>CM032228.1:197560000-198160000 GCA_019009955.1 Riptortus pedestris | reverse complement strand
GATCATTTTGTTTTTTTCACATTTGAGATCATTCTCAGAAGAACGGCATCAACACTAAAAAGTATGTATTTCAATTGAGCGAGGCAACTATAGTAAACTAAGTCAGTCTGCTATAGTTTCCTTGCTTAACTGGTTTAAACGACGTGCTAAAACGTTTTTACACTATTATAACTTTAAAGACGAAATTATTTTATAATATATTTCATATATTATGATATAAGGATTGTTTTTAATTTTTATTGATGGCTAAATAACCCCTTGAGAAGGGGTGGTGACACTCGAAACGCGTCGGGATGAAATAAAAGACTAAATGAAGGAATTTTTATTTTCTGACCTAGTGGCTCAAAGAATATTTTTAAATAATAAATAAATCTACTAAACACACACATATATATATATATATATATATACTACATATATTAAACTAATTATTAAAAATAATAAAACAACGTTTGTCTTGTGGCATAAACAAACGGGAAACCAAATTTGTCGACTCTCTGTTTCAAACCACCCTTTGAACCTCCACTCCAGCTCCGCTGTAAGAGTGCGCTTCAAACATGAAAATGTTAATGTTTAGAATACCTTAAGTTTTCCCTAACACTTTTTCCCCCGCATCGAACATACTTCTTCTTGGCCGAGAGGAAGGAATGCAGACGAGTTGAGAGTTGGTGTATAGTTGTGTAAGTGGTGGGTGGATCTGACTGGCGGGGGATGGAGCAGGTAGAGGCCCGGCCAGATGGTTGCCATCCACCCTGGCACCTGTCTAACATCCCCTACCATCCACATCCCCTAGCTACAACTTAGAAGCTCAAAATTATATCAGCCCCTGCTCTCATTCTCTCAGATTATACGTGACAATAACAATTAACCTATATCAATATTAATAAAAGGCCGTCACGCTGGTTCAGCAGATTTCCCTCTGTGAAGATTAAAAATAGATAAATCTACATACTGCTAACACAACACTACCGTGAATATGAAGTGTTTAAATTCAAACGCTCATAAGAATTCTTTCCCCTGCGGCCGGGAAGCGTCTCAAATGTAAAAAAACAGGTCTCCCTGATAAACAATAAATAGCTCAAAAGAAAAACAATATCTGAAACATATCAGAATTCAACATTTTCATTTTAAAGAAAACTATGTACTACATGTAGTACTTTAATTTAAAATGAATCAGAATAATTTTTATCTTAATCAATCAAGTTTTAGTAATTCCAGAATTTAAAATGGGGGGGGGGCACAAAAACATATTTGCATCTATCTCGTATAATAAAGATCTCTGGAAAACACTCTTTGGTATTTAAGCTTCAATGATGTGGATTATTAAATAGAGTATTGTTTTTGTAACACGAGTAGAAGTGGGGGTTTACTGAAGGCTGAAAACTGAAAAATGCAAATATTTCGGTTAATATTCAAGATAGAGAACAAATGTATTATAGTAAATTTAATCTGCCATAAGATTGATTCTATAGAATTTTTCGATCCGACGTATAGTAACGGAGATATTTTGAATTTTCGAAAATCCCCCCTTCTAAACCCCCCTCCTATTGGTCCGATTACAGCCATTAGTGAACTTGGACTTTATTTATACATAGAACGTTTAAAATCGAGTTTGGTAACGTCTAACATCTAAATAACGCTGCTTGCAGCAGCGAAAGGTTTTCAATTTCAAAAACTTTTATTTATTATCCAAATTTATTTTAATCTAATTTGAATGACGCAATTATTTTATTTTCTTTATTTATATTTATTTATTTGCATTATTATTGTTGAGGGTTTTGATTTATTTCATTTATTGGTCTACAACTATTTGTTTTGTAAAGTAGTGTAGTACGCATTCTACCAGATAATCGTAGAACTAAAACGTCTTCTTTTCCTTCTCTCATTTTTCCTTTTCTTTTTACGTACCGGGTTTTCGCGATATTTTATTTTCTATTTGTTTTTAGGCAAACGTGCACATAACAAAGGTTTTTTTTGTGTTATTAAAAATAGTGTTTGATTTAAACATATTATTATTAAATTTAATATCCATAGCGCTTGATATATCATGCAGGACAACGTCTGCCTGGTCATCTAGTATATATATATATATATATATATATATATATATAATTTTGAACGAACCTCATTTTCGTCATCTCCTGGCTGGGATCGATTGACGTTTGAAGAAAATATTTGAAAATGGCGTCATGAGTACGTCCTCAATAGCTAATTTCCCTTAAGAGAAAAAAAAAACCTTACATTTGAACATATGAATTCAAAACTCTAGTAATTGTCAACTGTGAGTGCGTTTCCAATATAAAAAAATTATATTTAGTATGTATGAAGATCGGACTACTTAATTTGCAAAACATTCCGTTATGACACCCATCCCTCAGTACCCATAATTCCGCAAAGCTGGAACAACTAATTTAGATTAATATTTATTCCACTCACGCCAGGATAATTAAACTGATACTATTTTAACCAGCATTTTTTTGTTAAGAAATATTAATATTTTACAGAAGAAATCTTAATTAGGAGAAAACATCATATATTTGAAAATTAATGACTTCGCTGCTTTAAGTTGTATACTAAAGAAATGAAATTGGTTCCAGTAAATGTAGATAAGTGCAAATTCCTTTTACTTCCTGAATGTTATGACTTTATATTACTACTCTTGGGGCTATTTAAGCTATTTAATCAGAAAATGTAAGCGACAAATTGTTTAATTTCATAAGACAAGGAGTGCAGACGTAATAAAAAAATCATAATATCTCAGTTTTGATAGCTCGGATCAAAAAATGGTTTTAAATGAATCTTGTTAAAAATGTAGTAAGTTATAATTGGCGTTCTATAAAATTTTCACTGGAATGTAGGGTATTTTTTCTCTATTATCTGAGATATTTGTACTTTGTAGTCTTCTCATGCGGCTATCAACTAAAGCTTATTGGTACAATCTCAACGTCTACGCTTATTGGTCAACGTTTGCTTTGGATTTTATAGTTTTCCACTTTCAGTCAACCCCCACTCCTAATCATGTCATAAGCAGTTTCATCATGAACCACTTCATTACAGGGATAAATACTAAATATTGTTTTTATTGAACTTTTAATTTGTGACGTATACGCAAATACGTTCTGTTGCCCTCCTTCTCTTGTTCTTGGGTTACTAAAATTTAAGGGATTGAACTAAAAATTATTCTGATTTATTATATATTCACCACTAGTTAAAGTAAATTTTTCAATAAAATTAATGTTATATTCAGATATATTTCATTAATTGTTTTTCATTCCTTCTACATTATTTCGATCTATCTATTCAACTGTGCAAGGTTGGTTCAACTGCTTGTTTACAATACAGACGCTTTCCTTCGTAGAGATCATTAACATGCAAATTGATTCTCATAGCAGTTTGTATTTATTTATTCAGTTAATATCCACGGTGGTGTTTGTTACTAGAATGTAGATTTATCTATTGTGAACCTTCGCGTGGGAAATCTGCTTCGTTTATACAACCCCTGCTTTACGAACTCTTTTATTATTGGAGTATTCCTTCTATTCCTAGTATCACTTAAACTTGTGAACAATTATCAGAAGCTTTTCGATCCTTTTGCTTGTGTATGCCACGACTCTACATCAAAATTTGATGCTTACTAAGTCTTCGTTAAAATAAGCGAGTTAACTGGTGGGTAACTAATTAAGACAACCCTAGTTCGAGTCCCTGCAGACTCAGATAATTATTTACTGATGTACAAAGGAAATAACTTTAAAAGGAATAGAAATATTTACCGAGAGCTTATTCCGATAAAAATGAGAGAATTCGTAGTATTCAAAAATTTAATATATTGTGTTTTCAAAACATACATTGTAAACTTTTTTAATATTACGTAAGCCCAATGAACAGATAAGGATCTCAGTTATGATTAAGGGACCCGACAAGTTATTACCATCCATTGAAACCATTTTTAAGTGAGAACTCATTATCACCCAACGATATGCTAATCTTAACGTGTGAATATTAACGCTTTATGATAATTGAGCAGGTACAAATTACGGGTCCATTACTCACATTTTTGCTTGATCCTAACCTTTCTTGACATGTGGGTAACCGGAAATGAACCCTCATATCCTCCAATTATTTTACTCTAATCAAGAAGGAGCAATGGAATCATATTTAGAATAGCCACAATTTTTCCCGAGTTTATTAGATTGAAAATTTTTATATATATATATATATATATATATATATATATATATATATATATATATACATGGGTCTGTGTGTGTGTGTCTGTGTGCTGAGCTCCACAAGCCTTATTTGAAATGTTGAGGTAGTACGGGGAGAATCATAATCGAGCTAGAAATTTTTCCCAAACGTGTGGAATATTTGATTCATCTTTTTGACGAACGACATGCTTTCCAAAAGGATTACCAATACTACCTATAATATGGTAGAAATGAGTATCGTCCATAACGATATATGTCTGTGAGTTATTCCTACTTTTTTTGGGTGTCAAAAATGGAAAGTATCTCCGCTGTTACGAGTAAAATTGAAACACTACGAATAAAGGAGAGAGGATGTTCTGAGTGTAGCCGTCGTTTAGGCGAGGAGATGAGAATTTTATTTCATACTTAACCAGGATTACCATGAATAACATACATTATATGTAAAGATAAAACGTTGTCTTAATCAAAGGAAGTAATTCATAATTCACTCACCTATCGAACCCTAAAAGTATGTGGTTCTCATTTGACTTCATGGAATAACTGAAATATGATATACAACTGTAAAACTAACAAAGATGTAAATAAATCGCATTGACGTTTCCTTTTATGTTTGGCAGTAAAAATATTGAGGTATTGAAAAATGCATACATAAACAAATAAAACTTGCCTGTAGATGAGGAACATAAATGACAAGACTGAGTTCTAATACAGCCTGGAGTCTCAGCAGGTGTGAGTACTTTATAAGTCACTTTGAAGACTCTATTTATTCTAAATGATTTTACAAAATTAGTTCCAAGCTATCAAACAGGCTTATGTATATTACATACACACTCTCTAGGCTTATGGGAGCATAATTAATACACTCATATGCAGTCTGTTGATAGAATGGAAGTATTATAGAATAAAATGTATATGAAGAGGAAGTAGAATCCTTTTACAAAACTTAGAAACGAACCCAGGCTTAACGTTAAAGAAATATATGAAAATATAATAAAGTCTTCTCATTGCATAAAGACTCGCTTTAGCATTCAGCGAGAAAATTATGAATAGTTATTAATTGAGACGCCCAAGAAAACATGCAAGTTCCCTTAATTAAAATTCATTGGGAAATATATTTATGTCAGTTTGACTACCCCAGTAGGGGGTCCAACAACTAGGGTGTTTTTCTCTGCTGCAACTAGTCTTGCACCACAGCAGGAAGGTAATATTAGGTGCTATCAATCAATATAGAGATATGTTTCTACATAAATCCAAGGTTGATAAGAATCTCCTTGCTAATTATAACCCAGATTACCTAATTGGCCATTGAAGAGATCCATCACGCAAGAGCTTCATCATTAAAACATTCCGTCACGCAAGAGCTGCGTAAACTAAGCAGATTTTCAGCGTGAAGTTTAATAACAATAGATAAATTTACATACCGATAACACAACACCGCCGTTAATATTAAGTGAATAAATACAAACGATAATAAGAAACCTTCTAACGGAAAGCATCTGAAATGTAAACAAATAGTTCTGCCAACTTCCTACCTGAAAGAAAAACCCTTACTGTAATATATCAGAAAATAACGTATTAATTTGATTGAATACTATTTACTATATCTAGTAATGCAATTTATTTTGAATAAGAATAATTTTTATCTCAATCAATCCAATTTAAGTATTCCAAAAACTTAAGAAGGGGGGGGGGAGGGGTCAGCTGAACATATTTGCATGTATCTCGTATAAAAATGTCTCTTGAAAACAATACTTGGTATTTCAGCTTCGATTGGTGTGGTTTATTACATAACCGAGTATTGTTTATGTAACATAAGTAGAAGTGGGGGTTTGCTGAAGGCTGAAAACTGAAAATGCAAATAACTCGGTTAATAATCAAGATAGGGAATAAACAATATTTATAGTACATTTAATTTTCTATAAGATTCATTCTATAAATTTTTTCCATCCGACGTATAGTAACGCAGATATTTCGAATTTTTAAAACACTCCCGCTCTGAACCCTCCACCTCCCCCTTGTCCGATTTCTGCTGTGAGCGAACTTGATCTTTCTTTTTACATAAAGCGACTAAATATGGAGTTCGGTAGCGATTAAACAACAATTGTAACCGCTAGAGCGGCAACAGATATATACTGTTTTGAACGGCCCTCATTTTCGTCATCTCTTGGGTAGGATCGATGCACATTAGAAGAAAAATTTCGAAAATCGCGTCATGAGTACGACCTCAATAGCTGATTTCCCTTAAGGAAAATCTGCTAAAATTTCTGTAAATTTTGTAATTAGATTGGTACAAGTTCCAAGCTAACCATTTTACCGACACTTATTGAGTTTAGACAGGAGGCCGATAAAATACTGTTTTAAACAACTTACTGAAAGTTAAATTAAATAATAAATATTTATTTTTTAAAAAGAAACCTATTAATGTTTAATAACATTTAAATATTGTATACTTAAATAACATTCAAGTGCTACTCGGAATATTATAAGTATTAATACAAACATCATATTAAAATACTGGTACATTGTCACCGCAAATATGTGGTAATTGTAGGCAGGTTGAAAACGCATTGCACCAGGCTATCCCTAAGCAGCTGGCATAAATACTATAAAAATATTAAGTGACCAACACAAAACATTTCTGATAAATAATTCATAACATGAGAAAAAATATACAAATACGAAGTGTTCTTGAAAATAATTTCTCAAAATACTTAAATCAAATAAAAAAAAAGGTTTTACTATAAATGATAAATCAGCATTGTGAAGTTTTGAAGGGCTTGTATAAGTTCCTTTACTCCATTTACATTCTTCTAGATTAAGTTTGTTTGTTTATTCCCCATAAATTATTTGTCATTAACAGACTTTATTATAACAGCGTTCTCTACCCAGAAGACACCCATTGGCGGCCAAATTATGAGTCATCTCCCCACCATGTCAGTGAAGGATGAATGTAAGTCTTGTCATTCTTTAATAGTAAAGGCTCGTTTAAATAGAGTTAAAGTTCTTTGACAAAAAATATAGTATTGTTCATGTTAGTAAATTTCACATTTGACTAATTAACACAGCTAACAATTCACAACCCTTTAATTAAAAACTGTCATTATCTCCTAAACAGTTAATATTATTATATTACATCTTGCAAGTAGCAAACATATCCAATCACGGCTGCCTTTAAAATCTTAATTCCGTAAAATCGATCCTGGCTCCTCTAGCATTAGCCATCACAATATTGTCTTATTCAGAAACTCGTTCACACAAAACTATTGCTACTTTCTATTTGCAATGCTCACTTCTCACCTGAAATGTTCACCTTCTGCAGCAGAACTCATCTTACGCAAGAACATTTACTTTCAGCTGATACTCACTTAAACAGTATACTTGCATGACTTGTAGTCTTCACTTTAAGGTGTGTCTTCATGTGTTCATTAATCATCTCCTCCATGTACAATAATTTTTTTTTAATTCATTTGCTGTCATCACTTCCTGCAGAAGCCCATTCTACAAATAACAACACTTCATGGTGGTAAAACATAGCTAACATCCTGATTTTTTGAAATTTTGTCTTCTCCCTTGAATTTGTGCCCTTTGCACTTATCGCCTTTGGCTCATTCATTATGCCAATAGTGAATCAATATTCGCTTTCATCTTGTATCATTAAGTCATTCAAATCTTCGTAGTCCTATATACATATTTTGCAATAGTTCTAATTAGGGAAATCAGCTAATGAGGTCGTACTCATGACGCGATTTTATATGTCTGTTAACGCTCTAGCGGTCACAATTTTTGTTTGATCGTTACCAAACTCGATATTAAAACGTTTTATGTAAAAAGACAGATCAAGTTCGTTAATGGCTGAAATCGGGCAAGTGGGAGGGGGGTTAGAGGGAGATTTTCGAAAATTCGAAACATCTCCATTGTTTTTCTTTCCTGTGAAAAGTTGGCAAGCCTGTTTGTTTACGTTTGAGGTGCTTCCCGTCCGGAGGTTTCTTATTATCGTTTGTATTTGGTATTATTGGTGTTGACGGTGCTATTGTGTTGTCAATATATAGATTTATCTATTGTTAAACATCACGCGGGAAATCTGCTTAGTTTACGCAGCCCTTGGGTGACGGACTTTTTTCCCATAGATCCTAGCCATCAGGAGAAATGCTCTCTTACAGTAGAACCACTACAGCAGTAGTGGTCTGCCTCCAATCTTTAACTAATCTGTATTGTAGTGTTAGTATTCATAGTAGGCATAGTAGTAGTAGTAGTAGTAGTAGTAGGCATAGTTCGCAAGATTTTAAGTGGTATTGTTCAATGATACATTGTTACTCGTTTATTAAGCAAACAAAGGGTATTCCTTCCCAAATCTCGTGAATGAGTTAAGACCAAGAGAGATGAAATCCGGTTACCTACTTTTGAAAGCGAGAGATGTAGAACAAGTTTTCGCGATTTATTATAGAGCCTACTAATGTATGAAATGGGCCCAGCTGAAGAGAGAGGCTTTCCCCAATCTTGAGTATAATAAATAAGAGTAGTGACACACGCAAAAGATCGGTGGGCTTGTTCAAGGCGTCGCGCACAAAAAGGCACCTACCTCGTTAGGACTCCCGCTTTACAGCTATTCCCTTCCTTCTCTCAACCTTATATTTATTCGTCGGACGTGATCCAAGTGTTTTATCAATTAAAGGACTCGGCTACTAGTCTCGAATAGACGGAAGAATTCGAATTAAAGTTCCTTTGTCCCAATGGCTTCTGGAACGTTAATAACCAGCAACGTCTTATCCTGGTAAGGAACAAATCCAATAATGTATTGGATTAAATCTCGATCTATGGCTTATGCTGTGTTGTGGGTTATTGTCTTAAATCTTAACTCGCTAGAAGTTTGCTGTTGTTTACCAAAGTGTTGCTTTAACATATCAGATATGGATGTAATCCTCGTTTGCAGCGCCTAGGAAGCGAAGAACTAAATTGACAAGGTGAGCAAGTAGAACTCATATTCAACTTAATGTTCCGTCTTGTTAAAACACCATCACTTGGTGACGCATGAAGATGTGAAGTCGCAAAACGCACAGCTGTGATTGAGGGTTGCTAATCAAAGCGGACTTATTTCGCTTGAAGTACCCGGGAAAAGACTTTCAAAACATGTTTTATAAAGTCACACTGTTTTAGTGTTTTCAAGTCTACCATAATGAGGAGAACCAATCGAGAAATCTATAAGGAAACCAAGACTAATACTCAAAGATAAGAAGGGGAAATGTTTCAAATGTATTTTATATTTGTTCTTTCTTTAATATATTTATATAATAATTCAGACTAAACAAGAGAGTTCGCTTTCATGTGGTTATCAGCTGCAACATGTTCAACTGTTTAAAATTAGTATTCCCGACACTTCGAAGTTATTTTCATTCAAGTGGGACATTATTTTTTGCAAATAACATTTAAAAACGAAGGTAAAGTTGATGCTATTTTCAAATATATCAACGATGTATTAATTAAAAACAAAACAGTCAGAGGGAAGGATTAAATATGTAAAAAACCTTGACTTTATAAATATCACAAGGAAATACATAAAAGGAAGTCTGTTTCTTAGGGACCGCGTGAATTAGCACATTTCCTCTTGCCAGAATCACTATCCGTTGACAACTCGAATTTGCAAAAATATTTTCCCTTACTATAACCCTTTACAAGATTTGAATCTTAAGGTAGACAAGAGATTAAAATATATAATAGCTTAAAGTAATAATCGCCATAGTTTGGTAAGGGTAAGGAAGTTGGCTGGTGAAGGATGAAAATGTTAAAATACAAATAGCTCGGTTACAATATATGTATTGAGAAACATATATAGACCGGCAGCTGTTGAGCATTGCTGCGTTAACAAGTACTCGTATTACAGCATTTATCTAAACTAAGCCGCACAATATGTGTTTCTCTTACTGGTCTGATGACAAATCAAAAGACGAATTTATTTTGAAGGAATAAACTAATGTAGGAAATGATGATGGTGCATTGGTATCGACTATTTTGTATGATTATGGTTTATTTATACCAAATTATAATGTACTGAATGTTTCGTACTTCCGAAAACAGCTGCGCCGCTATTCCAAAATAATGTAAACGCCAGAAATAATGTTGTGAAAGCGTAGATATGTAAGCGTAGAATGAAGTTAAATTATTGTTTTTTTATTAGATTCTATGTATTAATGCAATAAAAAGAATGATTACTAATTTTAATGTATACATTCATATACATCACAGCTCATTATATTATACGCAAAAACTGTATGTCTAAGGCCGTAACGAATTAAAGACCTGAAACCTGCAGTGGGTGGTTTACTAACATTACTGCTAATCAAAATAATTAATGCATGGAAATATTGCAGATTACAGAAAGTTTTCATGAATTTTATATTTTATGCCTATAGTGAATGGCTAAGTTAGTGCATGCAAAGCCAATATGCAATTGTAATGATGTACTTACTTCATGGTTTAAAACGTTTCGGGGATAATTTTTCTGAAGAGCTTATTTTGATTTTGGGAGTTAAACCTTGCGGAAATTAACTGTGAATATACCAGTGATAATGCCTGATAATTTATAGATTATTAGAGAGCGTTTGGAGTTAAAATGTAACACCCGCTACTGTAGCGTGTCACTGAATTACAATCTATATGTTCTTGTTTCACTTCTAGATCACTCCAAAAAAGATAACCACATCAAGAAAAGAAATGAAAAAATATGATTAACTTTATTTATAAGTATACATTTATTTAACAAAGAATATCAATGCTATGATCATTAACTATGACAAAATACACAACGTTACTTACCAATTGATCTTTTGATCTGAATTGCTGTAATTCTTACAGAACTATTCAAATTATTGCAGGATTTTTAAATGAATAATGAGCAATGACGGTTAAACTTATATTCCTAAAAATAATGATAAAATATGAACAGTAACTCATAATTATTCATATTTCACCGGAGCGTGAGGAAGGTCAGAAAAAATTAAATATTCATTATAAATATCCTTATATTAATTAAATGTGTATAAAGGACATGAGAATTTCCGAACCACATCCAAGTGATGGCTTAAAGATAACAACTATTTTCTATTGTAATATCAGGGATTTTCCGTAAACATGAGAATATTATATAGGCTCCATCTGTAATTTTCTCGTGAGGCTATTCGAGACGGGTTATGAACCGGTTACCTATTTTGAAGCCATTTGGTATTGAGTAAATTTTTATGACTGAATACAACATATTTTAATTTTCCACAAGAAATAATAATACACATTTTAAATATGTTAGTACACTGGAGGCTAAGGAGCCCCTTCCTCCGGTTTTTGTTTCTTCCAATTTAGACATTTTTTTATGTAGAATATTTTATTGATCTTAATCACAAACGTTAATTCATTTCATTATCAATTAAGAAATAAATGTGAATTCAACCTCAATAGCTGATTTATCCCAAGGGAAATCTGCAAAAAAAACACGGATATCAACAATTGCTATTGGGTATGTATGAAGTTCAAAACTAATCCATTTGTAATAACAGGCATATTAGTTTTACGGATATAACCACATTTAAAAACAATCCATTTATCAATTCAAAAGTTCATAAGTGTGATGTCATGAAATTCTTACAACTGTTCTGTTTGATGTTATGTTATTTATTAACTCCCACTATTTGCTGTTAAGGCTAATTGGGGCGGGTTACCTACAGTTTACCGTTTTTTTTTAAGCCAGGGTAAGACAACGAATTTTATTTAACTAGCTCGTCATTATATCATGTCCTATTTCGAAGGTGGGAAAGGAACTCGCGACTCTAGGTTTAAAAAGTGAGACGAAAAACAATGACTTGAAGACGAAAATTTCACATTAACATCCTCTTCATTTTTCCTAACCACCCCTATATTGGCTTTTTGTCTTCTTGGCATTTCAGCAGCGCACAGGGTCTTCGTGGCACCGACCTCCTCATCACCGAATTATGAAAGGACACTACTGGGGGAGTAGGAAGTCAAAGTTAAAGAATGTTTAGTGTCATATTGCTATATATTCTACTCTACTATTCTGCAGTAACATAAGAGTCCTGGTTAGTTAACGCAACCCCTGTATGTCGAACTTAATGGTATTTAGGTACATATTGGACTTTAAATTTTCAGTTCCATGTAGTATGGATATTCAATATAAATAGATTCGATTTTGTTGTTATCATACGTTTGCAAGACCATTGTGCTTTTGAAAGTATTCCAATGCTTTTGAATTGTAGTTCTTGAGGGGTAGTGATAAATGCTTGTGTACATTATTTATGAGGATCGACCGAGACATAATTTGACTATTGCCATTAATAAATAACACATATTTGAGAAAACATCTTCATCTTAGATGCAAGTTTCTCCTAATAAAAACAATGTTCAGTTTGATACGAAAGCAACCAAACTGGCCCCACAGATACCGTTATTCTGTCCAGAATACCTACTTGTGCCAGTATGTTGTCCGATGTAAGGAAAGGTTCCTTCCCTATTATTAGGCTTTGAACCTCTATAAATCAGACTCCTATAAAAGTCCAGTAACTCATTAAATTCATTGTATTATAATGAATTATGATCTATAAAACTCGGTTTTACAATATCCTACGCAACAAAAATCCTAATAAATAAAAATAAATATCCTATCGAATAATATCTACATCCAAATGAGCCATTAAATCGTGACGTAATAACTGCCGACTTTTCATTTAACGTTTTTGCGAATAGCTTAGTTTTTCTATTAATTTTTACGTATTACTTGACGTACCATTTTGTCATAAAGTTTATTTCTTTGCAGTGAGTCTTTAACAATTAATGCATGTTTACAATAAATGTAAGCTAAATATGAGTCATCCTTTCGTGGTCAAACGAAAAGAAAACGGCTGAAGACAGTATCCTATGCCAATAAATAAATACATACGGCGCAGAAGTTGGCCATTTTATTTCATTAAATCATGATTGTCAACCCCCACCAACAATTAAAAAGGTTTCCCTTATATATATATATATCTTTAAACGAAGAAATACATGTTGCTTTTGAACTATTAACTACATTTTATTTTTTCTAAGGTAAATTAATTCATTAATTAAGTACGAAATAAGCTATTAGTTATTTGTGTATTATTAAAATAGCTATAGTTAATTTTTTATAATATTTTATTACTAGCCGAGTATGCAATATCGATATATATTTTTATTTCAAGAAACTATATATATATATATATTGTTCCTTATTAAATCTATATTCAATGCAATCAGTAAATAGGAGAACAGTGATTAAATATAGTGTTTAAATAATATTTTAAATGTTTTATGTTTGAAAAAAATATCTGTAGAATATTTCTCTCATGTAAATAAATATTTAAATTGGTTAAAAAAATGTCATTCGTCCATGCCTTATTCCATACAGTAAAAACAACAATTGTAAATAAAAAGAGTAAATAATTAAGCAAGATTTTGAAAACTATATGTTCAAATATGAGTACAAAAATGTTTTTCCAAAATCTTAATAAGGTGTTCTATAAAATAATTATATATGTTTAAAACATTATGTTTTAATAAAAAAAGCTCTTATTACTTCATAAACTAAAAGCACTGTGAATAAACAAAGGAATACAGTGAAAAATATTTATTTTTAATAATGAAGTTGTTGCTTCATCCCCTTTGGTATTCAAAAGGACACTGGGAGACCTGGTAAATTTCTTGCATAATTTACTTTTTCTGAATTTTTTTTGTTTATCCCTTAGTAAGAACTATGTTTAAACATTGCTTGTATATAAGCTGCCCATGAGATTTTCAGTAATATATTAGCGTAAATTGAAAATCGCTGGTGTAGGAGAGGGAGTTTAAGGCCGAAAATGCAAAAAGACAAATAACTCCTTTAGTTTCGAGTTAAAGAAAAACGTATAGAACAATAATTGTTGTTCTTTGGTAATATTGGATGAATAACCGTTCCGAATAGTAGAAACAGACAAATTTGAAAGTGTACATTTTTGTCCTTCGCTAAAAAGAACCCCGCTCCACTTAGTCCAAAATCAGCTATTTACGTGAAATTTAAACAGAGCATGAGCTGTTTAGTGTTTTTAGTGAAATATTAGGGATTTTCGAATGTTCGAAAACAATGGAGTTGGAAATAACTTTATTATTATTCTAAATAGGAAATGTATAGACAATAATATGACATTACCTTATCAACGAAGTTTGTTATATAACATATTTCAATCTGGTAATAATAATGGAGTTATTTACCCTTTTTTTGAAGTACTCAATCTTCCTTGGTCACATTAAACAAAATTTACATTAATCACATTTTAAAAAATCGATAAAATGTTGAAATATCAATAAATATTGATTTTAGTAATCGTTAAATCCGTCACGATTTTATTTTTTCGCATTTATCAGTTAGGAGAGTTTTTGAATTAAGGAAATTAACCTACTGGCACTCTGGCAGTAAATTTGCTATGAGGTTTTTTTTTTTGTTTTTTTTTTTCAATTTATGTGAAAACTAATTTACACACTTGAAAAATTAAATAAATAAAAGTTAATACATTTTTTAAATATAAAACACTGCTGGTATATTTTCCAGTTATTCTTTTGTATATATATAAGTATGTGGATGGTGCTATCTATGTTTTTATAATCCTTATATTGATAAACATATTCATTTATTCCCGTTAGGAGCGACCAGTGAACAGGTTCCCCTATCGCCGTCTCTATACTCTTACTAATGAGCTCCTGGGCTCATCATTATAATGCCAATTTCGTATTATTATACTCAAAGATAATATACTATAATATTGTTCAATTGATTGTCTTTACTCTATTTTCTATTTAGACTCAGGGGACATGATGGCTAAAGGTAGCTCACAGATTCTTAATAACTCACAAAAACAACTTTATTCACAAAACATTCGCAATGATACTGTTCCATACTATATTTGTTTTAAAAAAACCATATACCAAACGAAAAAATACAAAGAGCTCAGCTAATAGTCGAGCCAGAGGAAACTGTTTTGAAAAGAAGTACTTATAACATATTCCTTATTTAATGTTTCTCTATGGAATATTATTTGACCTATACATAATAAAGGTGATATACATGATTTTGTATTTTACTCTTTTGTACCGCTACTGGTCTAATTTCCTAGAAAATACTCAATTTTTTTTTTCCAGTGAAAACAATACTTGATGTTTAACAGCGTTGAATAAAGTGTTTTTTTGTTTTATTAGTTAGTTACTGTAAAATGATTGGAGTGGTGGTATACTGAATACTAAAAATACAATAACGGATAAATTACATTCATAATATAAACTTCATCGTCTCAACTCATATCAGACATATCTTCGAATTTAGAATCTCATCTTTAAAACCTTATTCCTTTTGGTCCACTTTCAGTTATTTACATACAAAATCGAATTATTATTTTACATAAAACATTTTAATATCAAGTTCAGTAATGTAGATCAATCAAAAATTGCAGTTTCTAGAACATTAATACATGAATGAACTGTAAAATAGCGTTTTTCTTCTGCTAAGTAGTTTTTGTGAACATTAGAAGAAACTGATTCATGAATGTAGTTACCTCAATGTGTGGCCACACATATTAAAAATATTACTATATTTAAAAGATGAATAATTTTACGTTTAGTAACTTCAATGGATTAAATACATAATATTCTGTACCATCTACTCCTATATTTTGACATTGAGGAAGGGGTTTGACTGTTTTGACAAAAGTATATCTGTATTCAACATATCGTGAATCCTTCGAACGTTCCCTGAAGGTTCTTATATCAAGATGCCAGCCGCCCTTGGTAAAGAGGTTAACATCTTGAATAACCGAGTTGTGTGGCCCCCAATCTCGCCATTGACTCACGAATATCCTAATAATTAATTATGTTGACAATATATCTAATTTTTAAAGGATAAACTGCTGTTGCGTCTCTGAATTTGTTGACGTCCGCATCCCTCGTGTTTTTATAGGCTTCAGAAGTGATTATGATAAGTATAATGACAACTAGAAGATTTTTGATATATTTCTACGGTTAAAATAGTAACATCTCATAAATCACCTTTCATATCATCATTCTGTTTGTCTTCTCAAATGCAAGCCAACTATTTAGAAATGCGAACCCGATATTCCTCTAAATGAAATAATCATACATTTCTATGAATAAGATAATATTTTTTTTCGAGTTTATTTCGTCTCGAGCACTTCAGGGGAGTAACTATAAAGCTGAATTACTTTACTGTAAAATAAAAAAATTATTTTTTCTGCTTAATCCGGTTGATAAAGGTAACAGAATTTCGTAGTTGCCGTTGCTATATATTATGCTATGGTTATATTTTACTTTGTACATATTATTACGACATTTCTTCAACCATTTTGGAGAGAAACATTTATTGTAATGGACGCAATTA
This sequence comes from Riptortus pedestris, assembly GCA_019009955.1. Classification (NCBI taxonomy): domain Eukaryota; kingdom Metazoa; phylum Arthropoda; class Insecta; order Hemiptera; family Alydidae; genus Riptortus; species Riptortus pedestris. The sequence goes on along the minus strand of CM032228.1, from coordinate 198,143,353 downwards.
GTCAAGAACCAATCCTTCATAAATATGTAGGCTCCACCCAATTTTTACAGAAATGGAGTCTGTTATGTATTGTCTTAAATTAATTGCTACGCCACATAAGCGATGTCTGGAGCGAAAGATGTTGAATGCTATGGATAATTGTAATTTTACAGTCATGGATAATTGTTTCCATAAGTTATCATAATATGTTTTCGGCCATGATCACATTAAAGATTAAAGGATCTACCGCCTTCTATCGTCAGCTATTAGCAGATTTCCCTTAATCTTTCCCCCGTTGTACTCGACGGAATTTTCGAAATTTTTCTTCAAATGTCCATTGATCCTACCTAGTAGATGACGAAAATGAGGTCCGTTCAAAACTGTGTATATATATATATATATATATATATATATATATATATATATATATGTGTGTTACTGCTCTAGCGGTCTCACTGTTTGTTATATCGTTACCAAACTCGATATATAGTCCTTTTGTGTATAAAGAGAGATCAAGGTCGTTAACGGCTGAAATCGGACCAGTAGTGGGAGGGGGGAGTTTTAGAGGGGAGGATTTTCGAAAATTCGAAATATCTCCGTTACTATACGTCGGATCGAAAAATTGTACAGAATTAATCTTATTGCAAATTAAATTTACTATAAATATTATTATATACATTTATTCTCTATCTCGAATATTAACCGAGATATTTGCATTTTTATTAAATCTGGACGGCTAACGCCGTCTAACTAACGACGAGAGTGACTTCCGCCAAAAGCTAATTCGTCTGTTTGTTTGACTGCTCGGCTCTTGTGAAATTTCTGTATTGTAAAACTTCACGTGGTAAATCTGCTTAGTTTACGCAGCCCCTGCGTGACTGACATTTTTACCTCTTTTAGACACCATATCCAATAATGGTTATTTTGTTTTTAATTTTTATATACACTATTAGCATGTATTCCTTAATACAAATCAGATATAGTTTTTATTCCTCATACAATTTTATTAAATTTGTTCAAATACTTAGATGTATTTTTTTATTTACCTGCTAATGCCCATACAATCGTTCCTTAACTCGAATCAAGGTCTTTAATTACCGCTACTGGAGCAGAAGGAGTGGGGCGAAGGGGCAAAATGTTAAATCGTAAATAACTCCGTTATTATGCGCCACAACGAAATGTATTATAAGGAACCTTGTTTAGACGAATATTTACATTTATGGACTTTTTTCGTTTCCAACTTTCAGAAAATACCAACCACTCCAATACTGGTCATGCGGCGTTAACAGTAATTAACGATATTCATTACATAAATGAAAATGAACGTTTAAAACACAATATTGTTTTGATTCAGTTGCAAAATATACGCATTTACACTTGTTGTTATAATTTATAAACTTGAGTAAACAAAGGAAAAAAATTGGCAGGACTAGATATTTAGTCGTTAGCACCAACTAACCAATAATCACACTGAAAAAAAAAACCATTATAGTTCACAACTTTTTGTTGTTCACAGCTGGTTGGATCATTTGCTATGACAACGTTCATCATGTTACCACGGCAACGAATGCTGCCGCTACAAGTAATAAATAAATAACGTGGTATGTCCCGCTTAAAAACGACATCTTTCACAGTGGGCACCAATTAAGAGAAAACATGGAATTAGTCATGCAAGGTGATCTTTATGTCAGTCTGCAGGGGGCCGTTGTATATGAATGAGAATGTTTATTGCACAAGTGCGGAATTTGTTTACTTTACGAAGATATCAGGTGCTGGCTTTTTTTTTGTAATATATATATAGCTTCATTGACAAAAATATTCAAACCGTTGTTGAAATTTATTTATAGAGACAATTGTAAAATAAAAAATACTCGTTCAAATAGTAATTTCAATAACTATCAAGTGTAATTTGATTAAATATGAGCAGATGTTTCCGTAACTGGACTATTTCTAATTCTACAAAAGAACTTTTGCAGGCTACTCACAGAGGGCATTGAGCAATATGTTACAGCCATCGATGAACCTGGGCCATTGTAAATCTTGAACCAACACTGAAGAAATTGTCAGCTTAAGGATATTAAATCATTTAGAAGTTAACTTTCACTTGTTAAGGACATATTAATGTCGGGAAAGATGAACAGTTGCGCGTCCGGGGGTTGGAGCGGTGTGGGCTTTCCATCGTTCCTAAAAATAATTTTACTCTGAAGCAACTGAGCGACTGGTTGTTTGAAGGAACTGCAACAGACTCCGTTATAAAACTAGAAAGTTTCCCTCTGTGCCTCTATCCCCCGCCGGAGTGCTGAATGAAGCAGTTCAGACATCCGGAATGAAGGACCCTTGAAAAAGACTTTGGGACAGAGCAGTATCAGAAGGGAAAATGCTGCCGTAGCCAGCAGCCCTCCATACAGTTATGTGTGACGCTCGTCCGTTCAGTTTTTCTTCCTTTTTTCCACCCCTCAGCCTGACCATCACCTTTCGACAGGGGCGTAGCTGAGCAGCGGAACGAAACCTTCTTGAAGTAAAAAAAAAAAAAAAAAACCTTCTCCCGTGCCTCCAGCCGGGACACATCTAACGTTACCCCTGCCTGATAACGGCCCAGTTGGCACATCCAACTCGACGTATATACATATTCATAAATCTCAATATGTGTAGGCCCACCCCGATTCTAGCGCACGAAGAAACCATCTAATACTTCCACTTTCTTAACTTTTTTGGACTTTTTTGTTCTTTATTGTCTTCTCCTTTTCCCGAAACTAGAAAAGATTTGGTTATCAACAGCAACCGGTCAGATTTAAAAAAAAAAACAACAAAAAAAAAACGTCTTTCTTGTCTTTAGAACTTCAAGGAGTGCCTTGTTGTTGGCTAACCTGGTGCTCTTATATAATTATACTTTATTCAGTATAAGGAACTTGTTAGTTTCATTTTATTTTTAAATCATTGGATATATATAAGAAATTATGGGCATCTCATTGTATTAGTATATGATTTAATCTTGTCGATTGCCTTGGGTGCTGTTACTCAGTGACAAATAAATAATAAACCACATACCTTAAAAATCATCGGTCACAGTCTTCAACATGGAAGACAAAAAAATTAATATAAACAAATACAGCAGATAAGGTGAAGTTAGCTCCTTTCTACTATTTTAGTTTTATTTATTTTTGGTTCGGATCCCAAGAATATCACACAAAAATTCTTTAGCTTGAAAAGTTCTTTACAGATTTACAGATGTTGGGATCCTATCCGTTTTCTCCTGCTCTTACTCAGCAGAGTGGGGCATTTGAGTAGCATAGAAAATCTCTTCAACCAAACTATTATTATTCATTCGAAGGAGTATATTTTTTGTAATTAGGATTGTACATTGCAGAAACAATTTTTTTTTCTAATTGTACATAAAACATATATTTCTAGGTTCAAAGGAGCAAAGACCACTATAATGAAGTTCTAATAAAATACAAGCATTCTAGCAATGTTATCTATCACCTTCGAAAGATCGAGACAGTAGGTGTTTTGAGGGAATTTAATTTTTTACTACACTTGCTCTCGAAACGGAATAAATTTATTAATTAAAACTGGGAGAGCTTTTTAGCCTGAAAATAGTATTTCCCAGTGGTTGAGGACAATTAAGGAGAATAACAGATAAAGGAAAAATCTGTTCTCAAAAGAAAATGCCTTTTAGCCCATTTTTGTTCCAGAATGCTTATATGTACTTGCGACTGTAGAGTTTGAAGATCACCAGTTATTTATTATTTATTCTTATGCCACATTACAGAATACATTAGGCATTTTTTGTTGATTTATTATAATGAGAAATGGACGAAAATACTAAATTTTACATTAAAATGCATATTACATTTTCACTCATGTTTACAGCTATAAGACATAAGTTACTTTAAGACCCCAAAACGTAGGAATTTTCCATGTATGTTACCCATGCTTTTTCTTTGTATGGTAACTTACTTAGATTTTGATATTGTATGAACTGAGTTCATATTCTTACATAGTTTTATGAATACATCACAAATTGGCTTGCTGGATTTCTTACAAAATAAATCAATAAAATATTGTATAATCCTTTAAAAGAAAATCGAAATGTTAGATCCTAGGTTTCACAATAATCTATTGCCTATTTTGAAAAGAGTCCCCTAATATGTAAAGGACTTAAAATTTAAACTGGAAAAGAAAATAGCTCTCAATCTTTCGAGAAAAATATTCTATAATCAACAAATAATTTTAAAATCATAAAAGATACTTATTTAATAATTTTTAAACAAAAATCTGATGTATGGTGTAAAACATAGTTCGATTTTTCTGAGAACAAACTTAAGTAATATAAAGGTTATGTAATTCGAATGTTCCAGAAAAGTTATGATTTATAAAAGTTCTTTTTATGAAAATGTTCAATGAACCTCCATGTAAATGAATGGTGAAACTGATTGTATTATACTCGGAGATAAAGGCAGTGGGAGCTTTGATATATTGAACAGTTTGTCCAGAAAGTTATAAAGTACGTATATTGAAACGGACAGATCCAGGGGAAGAAAGTTCGACGACTCCCTCCTGACTTCTTGACTGACCTTGGAATCCACAATTGAAGGAGTCAGTGATTTTTTTTATATCAATTCTATTTTTAAAAGTAAATCAACTATGGAGGTCATTTCCCCTATTGTAATATTCATTTTTTTGTTCCAATGATACAGCATGTTCTGTGGTTAATTGTAATTTTCGTTTATTCGTAATGAAAATGAAGGAATTAACCAGATTTCCCTCATTGGAATGGCACGTTGAAGGTATCACCTCACTTATTCTTTTCTATTTATTCAGCAATACGAAGCCTAATACGAACAGCTCTTGAAATGTAAGCAGGTCATGAGATTTTAAGGCATACAAGTTTCTTTAAGTGAAAATCAGTTCAGAAAGGTTAGGGGTAAAAGAAGGCTGGAAGTTAGAGGAAAATACAACGCAAATAACCGGGAAATATTCGATAATGAGAAAATTGGGTACCAACATTATTGGAGTATATTAATTATTGATGATGAATCATTTCTCTTTGTTTGTATTGCTTTGTTTTCGGTGAGGAGTCCATCCTGTTCTTAATGCAATTATATATATATTCGGTTGGCATTATAGACGGTTGAAATGTTTAGCCGCCACAGAGTTAGCTAGAAAATGTTTACGTAGAGTGCCAACTAAGAAGAACTGGAATGAGTCGATTCCAGGAGACTGGCTGTCCACAGTATACCGGGGGAGTCAGTGGTCATTCACCCTGTCAGCCTGCCTGTGGTCGGGATCTAAGAGAGTCATGATCATTAGTACACCTGAGGGCTCACCCAACCACAAACGCTGCGACACTAGGTAGCGAACTCGTGAACTGATGTTCTCCTTTGGCGTGGACCGAACCTGCACCTATTGTTAAGTTCAGCATACCGATAGTAGTGGTAGTTATTTTACAGTTTACACCATATGTGGGGAACAAATGACCCGCTGTAAGATTTGATCCGGCCCGCGAGACATTAAGAAACTCCAATTTAAAAAAATATAACACTACTTACTCCAAATGAGAAAGATGAAGAGAGATTTGTGCGTTTGGCAGTACTTATAAATGAGATCAGTTATTTTCTATGATGAAAGTTAATAAATCAAAATATCCTTTACGTGTTTGTATTAGAAGAATTAATTCAAACATCCCATGGATGGATGGACTAGTTTCCAAAATTACAGCTTGTGTCTCATTGATTTCGGTGTCGCTTTTTAACATTCGTTGTTTGTAATAATTCTAAATTTTACGATTTTATTATAATGTTGTACCTATTTTTTTCATTTCAGTTTTTTTTATTTTAATAAATTGTACTATAATTACATGTCGTTTAATTTCATGTCTGATACCTATTGTTAAAAATTATGAACACTACTTTAAAATGCGCTACTTTTAAAAGCTGCCTGCGAACGTATTTGCACACAAGTTTGGCCCGCAACATGTCAAAGATTACCCATACCTCGTTTATACTACATTTAATTCTGCCTCAATTAAAAGTATAGTTTATTAAGACCTCCATCTCTTGATAGTTTACTACTTGGCTTTCATCTCTATGGTCTAGCTTTTGATGAAGGAAGCTTTTCACATTCTCTTACAGGGTACTTCCAGTTATGATCTGATAAGTTGTAGGCACATTACATCAAGTAAAACATAGCGGCTCAGTTATTTTCTTTATAAAATTTGAAGTAGGTTGTATCTAAGGTTAAATAGTTTTCTATGTCCATGCCATCAAGGTTAGAACGTGTGGCAACAATGTTTACCAACAGTTGTTTCTTGTTTTCTCTGCTTTCTGCCGCTCCATTGCTTCTAATTCCACAATTGCGAAGATCGTTGTATAGCAATGTGGGTGTACAGGTCCAAGAAGATCTGTACTTGTTAAATTGAAGTAAATGTGTGTGTATTATTTTGCACATAAAGGTACACTACACTAATAGGGCAGTGAGTTAGTGTAACCTTGGCGGAGGTTACTAGGTAGGCATGGAGAAGCGAGGTGCGTGGGCTGCCAAGCCAATATATTACTCCTAACATAATTTACACTACTTCAAGCCGGTAGCCAGCTTCCCGCTCTACACATTATTATATATATACACACACACTAAATAATATTTTATTCGACTAGACATTTGTTCCCCCTTAAACTTGGAGACATATTAATTTATCCCTTGTATTTTCTTCTCTTATTCACGTCTCTTGCTGAATCTTAGAAGCAAACACCTAAGAATCCGTTCATTGACTCCTCTCTACCGCAATAGATGACCATAAATCTGACTCCTTGTCTCACTCTGAGTATATCTCATCTGCGATGGCCGTCTTTCGAATTATTTTATGCAACGGTAAATATCGGACAACTCACAGAGGGCATTTGAGCGTTGACGTTAGTGAGCCTGGACCACTGTAAACCTTGAAACAATACTGGATAAATGGTGCGTTTAAGGATATTAAATCATCGAGAAACTAACTTTCACTCTTTGTGTTAGAGTATTAACATATTAATCTTGGGAGAGACAAACAGTTGTACGTCCGGAGGCTTTCCATTGTTCCCAAAAATGATTTTAGGTATTCAGGCCGTACTCATGAAGTGATTTTCGAAAAATTTCTTCAAATGTCCAGCAATCCAACCCAGGAAATGAAGTCCGTTCAAAATTATATATATATATATATATATATATATATATATATATATATCTGTTAACGTTATAGAGGTCGTAATTTTTGTTTGATCGTTACCAAACTCGATATTTGCTCGTTTTATGCAAAAAGAAAGATCAAGTTCGTTTATGGCTGAAATCGGACATGTGGAAAGGGGTGGGGGCGTTAAGAGGGGAGGATTTACGAAAATTTGAAATATCTCCGTTACAATAAGTTGGATCGAAAACTTGTATAAAATATAAATATTGTTATATACATTTATTCTCTATCTTGAATATTACCCGAGATATTTGCATTTTTATTAAGTGTGTGCGGCTATCTGGAGAGATGAGATCGGCTGATGTCGGGCCTATTCGTATGGCTCTGGTGAAATTGGTTTAGAGACTCGTTACTACTACTGTTACTAGTATGCGGATTTATCTATTGTTAAATTTCACGTGGGGAAATCTGCTTAGTTTGCGCAGCCCTTGCGTGACGGACTTTTACTCTCTAGCAACTGAACGGCTAGTTGTCTGACTCTCCTAATTCCCCTTTGTCTCACCCTGACTCTATCTCATCTCCGACGTTCTTCTCCTTCCCTTCTTAATTCTTCCAAAATAACTATTATAACTATACATTTGCCGTACATTTCTACCTGTAAGGTGTTTGGTCGTGTTTATTGAGGAATAGCTATAGCTAAAATGATAGTGATAATTACGGAACCAATAATCTCCCGAAATATTTTATGCAAAGTTAAAGATCGGACTGCTCATAGAGGGCATTTACGTTAGTCATCGATGAACCTGGAACATTATAAATCTTGGATCAACACTCGAGAAATTGTATGCAACTGTAAAGATCGTTCCATTCCTTACTTCTCGATTGAACTGCTTTTCTTCTACTTATACTTGGCCTTTCTTGCTTACTGGTATCAAGGATGACTTACTGTAGGTTAGCAAGAGGGAAATCTGTTTAATTTATGCAGACTTCTTTCTTACCATCTGACTGCATTTGGTATGTGATAGGTAGACAACCAGGTATAGGTAGATTCATGTGCTACCTTCTTGAGGAATAGGCATTTGTATCACATTAACGGGCGTCAAGTGGCGACGAGGAGGATATGATACGGTAGAAATTATTACTGCCCGAGGCGTCTAGAGGTATGGTTAAGGATGCCATGATTATCATGGTAGTGAATGGTAGGCACCACGGTAATCTCCATCAACCAACATTAGGATCTTTAGACCAAGGCCGCCTTCCCTCAGGTAACCCTCGTTGTCCGTCCGCCCGACTATCATTTCCTCCGCACTGGGAACTACTTACAAAGAAATTATTCCTTTTAGGAAACGGAACTTGGCTCGTCATAGGTTCGGTAGGCCGAATTCCTAGACCCTGACGTAGTTTCCGTACAGATATCTTGGCTTCAGATGTTGCTCTGACTGATTTACAGTCCAAGGAATCTCCATCCTTTTTAGTTGAAAATTAAACCTCTACTAGCTAGATTCCTGAATTGATTATGCTGTAAAGTAGGCAAACTTTAATAAATTCTATTCATTGTAGCCAAGAAATCCTGGGCCTAAAAGTTAAGAACCTCTTCTTGCTGGGACTTCTTTAATAAATTCAATCCATCATAGCCAGATGTGTAGAAACATGTTGTAGAAAATAACTTAATCTGTAAGATTTGTCGAATAACAATTTCCTATTTGATGCATAACTTAGGTTTCATAATTCGCCCCTCTCAAGGCACCAATCATCCTAGCACAATATAAAAATAAAACACGTGAAAAAATACAAATGGATGTGAATAAATACAATTATTAAAAATTGTGGCCTTTAAAACCTTCCGTAGGTAGAATTTTCATTGCTGGCATTACATCTTAGATTCAGTTTCGTGTTTTACCATTGAAAAAAAATTTCAAGATATTTCCCATTTAACTCAAACACTACAGATTCAATATTAACGACGTTTACCTTTTTTTCCTTTATTTTCCTATTTTTTTTAGCCTATAGCGCAGGCGTTCCGTTTCTATTGGTATTGTTATATTGGTTATTAGACGGGAATTCTTGTTAAATAATTCTTTAAGAATCATATATTGAAAATTTTTATAACATAAAACCTCATTTATGCTATTATAGTTATACGGGAGTAGTTTTCTAGTCAGAGTAGAACTAGGATTTCATTTAGTAAATCAGCCACATTTGCTCGTGAAGGGATTGCACCAACAACTGTACACACATGCTCAGCACTCATTAAAACGTTGCTATCATTTAAATATATTTTGTAAATGATTTCCTGTAGTAATAGAATTTTATAGTAAACATTTAATTTTTTTTTTTAAGTTCTCATAATAATATCAAAATAAAAATAAAACTGAAAGAATGCTTAATAATGGATGGTTTCAAAACGAATAGCCCCATCCATTTACTTTGACTAAGCTTTTCAAACCATTTAAGCCACGAATGGCTGACATTTAAACTGAAACGCCATGCAAAAGTATCCTGTCGACAGATAGGTTACTAATGCTGTTCTGGAATTTAGGGACTGGGCAAATTAAACATTCCGATCTTAACCCACCCCTTAAAACTGTTTCTGTGACTTCATGTTATGTAAGTATTTCATTACTTCACTGGATTCAGGGACGTATTGGATGTGAGGTTGTCTGCGTTTAATTGAACAGTTAAAAGATAGGATAGTCCTTAAAAATACACATGCCAAGTCTACAGGTTATCAAGAATGTTTAGAACGAAGTTCTCCAAAAACACTTTTATTAGTAGAAATGTATTTCTTCTTGTATGAATGCTGTTAATGTATCTCATATTACACTAAAAAATGTATTTCAAGAAAATCTGCAAAAGAAACTGAACTAAAAATAAAACTTTCTATAAACAGAAAAGAGAGTAGAAAATAAAATAAAATCAAATAAAATAAGGAGCATAGCTATTTTTTTTATCTAAGGGAGTGTTAAAAATAATTTTGTTTATTTGAATTTATAGTTTTTTTTTTTACTCGGTAATTTTCCAAAACTTACATATTAGAGTGTTATATTGGATTGTAGACATAACCAAATTTCTGGAGAAATTATACCCTCATGTCTAGAAGTCTGAGCAGAAGACTATGTTCCAGGATTGACAAAAAGATGTAATTAAGCATATAAATATGGCAGATATTGGATGAGTTTCACTCCCGCATTTCATCCTTTTCTAACCCAGCTTAATTCTCGCTGCAATTTGGTCTTCTTTCCAGTAAAATTGGAAGAGCGATACAGCTGACCGCGAATAATGACAGCTGTCTGCGAAGTATAGCGCACCATAGTGAATGAGTGAATTAGATCTTGTCCACATTTCGATAGTCCTGCTGAAATTTGCTGATTATGTACAGCATTTTTATTTGGAAACACCTTTATGAGTCTTTCACTTTTAGAGTCATTAAGCTATTATTATTATCATTTTCCAAAACAAATAATTTGTACAACGTTAAGGACGTAAAGTTTTGCCCAGTTCTTGTGCTTCGTATTCTTGAAGACTATAATACTTTTGACGGGCATTACAAAAGCATGAATGATGAGATTTCAATAACTTTTATAACAATGAAAAAGCCGTATTAAATTATTTTAGGGGATTACGTGGTGAGCAGATCATTTGGTAGCTTTGATTCTAGCTCACCCCTCTCTAAATCTGTTCCATCCATGTTCCCTCCTATTCATTAATTATTCCTATTATAAAGTAAATCGTTTTGGTATGTACAGTTGGTGTGTGACAAATTTACAGTTACATCATTCGGTTCCAAGTATACTGAGTACAAAAACTTGGCTAGTATCTTCTGCATTTCCGAGAGTTCACAGTGCACCTTAAAAAATCCAAAGTTCAGCTTGTGTAGCGACATTGTGACATAAAAGGTACCCGTCATTAGAATTAGATTTATTCGGCAAACGTTTATAAATGTAGGTCCAACAGCAGATGGTTCTATATTATGCTCGAGTCACGGATTTCACCGTAATTTGGCACAATAGAAGCGACAAAAAAAAGTTGTTGCCATATAATTTAATATTCTAACAAGCTTTGCCGTTTGAGGCGAACTCCTGAGCGACAGGTGAAAGGTCAGAATGGCAACCCCTCTTCCACTAACTCCGGTTCAAATAAATCAACCTTTCCATATAATAGTTCAGTAATTATTTGACTCCCTGTTCAATAAATAAATTATGCTTTAATTTGGAAAATCGCTGATGTGATTACGCTAGAACATGTATAAAACGGACGAGTGTGCACAGATGAGGGGCGAAAAAACCACTCTTGTAGCATTAATACAAGAACTGAAAAACACTGGCTTAAAATACTGTAAACGAAATAATGTGTACAGCGTGACAAAAATTGTAATTAAATTAAGCATTTGTCCCTGTAGCAGCACATAACATATAACCCTACAACAGTAATCATTCCGTTAAGGATTGACCTTTTCGATATATCGTATTACATATGAATGCAGTTTAAATCAATATTTGTTGTCTGCATACAATTAAAGCTCGTGTCAATTAAAATCCAATTACATTTCATACAAAGTAATCTTTAATGCTGAATACCCGGCACGTCTGATAAAATTATTTCAGAGATAAAATATTTGAATATAATATACGTCAATCGGGATTAATATTTCGTTTTATTTATTTTATCCTGCTCTTTTTAATAGTGGATTCCCTGGTCACAGTTCAGCGTTCAACAATAATTTTTTTTAATAACCAGATACATGAACTTGAATACTTGTATTTAATATAAATCATGACATAAATTTATTTTAAATATACTTTTCAACAATCGCTCTTCATAATAGAGATTCAGATATGTATAATACAATAATATCTATAATAGATTGAAACAATGGAATTTTCATTTGGACCTATAACAAGCCCTTCTTTATACAATATTTATAGGGATAACCAATATACAGTGACCATATAATATCAAAAATATAAATAAATGTGCCGTTCCTGAAATAAAGGTTTTTGCATTCTACTGCTAAAGGATGCATCAAATCGAAATATTCACCGATATAAACTCGTTTTAGAATTTGATTTTCTACAAGAATCCGTCATAAAAATTACGGCATTCTGTTGGAAATTCCAAAGTTATGGTCGCTGGAGAAGTACTGGAATAGGTTATGAGAATGAATATGGACTGAAAGGATTCGTCACTGGTCAAAATTATGGCACACCAAGTCTCAGCCTTTTATTAATACAATTGCAGGTTCTAAGTGGGGTGGCTCGGGAACTTGGGACACCGTGTACATATAAGTGACATTTTGTAAATTGTAGAATATGTTCATTGTTGGCTGAATTCTTCTTGGCAGATAGGAATTTAGAGATGATGGAAAAAACTTAATACTTAATACCTGTTTCGAATCTCACAACTGGCTGTTATGTCACAAAATGTACCATGCCGAGGCTTAAATAACTGTATGTCATAAATCGGGCCATTGGTGGAGGAGGACTATCGAATTATAGATGAGATGTGATACACAAGTTGCTTCGACTGTGAAACATACCGTTGACAAAACTGTACTCAACTGAATAGTTGATTTTTCGTGAATCTATCCAGAATTGTATCATAGAATTCAACATCGTAACCTCCTAGAGTTTACACTTCTCCTGTATCAATTTTTTTTGTTTTGCAATCTCTAGCAAGTTGTTTTTTTCTTAGAAACCTAGTTACAATACTAATTTGTCTGCTAATTTAAAGTTTCCTCTAAGATCATCTATATCGCTATCATTGAAACTAAAAACTCACTGTCACCATGGATCATTAGTTTCATTCCCAATTTCATGCCGAGAATATGAATTGTATGAAATACAACTCAATTTATACATGTTATAGAATTCTTCCTCAGTGCCTCTGTCCCAATGCCAATCAAAATGTAGATGAACTCATCATTTCGCAAAACAAGTCCCATCATCATTCCATTGGTCCAATGTTTGAAAGAAGCCATTCGAATTGAAATGAAATGATTCGAAAGAGAAATTATTTCTCCGATGGGAGGTGTTAATCATAAACTGAATCGTTCAGTATTTGTATCAAAAGCCCTTTCCGTTCTCTCGTTGTGAGTAGTCCACAATTATTGAGGGAAATGTAATTTTACTCGCGAACAACTGCCTTCATTTAAAAAATGATGAGTGTGAAACATTTAACACCAATCTCTTTCACACATTTCACACTCCATTTTCATGACTTGTCAATCTTTTAGCACTCTGTGGGGAAATTAATATTTCTTCTTTCACGCTGATCAGTTTTCCGTATTTTCTTTATAAAGTTTTATCATACAAATGCTTTTGTTATTAACACTCAAAAAACACCTGTTTGACTGAGAAGATTTCCCACATCAATGATACAAGAAAATAGTCGTCATTGCATAAATTTTAGTAACTTGAGAGTAAGAAATAATATTTGATAAGAATAAAAAGGTCATGTGTAAGTCTTACTTCACAATTCTCTAATTGTAAGACCCCAATGTAAACAATACATATTATTTAAGCTGGGCATTATACATGTCAGATATGTAACTATTACAATATCAGATGGGTTAAAAATCGCCCACAAGAACGGAAAAACTATCAAATAATAAAGAAAATATTATAGAATGCTCTTCATTATTTAAATTTCTAATTCAAAAATGGTGTTGGTTTAATTTCTCATAACTTTTTAATTTTTTTTTTTTACCTTTCAATGATCTATCAAGTATTTTTCACGAGTCATATATACAGATATATAAATTTTCCCGCACATAGACAGACGCGTGAACAAAGTATAAGTATTTCTACTTATCAATATCAACTATTGAAGTAGTACTTATGACGCGATTTTCGAATATATCATTCATTTTTTTTTGGTCCTTTGTCTGTTACCGCTCTAGAGGTCGCAATTATTGTCGTATCGTTATCAAACTTGATATATAATCGTTTTATACAATAAGAAAGATCAAGTTCGCTAACGGCTGAAATCGGACCAGGGGGAAAAGGGGGAGAATTTCGAAATTCTTAATACCTCCGTTATTATGCGTCGGATCGAAAAATTGTATAGAACTAATATTATTACGAGCGTAATAATCTATAAATATTGCTATGTACATTTTTTTCACTATATTGATTATTAACTGAGATATTTGCAGTTTTTAGTTTTCGGTCTTCAGTAAAGCCCCACTCCAACTCATCTTATATTAACAATATTCTACTATGACACACCTTAGCACTTTACCTGAAGCTTAAATACCAAATATTGTTCTCATTGAACTTTCAAGTTTTGAGATAAATGTAAATACATGGCGCACGTTGGAAGTCTGCTTAGCTAACGCAACCCCTGCGTGACGGACTTCTTATATCATATAACTGCTAAAGGTAGGACCGTTCTAGCCAATTGTCCTTAGGCTGATAACTTGTGGTCTTCTGTGGTAAGCCGTAATTTTCTTTCAGTTTTGAATCATTCGTGAGATGGCGAAGCATTTTCATTGCATCCGCAAATACAGATTCGGAATTCAGAATCATAACAACCTTTGTGCAGAAATCTCCATTCGATATGGAGACGTGGTTTGGTGTGAGTTGTTTAGTGGTCGAGCCTGCCAGTAGTATATCCTCTTATTAAGTCCTGACTCATTGACCTCTTTCGAATTGAATAATTGACCCTTGACCAGGGCTAAGTGGAGTAGGGGGTGATCCACGCTCTATCTCTCTTCACAAAAATAATCAGCTTCATATTTATTTTCAAACTAATGGAAATAACAATACTCTACTGGAAACGTTAAACCCAATCTGGATTTTTAATCCCTTTAAAACAACAAGACAACTCATTTGAGCCCAATTAACATGAGTCACCGTGGAAGATCGTCGTGAGTAGATACGACCAGGTCACTGTCCAGAAAGCTGAAATACCCGGAAAGAGGTGGCATTGGAACCGCGGGAGGTATAAGGAGGCGCCGAAAATGAGCCCAGAATTGTTTCATTATTTTAACACAGTGCCTTCAAATTTCTTTTGTGAGCACACATACTCAGACGTCTAGTATTAACTACCACATGCAACTCTCTGCAAATCTAATAATCGAGAATACTTAATATATAAGCGGTAATTTATTTCAGCACTCTTGTGATGATGACGAAATGTTTCAATTATAATTGATGAAGTGGTTTACTGCAATTGAAGGGTTGCTAATAAAAACCCCACTAGTCAAAAAAACTGAAAAATGAGTTTGAGGTGCCATTATGTAGTGTACAGTATTACTCATATACTGATACATTCGAAATCGTCAAAAAGTCCTCTCGTCGGACTGTTTTAGGAGTTAAAAATACAGTGATTCCTTAAATACCCCACTTGTCAGGAATGCTTCGACTAAAGACCTTGTACAACTTGCTGACTACCTGGAACATCCTGCAAGCAAGGAGTTTTACACAAGACTGTTTGCCCAGTTGCAGCAGCCGACTCACCTTGTCTTGACTACTGATAACGGTGACAATAGTGATGGATGTGAAGATTGATTTTTCCAAAGTTATTGTAGACGTTATTTCATATTTTTTCTTAAATTTCTCCTTTTTCTTGTTACAAATATTAAATCAAATAAACAAGTAACTCAGTATGCCAAGTACTATTGCTTCTACCTGATCATGTTATCTATATGATATTTGACATTTAGGTTTCTGTTGAATTCAACCAAAAACTGCATTAGTCCAGAACATTCTTCTTCCCCATTGAAAGAGGATATATTTGATCATCTGTAAATTAGTATAGATAACATTCCTGATCCCCGAGAAATTTATTAAAAAAATATCAAAATTTTACTCGCTCATGGAATGAAGATAAACGGGTTTTTTAATTTACCAAAAAAGTGATTTTTTTATTAGTGGGATTTTTGCTAGCAACCCTTCAATTGAATGCACTCTCTGTAGCATATCAATATGATTTTCCTTTTAATGAGGGATTTTAATTATATAGGATAACTGTATGATGAAGAGTAAGACAGATTTAAAGCTAGTAATACTAGATAATTGTCGGCGTATATAAAAGATATATATATATATATACATTTGAGAATGACATTATTTTGACCCATCCAACTATGTCTCCCTATCGAGAGGTACTATTAACTAATTATGTGAGGCTAATACTGGTACGAGTCTTAAATTGAAATGCGCAAGGCTGGGAGGAAAATATTTAAATGTTCAACGATATTTTCTAATAGAGTTGAATTACCTGGTTCTATGATTGATTGATGGGTAGATTACAGGGGAAGGCATTCCCTGTCAGCCCATAAGGTCAGCATGTAACGGCAGGTACGCAGGCAGAATAAATATATGCATTAATATACACTACACACTAGCTTTATTATACATAAAGGTTACAGCCAACTTTCTAACGTCAGTCAATTCTGCTCAGAGGCACCTGTTAGTCATGAGGAAGGGTGTTACTCTTGGATACCTCCTTCGTTGTGGGCTAGATCCGAAATAAAATCCTCAGAGACAGTCTGGTTAGAAAACGGCGGCAGTCTGTAGATAAGCAGACCCGATTAGCCTTATTAGAATAAAGTAGACGTTAATCTTCCATATGGAAAAAATATAACGAACTCCGCTGGTAGACATGCTGCAGGAATATTGAAGAATACAGATTTCCCCAACAAACCGGTACCACAGACCGTTAGTGTAATTTAGGGGAGTTTGGCACAACAAGAAATAATTTATTGTTGATAGTGTGATGTGTCATTGCAGTTTTTCACATTTAACAGATTTACCTAAAAATATATTAGCTGTTGAAGTTAAAATCAAATAATATACATCGTATATATATATATTAATCCCGTATTCATATATATCCATATTAATTTTTGAAAGCAAATCTTCACAAATTTCTTTTAGTGTTCACAAATAGTTGGCTTGAAGCTAGGCTAAATGTTTTATGTTTTTAGTCTCATTCTTCAGATTTCCTTCGAAAAATGAGCTGAATACATTTTAATGGTTAAGAAATTGCTGATCTGTCAATATTTTGTTTGAAAAAAATACTAGCTATTCAAGTTCCTATTGCTAAGCTTGATTTTTTTTATATTTTATCAGTTTTGGTATTACTGTAATAAACCTCTCGCATTATTAATCCTCTAAAAGACAACAAGGGGTTACTCCTACATTAGGTGTCTAAAAACTTTTTCTGGTAACATGACCATTTTCCTATTGTCGTAGATAAATAAAAATTGTCAGGTTACAGGCGTGACCGATTTAAAAAAAAAAGGAATAAAAAATAAAAATTGCTACTGCTGAAATATAAATAAAATTGAAGTAAGACACTACACATTTGGAAAGTTACAGGCGCAGTATTACTGAAGACACGAATCAACCGAATGTCCGAACATAAGTATTAAATTATGATGAACCATTCACTAAATGAATTACTAGCTAATTTGGATTCATTTTGTTGAGAATCACAACTAATTTATAAATCGTTAAAACTTTACGCTGTTATATCAGGACCAAGTTGTTTGCTCCTGGTGTGTGCCATTAAAAATACATTGTCTTAACAAAGAATATTTAACATTCGAAATGAATTAATAGTTTGAACAGTCCTAAAAATAAATGTGCAATTTTTCTTGAAAGTGCTTTTTCATTTGCCTATCTGATGAAGTTATATATATGAAGAGCCGCCTTATTGGGGTTTCGACAGAATTATCTCAAACATGTGATCCATAAGAAGAAGGTAAATCCAATTAATTATCATAACTTAGGAATTACAAATAGTGACAGTTCACGCTATTACAATATTCCACGGAGGAAAATTACGTTTGAATGTTACTTGTTGTAAAATGCTCTCACCTTGAAATAACTTGGTAATCCATTTGCCCCGTTTCAAGAACTGGAAAACAACTCACTAAGTCATTCAAACGAAGGCAAATAGCGCGCCATGCTATTTTAACCACATTGTGAAATAGAACATGACAGTGATTTGAATTATGATTATGTAATAAGGATTAGAAAATTAAATGAGAGTATCTTTGACAGCTATTGATATATGGGCACTGCAAATTTCACTTCAGGCTTAAATGAACTGCTCATTCGTTATCGTTAGTATCTATATTTTAAAACTGGTTCCGAAATAATCTCAGCACAGGGAAATCCTGCATTAACGATTTCAATAGTAGCTTTAACTCTGTGTTTCATTATTTTTCATTGTAGAACGAATGAATGCATCTCTGAAACAAATGATAATACTGATGTCAAGAGCAGTGGCTAATGACATCAAAGAATTAAAAAGGATTATTATTAAATCTAAAATTGATTTAATAAGTTCATGAGAAAAATCATTTTGATCATTTCAGAGCTTTTAATTATAAATATGAGGATGATAATGCACTTTAACAGTTTGGAAATGCTTGAGATGAAGTGTACGTTTTGATCTTTCTTCATAAGCCTCACAAAATTGTTGAAAATTATGTACTTCCTGAAACTATAAATCCCACTTTAGAGGAAATGGAATTAGGGATTTCTTTTCTTAAAAAATGTAAAACATGTTTAATTAATAAGCACTTGTCGTTTTTCTCACTATGGCTACATTCTTTGTGCTGACCAAGTTACATTGATGAATCCATTATTCAAAAATATTTAGAAAATTCAAGTAGACAACAACCCCTGCCTGTTCAACACTTGCTCAGCCAACACTGCTATTCAAGAACCAAATATTAACTAGACATTTCATTATCATTCTATCCTGGGAAAACTGACAACCTCTACATTGAGTTATCACTGACTCATTACTCTAAAACTGATCTAATTTTAACACATATGCCAGAAACATTTTACATGCCTACGACCTATTTACATGAACCCGATTAACAACTGATCTAGGTGTTGGACAAGCAAAGTGAGCTTTCAAACAATGTTGCCAGATATAAAGTGCACTGCTGAGCTTGAGGCTCTGAAATTCGCTGTAGTCAATATATCTGAAATTCCAAAGATGAGTATTGCATTTGCACTGACTCCTTATATAACACTGCAAAATGAAGATATACTGCTCACTGATGTCATATATCTTTCAAAAATACAAAATCTAATTAAAAAGGAACCTATGTACTGGAATTAACCGGACATCATGTAAACCACTCATATTTAGAAATTAAGACATCAAACAAAGCAAGCTCAAGCAAAACCTCTGACCAACCATAGTTGAAACCTAGGTTTATCAAAACATATAAAAAACGTAGAGAACTGCCATTATCACACAAACGCAGAAATTAGAAAATTAATATACAAATGTAAAAGAGTATTTATAACCATACAACTCGCATACTATTTCAATGTGTTTAAAGTCCGTCAGGTAAAATAAGCAGATTTCCCACGTGAAGTTTTACAGTTGAGACATCTGCCCAATGACAAGTGTAGTAGTAAGGGACCTCTAAACTTATTCACGAGGGACAAACAGTTACGGAAACGGCCGCCAGAGCTCTTGGCGGAAAGTAGCGAACATAGCCAACTCCTGCCGACCACACACAGAATATAAATGCAAATATCTCGGTTAATATTCAAGATACAGAAATGTATAGAACAATATTTATAGTAAATATAATTTGCAATAAGATTGGTTCTATACAATTTTTCGATCTGACGAATACTAACGGAGGTAATTCGAATTTTCGAAAATCCTCCCCTCTAAACCCCCCCCCCTTCCACTGATCCGATTTCAGCCGTTAACGAACTTGATCTTTCTTTTTACATAAAAAGAATAAATATCGAGTTTGGTAACGACCGCTAGAGCGGTAACAGACAAATATATATATATATATATACAGTTTTGAACGGACCTCATTTTCGTCATCTACTAGGTAGGATCGATGGACATTTGAAGAAAAATTTCGAAAATTCCGTCATGAGAACAACCTCAATAGCTGATTTCCCTTAAGGTAAATCTGCTAAAAAAAACGTAACAGATACGTCGCCTAACGCCACCGTTCCGAAATGCAATACAAATAAAATAAAGATTTAAGTCAGCTGATCTATATGTTACTATCACTTCTAACAACAAATGAACTATTTATTTCACTTAATAAATACTCATATGATTGGTATCTATGTATTAAATCATATTAAGCTGACATTTAGTCATAGTAGCAAAAAGTGGACGTTAATAAATAATAATAATAATAATATGTATTAAGCCAAGCTTCATATGTTTATTGGAGTTGTACAGTCTTGGTTTTTCGTTTTCTTTCAGTGTGAAGAGTTATTATTTAATAATACTGACTCTTGCATACATATATCTCCTTCATTAGTGTAATAAAGTAATAATTCAAGCGTTATTAACAGTTAATTGCGGAGATAGTTAATAGTTAATTACAAGTTTGCATACTTGCTCGCTTACACCTATTATTTGATTCGTTAATTATATATTATTATTATACTTCATGGTCAAGCTCTCCTTTTTTTAATTTTTTCTTTTTTAATTTCTCTTTTTCTTTCTTCATCCTGAGAATTTTTCTTTCTTCTTTCTTCATCCAACACATAGCTTCATACTTTCTTACGAGTTGCATTGTTCCTCGTATTTTCATGTTTTTTGGCAAAACTGAATCTAAATTCTAAAACACACCAAAAAAATTAAAGTCGTTTTAGTATTGTCGCCATAGCGTTTGCAAACAGTGCTCACAAAAAAGTAATTTCAGCAATTAAATTGCTAATGGCTACAATATGATATTCATGAAGTAAAGAAAAGAAAAATTCTGTTTTAAAAAAATGTACAGGCAAAGAATATAAAATCGATTTTAAACAAATACTTTTCAAAAAAAAAAAAAATCTGGAATGATGTGTTGTATGTAAGATTAAGATAAAGGAGAAAAGTTTTGTTAGAGGAAATATTCACAATAGATATGGAATAGCCGCATGGGTATTTGAATATGATAATTCGCAGGGTAGGTCAATATAAAAATAAAGAGAGATTGAGGCCTCTTAAAGAATCCTGTGAAATTATCTGACTTAGAGAATGACAAGATATCCCCGTTAGCTACCCCGTTTTGTTCATTAGGGAAAGGCGAGGAATTTTCGGACAAGAGGTTGATAATCTTATTAAAAAGAGTTTGTACACGGTCTGTCAAAATAAAAACCGATACAAAAAGAGGTATCCTACATTTTCATTTATCATTCATTCCAGTTTTTTTTTGCCGGGATCAATAACGGTGCGTACAGGAGTTTCGAGAAAGTTCACGCATTTAGGCCTGACATTTTCCTTAAATACTTATTTATGGTACTGGTTCTTTCCTTTTAACCTTTATTTTAAGCATGTTTCGTTATACTAATTTGACTTTAAATGCAAATCTTATCATCTAAACCTTTTTCAAAATGAGAGAAAGCTTCCGTTTTTCCTTAAAAGAGGAACGGAAAACGGACCTGATATTTAATTTGAAACAGAACAAGATTTACATTAAAAAGATAGGCTTTTGAAAACGAGAGAAAAAAAATTGAAAGGTAAAAAAGAAAAAGAAAGATGTGACACTTAAAACGGGACATGTTTTCAGATCTTCGATAAAAAATAATTTTTATTTTGCCTTTCTTTCCTTGTCCTGGGTGAACTTTCGTACCCATTTCTGTTTGTCTTTTTGTGTGTGTTTGTTTTACAAAACATTGCTTTCCTTAAAATTTATTACCGGGAAAAAAACGAGAAAAATATTAAATTTAGAAAACCCAATAATTAACATTTCAAGTTAACATTTAAGACTGCAATTGACATTATTGCTTTAGATTAGGCTATGGAAAACCAAGTCCTGGAGTTAATTAAACTAATAGTACTTCTCCAATTACACTAACGACATAAATACATAGAAATTAAAGGTACTAAAGTTCAAAAATCTCTTGAGGAATTCCAATGTTAAGAACAAATATATTTTTGAATTTAATTGATTAAAATTGCAATTTAATGTTTACTTTATAACTGTGACCGATAAAATACTAGAATTCTTTAGTTATACTGTAACTGGGCAAAACAATGAACATAAAGAAAAGGCTCTGTAAAGGAACCGTGTAGAGTGAAGATAAATGTAGGTTTTATTTTATGCACAAGATTATACTTGAAACCTCCAGCAACAAATAAAAATATTTCAAGAAAAGTGTAACATTTTCAGGAGTAAAACTCTTAAATGCCTGGCTCAAAGGTGTTAGCTCTATTAAAAAATACTCTTGTTTAAAAATAAATTAAAGATCTTCATTTCTAAAGAATGTGTTTACTCTCAAGATGAATACTATCTAATACGTGCAACTATTAAATAGGACTACAAAGTATTTGTCATAAAAATCGATCAAAAAATAATTTATAATTGGATTCATTATCTGTTTAAATTGTGGGCAAGTTTCTCATCATTTATAAAGCATGTCATCCTTGAATAAATTTAAGACTAATAACAAAGTAAGCGAATAAATTAAAAACGAATGTTACATATTAAGTGTGGTATTAAGATTGTTAACAAAATTAATTTGTATTATATAATTATTAAGTTGATAGATATTATAAAATTTATTCAGGACATTTGAGCTAATTTTATAACGAATGTAATATATAAGTATAAATTCTATTTAATAATATGTAAAAAATTAATTGACATAATGTTAGTAAATGTTTTTTTTTTATAGAAAACAAAAGTATTTGTCGTATCCAATTATGTTGAAATTTTATTTAACAACATCTACTTGGCCAAATTGGGACGGGTTATCTACAGGTTACCACCTTTTCAGCAGATTTCCCTTAATGGAAATCAGTTATTTGAGGGCTTACTCGTGACGTCCTATATATATATATATATATATATATATATATATATATATATATATATATATAATATGTGTATGTTTGTATGCATGTATGTATAGATATTTTTCAGTTACCGCTCTAGTGGTCGCAATTATTGTTTTATCGTTACCAAACTCATTATATACGCGTTTCATGCAAAACTAAAGATCAAGTTCGTTAACGGCTAAAATCGGACTAGGAGAGGGAAGTGTTTAGAGGGGGAGAATGTTGAAAAATAGAAAGATCTACGTTACTATACGTCGAAAAATTGTATAGAATAAATCCTATTGCAAATTAAATACACTATAAATATTGTTATATACATTCATTCTCCATCTTAAATATTAACCAATATATTTGCATTTTTCAGTTTTCAGCCATCTGCAAACCCCTTCTCCTACTCATGTCATGTTAATAATAAGCTGTTATATCATGAACTACTTCAATCCAAGGTTGAATACCAAATATTGTTTTAATCAAGCTTCTACTTTGAGATATATATGCAAATATGCAGTTCTGTTGACGGTCCACCTTCTTTTGTTCTTGGACCACTAATAATTGTTCTGATTCATTATAAATCACAGTACTAGAGATAGTAAATAGTTTTCAACTATATTAATATGTTATATTCAGATATATTTCAGTAATTGTTTTTCTTTCCTGTGAAGGATATTTCTATTTGTCTGCTCAGCTCTGGGCGGATTGCAGACCTGTTGTTTACAATTCAGACGCTTTCCGTTGAGAGCTTATTAAAATTAACTGAAGGATTTCTGAATACCGTTTGTATTTATTCACTTAATATTCACTTTGGTGTTAAGTGTTTGTTACCAGTACGTATATTTATCTATTGTAAAACTTCACGTGGGAAGTCTGCTTAGTATACGCAGCACCTGCATGTCGGACTTTTTAGATTAAGGCCAACGCATAAACCTCCCTTATTATGTTATGATAACATTTATTGGGAATAAATGTATTTCATTTCATTGTCACGCCATACAGAAACACTTAAAAATACGTCTGCTCTAATAGTTTTATAATAGTTTTGCCTTTAATATCACATGGTAATCCTAGAGGACATCGATTCTTGCCTGGGCAAAGGAAATTATTTAGTAACGAAATTCATTAAATAACATCCTAAGTCCCAACTTGGCTAGAAAATTGTGGTAACCTGTAGCTAACCCCTCCCAATTAGTCTGAGTTGCAAAAAGTGGATGTTAATAAATAATAATAATAGTTTTATAGTGCCGCCATCACTTGGATTGTAATACATTTGAACAGCTGATTTTGTTTTTGTTGCAGGGATGGAGGAAGGAGGAGGTGGCGGCGGGAGCGGACAGTACAGGAGCCAGAGTTCCGGCTCTAGTTCTGGCTCGCCCCCTGCCTCAATGCTCCTAGTCCCTCACCCCCTACCCAAGGGAGAAGCACAGCACCATGTCGTCACCCAGAACGGATCAGGCAGGAAGTACCAGTGCAAGATGTGCCCCACCGTAAGTACCCTATCCTATTATAGGGATAGAAACACATAAATTGTCAAAATAAAAGCATCAGGCTAACAAAATAGCAGTCTTAATATGTCTACTTCTCAAAAACTGTACATACCTGGTATTCCATGTGAAGAATTCAATAAGTTTCAATATATGCCAATAATCTACCTTTGGCGGAACATTTACAACGACTAAAAAAAAATCTCAACTTATTGTCAACAAGTGAAGTTTGCTGAAATTACTACATCATTTAAATAAATGCCTCAAAAATATTTTAAAATCTTTATTATTATAAGCTATTGAGCGCCATTGACCAACTGAAGGGATCCCACAATGGTGTTCATGTTTTCCCAACAACAGACTACTATTAATTGAACTGTATGTGCTAATTTACCACTTTAAGTGTGGTTGGGCATCTGCTATAAATTCTCAATCTTAAAATACGTAGAAGAGTTTATTCATTATGCTGACCGTTTCGGTCACCATTGGTAACCTTCTTCAGAGCAATTGTATGTAGTAGAAGAGGAGCAGGGAGCAAAATAACTTCCGGGATTCAAGATGCAATTTTCACTGCGTGCAATAGTTTTCTCCCTGCTCCTCTTCTATTGTACTAATTGCTCTGAAGAAAGGAGCCAATGGTGACCAAAACTGTCAGCATAATAAATAAACTCCACTATTTGAAGAACTGAGAATATATAGCTGATTCCCAAATATCCTCTGCTATCGTCCAATAACCAACGCCTAGCCAACTACTGATAGAGTAGGTGTATATGATTTAAAACTCCGCCTACCACAAAAACAGTTGATTCTAGTCTGAACTGTGAAGTGACCTTCGGCTTTTATATAAGTGTTGGGCGCAGATACACCATCCATTATAATCTAGCAATATTTGATTCCCACCAAGTTCTCAGTTCAAAAATGGGCACTCGTCACTCATGAAGAACACTAATTCCAGGTTGTTCTATGCTAAGGGACATTGATCATTGAGTTCACCACCTGATACGCGTATGCTCAGATAGCGAATCCTCTCGTAGCCGAAGGACTACAGTTCCAACCGTCATAAAAACATAAAATGGCCTACCAGGTCCTGATGGTCGTGTGCCAGCCACACGCTTGTAGCGAGAAGTCAAGTCTACACTACTGCTCTCTGGCGGCATTACAAACCAAATGAAACAATAATAAGTAGCTGATTGATTGTTCCACAATGCTCAGGAGGCAAGGGGCTAAGAATAGAAATCCAACGTCCATAATAAATGCATAGCTAAATAAAACAATGCATAACCACCAGGCACAGAAGTCTAAGTTAACCAATAGCCCACCATTGTCATATATATATATATATATATATATATATATATATATATATATGTATACGTATGTATGTATGTATGTATGTATATGTATATATGTATGTATGTATATGCGTGTGTGGGTGTGTATTTGCGATTGCTTGAGAAAGAATATACTAGCTTACACCCACGCACCTTAGTATCCATCGTCTAAATATAAGAGAATAACCGTTTTGCCGTTAGATGATCAACTGTGTAACAAATCAATCGATTTCTTCAGAACTCAACGCCTATGAAACACGTCAGACAGTTTGAAGATATCAAGCGATATTTGTAACTGGAGCCTCCGTAAGATTTCATGTCTTAAAAAAAATTGAGAATGTCATCTACATACTTAAAACTGATATAAAATAAATAGATAATAAAAAATGGGACATTTGTTTATGCATTATATTTAATGTATTTTTTAAGACATTAAAATATACCGGTAATATACCAGAAAATATATTACCCTAGCTGTTCCTAGGCTAATTCCTTGTATTGGATGTTATGCACTTTGTGCCCATGAGCAAATGATTACGTCATACATTTCGTCAGTATGTATTTATAATGGAGAGCATAATTGACGTCATTTAAAGAAAATTCCGATGCTTAAGGGCCATTATTTTATTCGTACATCTTCGGAAGGGGAACATTTTCCTCAAAGCTATTTATACCTACACTTACACGATTCCTCATCAATTAAGGAAATGAAGGATAATGACATTCATATCTCTTTTTAAATGGTCGCCTCCGTTTTCCCACGTTGTTTATCATTCTGCAAGTTGTCTAGGGTTGTTGACGTGTAAGAACTATCTAGTTGTTAGCTTCGCCGGTGGCCGTGCAAGAGAGACCGGTGGGCCAGGTTCGGCCGAATCCAGACAGAGACATGTGGCCCTCCCGTAGGACAATACGACCGTTAGCAGATAACGACCTCTCCAACCTTGATTTAAACTAATTGACCCGGCTACCAGCCATCAGCTACACTGCCTGTCTCTCCGCTAAATCCCAAACTCTAGACTCCAGTCGACAGGGGATATCCTACAACTGTATTTCCTCGTCCGCCACCGATTATTCATTACTCATAACCGTATACATTCAGCTCCATACATTTCTATGCTTATCTCAATCAGTAGGACCCAAGAATACTAGAGACATCGAGTAAGGCGTATTGTGAAATTAAAAGTATGATTGGAAACCGATACTTGTCTCAAAACTCTATAGAATCTAATGTGAGGACAACCCTCTTAAAATTAGTGAAGCGCCTTTGACAAGAATTACATTTTTTTTCTTTTATTATGGGGATATTCTCAGTTCCTTGGAATTCTTTTGACAGGGGGAATATTTTTCCAACCGTTCAGAAGCGTTACTTTATTGGGTATTCGAGAATTTCCTTAAAATCCTGGCAGTATTCAATAATATAGATTTTTATAACCGCCTACTTTTGACCTTATCTTTAGGCACAAGTCCGTTTGTTTAAAGAAGAATGGCACTAAATCTGGCTGATTCCAATTCGTACAGATCGTTCAATTCTGCAGTTAAGACTTGGATCGATTTCTAGGCAGTTGTTTACAGAATATTCTCATGAGTTTGGTATCAAATTTCAATGATTTCAGGTAATATATTTTCTTTGTTAATAATGAGTATGCCCGGCTTGTTATAGTGGTATTCCTTTCTTTATTATTATTTGTACATCTTTTATTTTAGTAGTTCATATTATAATTCCTAATTTAAAAATTGTTTTTTTTAAATTTAGCTATTACAAATTATAAAAACTATTATAATTATTTTTTTTTAAAATAAATATCGGTCACGTGCATTATCCAACTGAGTCTTCACCAACCCAATGTATTTGTATACCTTCTAGTATTAATGTAGGAAAAGAAATAAACACAAAATTAATAAATATTTAGAACCGCAATGTTAACCGACGAATAACGTTCTTCTTATGCTCACCTAATTATTCTAATATTTTGGCAAAAATGAAAATTGATGTCCCAAAATGTTTAGTTGACACTAAAATATCCGTGTGCTTATTAATGCATTTCATTGCATTATATCAGAATAGGTATACAGGAACATAAAAAACGTAAAATAAAAACATCCATTTAAGTTTATTTTTTTATTTAAAAACTGTACACTCTGTCGCCTGTCATTACAGACACATTTAATTGAAGCCATATTTATAAACTGCTCAAAAATGAATAAGGATATTGGTTATTTTTTCTTATCCTATTAATTTTAATTAAATCGATCTTAATTAAATTTCTTTTTTATGGGGGAAAAAGACAATAATTTCTAATAAATATTAATGATATTTATAATAAAAAAAAAAAAATATGCTAGGCCCCATACATACCACAAAACAGCCAATATCCCTATTCATTTTTGAGCAGTATATATAGATAGATGCATACAATTACGCCACTGTTCACATGAAGTATGAAAACATTGTTTAATTTATAATATATGAAAGGTAAGCCGACTATGAACTCACAAACATTTGACAAGAAAGTAGTCACTAATTACATGCATTCTTCAAGTCGGAGAATATTGCAGAGCGCAGGGTTCCCTACTACAATACCAAAATTTAATTACTTTGAAAATATAAATATTCTCAGAGAGGTAAATTCGATTAATTACATTTAAAGGAGAAATCGATTCCAACAATATGCAACGTGTCCCACCCTGAGGATAAGGTTGTTCCACTAGAAATTTGTATTGTCTACATTTTCAAGCGTGTTGCTGACATTCCTATTAATCATTAATTTCCTTTTCGCTTACAAATCAAGATTAGTCTGTTGCTCTCTTGGAAAAAGCTAGCATAAGAACCTCAGAATAAACGAAATTCAAAATAAAATTCGAAATCTGCTATTGGGGCCGTGCTCATGAAAAGATTTTCGATATATTTCCTCAAATGTCCATCGATCCTACATAGTAGATGACGTAAATGAGGTCCGTTGAAAATTATGTAAATATAATTATATAATTACCCGTTAACGCTCCCAGTTTTTCTTTGATCGTTACCAAACTCAAAATATAAGAGTTCCATGCCAAACTAAAGGTCAAGTTCGCTAATGGCTGAATTCGGACCAGCGAAGGGGGAGGGGAGGTCAGGGGAATTTCGAAAATTCAAAATACCTCCATTTCTATACATCGGATCGAATTATTGTATAGAACCAATATTAATGGAAATTAAATGTACTAAAAACATTGTTATATACATTTATTTTCTCTCTTGATACTAACCGTGATATTTACATTTTTTAGCACTCCTATTCATGTAAGAATAACAACACGCTGATAAATCATGGACCTCTTTATTCTTTGCCTAAATACCAAATATTGTTTTCAAGAGACCATTATTATGCAAGATACATGCAAATTCCTTGTGCGATGACGCCACCAATCAAGATTTTACATTCTTTTTTCGAAAATATTTATTTGATCTTTACCATACTCGACATTTAACCGTTTCAGTCAACACTAAATCTCCTGCGTAGGAAGGAGAGATATTTGAGGAATTTTTTTTTCGAAAATCGCGTCATGAGTGCAACCTCAATAGCTGATTTCCCTTAGGGGAAATCTGCTAAAACGGAAATCTTTGAGGTTCACGCACCTCCAGCCTAATGGAAGGTTATACTCCTCCGTCAGACTTTGGCAGTAGAGTAGAGAGATGCTGACCATAGAGAGTTAAGGAAATGGAGCGACACTTGCTACGTGGGGCGGCGGAGGGACAGGAAATGGCCGGCAGGGGTAACTAGACCGGTTTCCGGACCAAGGTCAGCCCGCCCCGTCAATCCAACCTCCGGTCAGATCTAGTCGTATTTATATCTCTTTTATTGGAACTACCGACACCATCATATTCAGTGACAATGTTCTCTCAGGCCACCTGTTACACCCTTTAATCTCCTAACGCCAAACGAGACTTGCCATATCGACCGAATAAAACCGAATATGAAATTCGATTTACATTGTATACAAAAACAGTCATAGGAACAGATACCTTTATCTATATAAGTGGAAGGTAACATCTGCTGGAATGGGGTGTCCTCTTCCAATGAACACACATTTTTTCCGAGCTGACCCTCCTTGTTCTAACAATTAAAGGCAACTTAGAAATTTTTCATTTCGACTCTACTCAAACCGAAGCCCAAATGTGGCACAAACATATATTCCTGTTATACAGAATACAAAAACAAAAATAACACTTACACAGATTATACTGTCCAGATAAATAAAATTCCTAATGATGCTTAGTTGGTTCTTTCACAAGCTAGGTAGGTCCAGCATAGACTACTACTACTACTAGAATACTTAAAGTCTATGGCGGGTCATATCAGCTCATTACAATTGATAAGTCAGAAAGTAAAAAGATCAGCACAACTGAAGAAGTGTAGCCTGAACACAAAATGAAAATATTACCTTTACACACAAGTATAAAACAGTAAATTATTGTAAATACAGAACTCAGATGTTTAATTTCAATTTTTTTATTGATTATCATTATCATATCTTTTATAATGTGCTCTCTTGATCGTGATCTTCTTCTCTTTCTGATATAGAAGTCTTATGTTGTTATTCTCTCGCATTATTGAAGTCAAAATTGATTACTGTCGACAGCGAGTTACTTCATTGGGTATTGAAGATTTTTGTGCCTCTCCTGGTCGCGTAATAACTGTTTTTGGAGAATCCAAAATTATATCATCAAATGAACTTAGATATTTTGAGCTATTTAGCTCTCTTAGCTCTTTTTACTGCCCGTTACCAGTATGCTGTTGCAGCTCCTTATTGGCTTCCTTTTAAGTCCACTGCTAATATTTTTAAAATGAGTTGACGGGAAGGGAAAGGAGTGAGTGAGGGAGACATGAGGGAATTATTGGTTAAATAGAGAATAGTAGGAAGAGGTGGGAGGGGGGAAGGGGGGTGTAGGCTATCGATAGGGAGAGCGGGAGAGAGTGAAGATTTGAATCGGTACTTGGGATGATATGAAGGCCAGCCATTCGACCCACCGTTCAAGTCTCCGTCGCTTTGCTTCTTCACCGATATACCTAATATATATATGCTCCATACATAGAACTGTTTACTATGGCTGGCTAAGGGGCAGATCTCCACAACATAGAAACTCAAAAAACAAGAAAGAAAAATAAAGAAAACAAGCATAGGGATGTATACAAAAGGAAAATAATTACCCCACTCTCCGCAAACCTAAATTTTCTCCTTCACAAACTACTTCAAATAATCGAATATTTAGAAGATAATTCGCCAATGTAACCGAAAAATTAAATCGACTCTGGGTATTACTGCTGCTTTTCACTCTATGGTGGTGGTATTTCTGTCAAAAATAAATTTACTTAAAGAAAAATTGACTGATTACGTTCATTCAATTTAAGCCATTTTTTGAATAAATGTTAAAGATGCGTATCATTCTTAATTTGAGGTTATTTATTGGAATGAATCATAATAAGTAAATTATTATTCATAAAAGATGCCATCAGTGACTTAAATTGTGTATTCTAAAGAACGTTATATAAGAAATAATAAGTATAATTTGAATTATCAGAAAAACGAAATATAATACATATAAGTTTACGACTAAAATACAATGCAACAAAAACTATCCCCATGCCCATTCATGAAGTCCGAATATGGTTAAATCTTCTAAAAATGACGTCAAAAATTGTTCTAAAAATACATGTAAGCTACAATAAGTCACATGATTAACTTCTTAGTGTAGGGTTTGCTCTCTACTATGATGAAAATACAATCATATAAAAAATTCCCTCCTAAATGTCCTTTTATACTGTTTAGGTCATTAGGAAAACTTTAAGCGAAGCAAAAGTTAAATTAAACACATAATTGAAAAAAAAAAAACCTGTAAACCACTATTAAAAAATAATGAATATATCAGTACTTCCTTTAAAGCGTTTCTTTCTTGGTTTGCGTAGAAACATTTCAAAATTATTAAAATCAATAACAATCGTAACATAAATATTGCCTCATTAATATAAGATTTTTTTTTAATTGTTCTTTTTTGAAGCTCCCAATTAATGCTATACTTCTAAACTGTGCTGTGCCAAAGGCAGTTTTATGAGTTTAACCATAGTAAATAATTCATGCCAGAATATTTTACTCCTTATAATTAAAAGAAAAGGGTAGCGTGATTTCCCATGGAAAACTTCCCACAAATGGTCTTAGATTTTTAAGCTATTAGGTAATTAATATTCATACAATGGAAATGCCAAAATAAAGGAGTTGATTAGAAGTAATTTTTAAACTTTAGGTCTGTAAGATTCTACTAGTGGCCGGCCATTTTCACTTTTATAAATTTATGTATGTGAGACCGTTAATAGACCTATAAAATTAAACAACATCCTTAAATGCCTTTCTGCAGTACACTTAGCCTTCCTTCCAGAATATTAATTATACATATTAAGTAGATCTCGAAAAATTCTATTCACTATAGATACTATAATTTATGAAGGAATATTTATCTCGGTTCTGTGTTCTTGTTGGTATATTAAAGACAAAATATTGAATGACCATGAATTAAAAGTTCCAATTAATATGTTAAAAACTGGGTTTTATCCCCCATAATTAGTACCCAATATTAGAAGGCACCATATCATTCATTCATGAAGTAATTGCAGAGTATACTTTTTCTCCCTTTTTTGCAGGTGTACAATATTAGCCTTCATTCTTTTACAATCAAATTATTTGAACGTTTTGTAATATATTTTATATTTAAGGCGTGACTTATTGCTTCAAAATGTAAATTTAAGTGTTTGTAAAGAGCGATGTTACGTTACTCACATCACACATATCTTCTAAAGTAATAATAACAGAACCTTGTAGTATAAAATAATAAGTAATTCAACAAATTAACATAGGAAAACAACTGTCTGTCATGGTCCTTCGCTACTAATAGGGTGTTAATATACACACTAATTAAGGTCATACATAGAAATATAACGTTAATGAAAGACGGTTGTAATTCTCATCCACCGCCCTTCATAGAACCAAATCAAGTAATTCTCTTAGTTAAAAATATTTAAGTCCATATTTTACGCATCACTGTCATTAGATTAAATATTTTAAATAGTTGAGTACATACTATTGTGTTAGCTTCTCGTCACATGTCTATGGACCTTATTATTTTTATTTTTTTATATATTGATCCATTATGGCCCAATATTATAAGTATATGAGAGAGAGGAATTGAGAGACTGAGAAAGTGAGTGAGAGAGAGAGGACGAGAGAGAGAGAGAGAGTGAGAGAGAGAGGACGAGAAAGAGAGTGAGAGAGGGAGTGAGTGAGAGAGGGAGTGAGTGAGAGAGGGAGTGAGTGAGAGAGTGTGAGAGAGAGAGAAAGGGAGTGAGTGAGAGAGGGAGTGAGTGAGAGAGGGAGTGAGTGAGAGAGGGAGTGAGTGAGAGAGGGAGTGAGTGAGAGAGGGAGTGAGTGAGAGAGGGAGGGAGAGAGAGAGAGAGAGAGAGAGAGAGAGAGAGAGTAAGAGAGGGAGTGAGTGAGAGAGGGAGTGAGGGCGAGAGAGAGTAAGAGAGGGAGTGAGAGAGGGAGTGAGAGAGGGAGTGAGTGAGAGAGGGAGGGAGAGAGAGAGCGAGAGAGAGAGAGAGAGAGAGAGAGAGAGAGAGAGAGATGCTAAGATGACGCGGAATTTGCTGTTGGCGATGAGAGAAATCATGTGGGTTAGTGCATAGCAGCAGGAGATCTGCTGGTTGAGGTGAAACCCGTCAGATCGCCTTCCCTCGCCCACTTTACACACAATCATTCCTACACAAAGTTACCGACCAGTTTTTATACTTTATAGCCCCATATTCATGACCGACTGCATCACTCAAGTCCCTCAATAAAAAATAAAATAAAAATAAAAAGCTGAAAGAACGGCGCGTATTAAAATATAAATATGCATAATATTTTATTTATACTTTTTCAGAAGGAACCCGTTATCTTACTCTTCATTCTGCAGATCCGTATAATATTTGAGACCTATAACAAATCATTTCTTCTTAATCTCTGCTTGATCAGTGGTTATTAATAGGCGTGAAATGTGATATATCTAAATATTATTTCTCTCTCCTTTTCCATCTTTTTTTTTTTCATTTATTACTCATTAGTTTTATTTTTACAATAATAATGGAGCCCAGTTTATTTATCTATAAATAATGCATTATGCCTCATTATGTTGAACAGGTTTAAAAGTATTAAGATGTACAAAAAAAAAAAAAAATATTAAGAGATAGAAAGCATATAGCCTAGAATGATTTATTCACATCAATTGATTTTTTGAATCAATTGAACAACTTATTCCTTGAAAATGAGTTGAACGTATCTTAGAAATACCATAGAAGTAGACTTTACTCGTATTTATTATTTTGTTTTACAATAAGTGATTAAGGTACTTATGTAAACATTAAAATTCAGATTAAAAATTAGATTTTGACCCAATATTTTTTTTTTTTTTTTGTATTTCTATTAAATTAAACAACAAAATATTTTTCTGCACTTCATTTGGAAGCCACCAATGCGTTGGGTCGAAAAATGCTATTGAGCAAAATTTATAGCCTTTTCATAAAAAAACAAAAATTTCCCTATTGAAATATATTTTACCTCTTATAGGTACAGTAATAATTCCGATTTTTAATTGAAGCCTCCTCTAAACCCCACTTCCTCTTAATCGATTTTGATTGAGATGCTCAACTACAACTGTCCTATGAAAGTTCAACATTCTTGTTACTTGCACGGGATAATTATTCATGCACGTATCCATACAACCTAGAAGGATTCAAGATAATTCTGTTGAAATTTGAAATCCGAATGTTTTCGTGTAGTTCCTTTACTTTGTAAAGAGAAGTACGAAAGAAGCAATAATAACTGAAATCTTTAAAACCCTTATTACGCACATTAAAAGATAAATAATAACACTATTTAAATGGTATATAATTGATGTTCTTTGAATTTTAAATGCTCTGAAAAGTTACTTATTAACGTCTACTTTCTGCAACTACGGCTAATTATGTTAGCCCCCTTTCTATCCAGGGAAACTAAGAATTTGATTTAATGAGCTGACCACTAAATATATCACCGACCACTCTAGGTTTACTAAGTGATATTAAGACCAACGCCTTGACTCACATAGCTAATCTAAAAGAGGTTTCCGAAAAGAGGAAAATGTGAAAAAAAAGAAAAGAAGAAAATAGCTGGAATAAGGACAAAGGACTATGATTGACAGCAGATGCCATAAACCTAGCTCAATAGTGTGAAACTAACTGTCACAGTTAAGTGTAAATTAGATAATCTAGAACAGTAACAGCAGCTAAGCAAATGGAATAAAACTATAAAGCTTTGTCGGAAGTACTTATCATCTCTCTGAGATTGGTTTTACGTCCAATAGACATGTTTATGGGAGAGAATAAAAAGAAATAATGGAAGAAGAATCTCAACATGAAAGGTTCGCTTTTGCCGATGCAGAGAGGGGAAAGCAGATGTCAGAGATTAGCAAGGAGGTCTCATAATTCCTCAGAGCTAAGTCCCAAAAAGAACAGTTCTTTTACAAAACCTTTACAACCACTCAGGTACTGTTACGGGTCCCGTTAGGAGTGAAAATCATAACAGAGCATCCTTTTTATGACCACTCTAAAATAAGGGCGAAGGGCCGTATTGACCCGGTGTCCTGGTTTCTTTGAGTCCTTACAAAGACCTCAGCCCCTAAAGACCATAAACATCAACCCCAGTCACCCCTTTCCGTCTGCCGGTCAATTGTCCCGCCCTGCTTAAAGTGCCGTAAGAGTGGGTAACAAATCTACCAATGACCTGCGTAGGGTCATTGTTCAACTCCGTTTACAAAAAATGTTGACGTACCTCACCAAAACTTACCGCCCTTAAAAGTATTCCCATAATGGCTCAATACCTATGAAGAACCATAGCCCACTTTGTGTTAAGCAGGTCATTCAGTCAAAATATTATCCTAAACTCTTTCCACATAATTTCCTTACCTATGTTCAACAAAGGTCAATATCAAATACCGTAATAAGCTGTGCTATAAAGTTTTAGTTAACTACCGTTTACAACGATAAATAGAACGATTGTTCAAAGGCAAATCGACATTAAGTATCTTGGGTGATTTAGCTTATATACAGTAAGCGAATCAATGAATTAGGCTTCATGTAAATTTGACAACTCTTTTATGAATAAAAATCGAAAACATTCTTCAAATGTCCATTGATAAAGACGGGGTACGTTCTAATTTATAAATTAAATTTCTT
This sequence comes from Riptortus pedestris, assembly GCA_019009955.1. Classification (NCBI taxonomy): domain Eukaryota; kingdom Metazoa; phylum Arthropoda; class Insecta; order Hemiptera; family Alydidae; genus Riptortus; species Riptortus pedestris. The sequence goes on along the minus strand of CM032228.1, from coordinate 198,107,340 downwards.
AGTTATTTATAATGTAATGCCCCTAATAGTTCTCTTATACATTTTTCTATAACTCCTAAGGTCTGATATTACACGTTTATTGCGCCACGCATGTTAAGTTTCAACACTTCTTTCAGGAGGACATATCTAAGAAAAATATAGAGACTAGAATATTATATCTCTGTGTCATTCCCTCAAAAGTCTTTGTTTACACAGAGGACGATTAACGCCCGGAGCCTCATCCGCTGAAGTAAATTAATGTCGTGCTCCCACTCATAATACCGCATTTATGTGTGCTATCTGTGTTATTCAGCTATTCTAAGAAAGACTATTTGTTTCGTTAGGGGATCGGTGCTAGTCTATTGGGTGCTGGAACGCCGTATTAAAAGTGCTAGTAATGCTCAATCAATTTTTTTGTATGTTTGCGGTTTCCGGGAACACAGTGGTAATCAGCACATGGATAGGTTACCAGCATATGGCTCCAAGTCGGATTTCCTTCCGTTACTCTAGTGTCGACTCTGCATCGTGTGTGAATTGAGTAGCACCTAATAATGAGAAGTTGGTTTGTAGTGTAACCACAATACCGCAACGGCTGTGTCAAGACCACTTGACCTTACATCACAGCAGCTTTAACCTTCATGAACGAAGGGTTTTATTTTTAATTTCTGATTGTGTCGTATCTTTCCACCTCTTCAGTGTCTATATTCATTAGACGTTCTTAATCAGGTACTTTTAAAGTGTGTATATATATATATATATATATAAAATTTAACATACCTTATTTTTGCCATATGATAGGTTGGCGGTTGAAATACGTTTTTCGTGTTTCACATGGCCATGAACACCATCTGGAAAGCTGACCATCTTATGTAAACATTCGAATATCAAGATTTTTTTAAATCCGAACGTAAATGATAATGTAATTAATTTCGCGTCCTAATAAGGAAAACATATTGAGAGGGAGCCTATAGTGTTTTGCCGAGCCTTCAGCTGAGACATATCAACCATACTATCGACCTTGAACTAAATTATTGATCTCCTGATGAATAACACACCTTCGTTTGAGAGATAAGGATGATTGTTCTATAGCCATTGTCGCTGGACATAATAAAAGTCTACAACAAACGGCCTCTTCAAATGGAATAGGTAATTCTAAATATGGCCGGCCTCAGATTGGCCATCATTCGCCATCTAGTGTCATGGGCCAAGGCAGCCAATGTCGCTTCAATTCCACTCAATGATTATATAAAGATATATATATATATATAAAACGTACGTGTGCGAGTATGTGAGTCATCTTATACTTTTACTCGATCGTAAATAACCCCCTTTCGGCTTGTAAAACAAATTTAAGGTCTAACCATCCTGATCCTAAATACACGAAATAATACACTCATAAACATACATGTATGTTATTTATTCTATGTTCAGAGGTTCCTACGCGTTTTTGTTTGCTCAGCTGCTGTCCAATGGTTTACAAACGTTCAACATAAGTTGGCAAATTATTTCCCATATACCCAATCACAGCCCTCCAATTCTATAAACAATATTGCAAACTATTATGGATGTTGAAATTACCACACGTCAGTCCTGTCTTACTGTGCAAATTAGTTTCAAATTCTGTCTACGAGTGGTGAGTGAACCGTATTTGGATTCAAGTGAATATTTCTGAGGGAATATAGACTAAAATTCATTCTATCTCTGAAATTAATATTTGGAGAAGGCCTGTTTCAAACTATTTAAAAAAAAAAAAATTTTTATTAACGTCCACTTTTTGCAACAAAGGCTAATTGGGGCGGGTTGTCTTCAGGTTACCACCCTTTTCTAGCTAGGGTGGGACTCAGGATTTTATTTAATGAATTCCGTCACTAAATAAATTCCTCTTTCCAAGACGATCTCGCCACTCAAAGGTTTACCATGTTAGATTAAAGGCAACGCTTTAACTCACTTGGCTAACCTGAGAACCCAAAGTAATTCAGATTGCTTTTTCTAACTCCGCATACTATTTGAAATATGTCTTTAATAACTAGGCAATAACATTAAGCACCTTCGTGACAGACTTTTGCACACATAGGTCCAACAGAATTAAGTGACAACTCTAGCTGATTATGTAAGGGTTGTCTACAAGCCAAACATTCAGTCCGTTTGTGCAAACTTGGCCGTAGTGATTATCCATGAAGGTATGAGAGATATAGCATAGACTGCGCAGGGCATTGCCCTAGGAGCAGGTATAAGTTTAAAGGCGGTCTAGCAAGTTACGCAAGGCAGAGAGAGCGGGTGGACCAACGGGCCTAGTTTTTGCCCCGAGCACCCTTTTTTTACCCTCTTCCACTCTCCTTCTTTCTTCCACAATAGCCATATTCTAATTGCCAAGTTCAAGGCCATCCATACTGGGTCAAGGCAGGCCTTTTACCACCTCTTTCCTCATATCTCTCTCTCTCTCTCTCTCTCTCTCTCTCTCTCTCTCTCTCTCTCACCCTTTGAATCATCACCACCTCCAATCAAAACCAGTCCTCCTCTTTAGTCATGCATATTTTTATTTCCTCGCCTTTGGTTAAAGGAATAACGTATGCCCTGCGCGGGTTCCCTCTTGTTCCATTAGTCATCGAGAAATTACTGCCGGCAGTCCGAAGTGTAGAATTGCCTTTTCCAAGCTTGCCATACAATCGGAATTGAGTATCCAAACCGTGAAATCCCTTTCTCGCAGGATTAGTTATAATAAAGTGACCTTCCTGAATAAATCGATCTCCTGCTTTAAGCTCATTCTGAGAACATTTCTTTTGTTCGGTAAAATAATATTTCTGCCTGGGTAGTTAGCAGTTAGCTTTGAATTAATTAATCAGACCAACATCTGCAATTGAAGAATCTTCTACTAATTGGAGTTTTCTATAACAATCCCTTTTCCAATGCTATTCACTTTATCAAGGAATCCACAACTTTTATGAAGTAAAGTTATACTAAAATTATATTTCCGACTTAAAGGTGAATATAGTTTCCTAACCTTTTTCATGAGCAAATGATACTTTTAAAACTAGGAGACCATTGTAATGTTATATTAATTAATATTTGTATTAATCCATTTAAATATTACTTTGGATTATTGTTATGCTTAAGACTTTCATTGCACTGTTGTTATTTTTGGTGCTATAACGCATACGTAAAATGTATATCTGTAACTGTTCTTGAAACTTAGATAGCACCCTGTCAATTCAAAATTGGTTTATTTGGCTAATCCAGAATCTTGGTGAAAATATCATGTAAATGAGATGATTCTATTCACAGTTTGTTTATAGAATTAAATTGCCTGGTTTGGTGATATTTAAGTTCTTTTTTTTTTTTGTTTGAACGGTACTTCAACCTATTAAGGTTTGGGCCACTCCTTTCACCATATCGCAGTCCGATTCTTCTGCTATTTAGGCCCACTCTACTGGTCGAGCAGGTGCCTTTCCTTAATCAAGCCTCCCCAACGTTTCGGCCCATTTTTCACCCACATTCAACATTCGAACATCCTGGCCGACTTTCACAATAAGAAAAACCGGGACCAGTCCAAATGGATAAATACTGTTTTGGTATAACCAAACACCGATGCCTATCAGCACATATTTGTGTATTTTAGGGCCATCCCATTATTAAAAAAAAATAAAATCTACAGACTTTCCAAAACCTCGTCCAGAAAGTTTGATGATATACTTTTCTATTTTGAAAGGCAATAACATAAGACTAAAAAAAAAACTTTTGTGTAAATTATATGTACGTGAACAAGTTGAATTTATTTAAAGAATTTCTCTTATTGAAACCGTTACGTTCCAACTTCACAAATCAGCCTTGTCTATAATTAGGCTCGTGTCTTGTGTATATCAGACAGCCTGCAATAGCGTAAAGAAAAATTAGCATCAATTTAAAATATGTATTTTATTCATTTTTTAAAGTGAATATTAAACTTTTACGATCATGGAAATATGTGAAAAGGTGAAAGAACTCACAATGAAACCATTAAGAACTATTCAACTCATTTGTGTTATTTATTGCATTCATGCTTTTGACACTGAAGTGTTTAATAGCTCATCTGCGATGATCAGTTTATATTTGGTTGCTAATTGAAAATATTGTTTAAGAGACAAGTTTTAATGCTTGTTATGGCTTATATAGTATTTCTCGAAACAAAATGATAAGGATAAGGAGACCACCAAAATTTGAAAAATCATAATTTAATGGGTATATTTCAAAGTTTTCATTATTATTTCTGAATGTGTGAACTGGAGAAAATTATTAGAAGTGCTTTGAAATGTGGATTCCATGAAAACAATTGGAACCTCAGTAACGGTACCGCCAAGAAAATCAGACTTGTGGGTTGGTTATAATAATATACATCTTTCTATTAAGACCCCCTGTCTAATCATCGAATACACTTGGAAAGCCCTTTCTTATGAAAGGAATATGTTCCTATGAAATTATATTTTACGGGGGAAAAAAATGTAAAATATTTTTTACCAGTACAGTCTTCACTGTTATAAGAGAATAGCTCAACAATAAATGACACGAACAAATAAACAATAGTACATTTAAATTTTCTTTCTTAAGGAATAAATTTGAAGGTTCAATCTTGTAAATATGAAATAATTCAATACTATAACTTCTACGTATTTCAGACGTTATTACACACCACTAACACAACATGTATCTATTAATTAAAGCGAGTACCAGAATGCACTCTTACTTTCTTTCTGAAACTCAAACAATTTCAGTACTAAAATGGGTATTCTATAATGAATAATTCAACTTATCTCCGTAATAATTTCTTTATACTACTTTTCAATTAAGAAAAAATACAGTTAATTATGGGGTGCTACAATGAAATGTTTAAAACCATCCACTTGTGATGAGAATCGTAAATCGGTAGAAAAGATCAATTGACCAACTTAGTGTGATTAACTACGTTTATATGCTCATTTTAAAATCGAAAGTAATAGTGAACGCTTCTTAGACTAAATTTGCTTTTAATTCTCCGAAACATCACAAAATTATAATGTTTAGATGGTGATTTCTGTCTATTACTTACAAAATTAAAAAATGTTGTAATACAACGTACTTTTTGAGCGCTATATTTATAAGAAATTTTTTTGTAGGGCCGGATTTCATTTAATGTTTAAGAATTCCACTTTGAATGCTAAAGATTGAGTTTATAGTATGTTGCTGAGACTTTTTCTACCTAGCATGTATTTGTTATTAACAACTAAGGTCTACCCATTATGGAGAAGAAAATCTGAAAGCCTTTTTCTTATGGAAAATTCAAATGTGTGTCAATATGCCAATTATAATTTAATGTTATTATTTTGAGAAAAGTGAATATTACTATTTTTCTGGGTAATTGTCTCACTAAAAAAAAGTAAGGTCTGGTAGTTTACAAAAACAAATGTTCTAATGTAAGTTGAATAATATAGAACATAATTATTATCGACTTGTACAAACAGTGAAAGTATAAACAGTATACTGTTATTACAAATTTTATGCTCTGAGTCATGCAAAAATTTACAAAATTAAAGTTTTAAAACTTATTGTTCATTTCTTAATTTTCATTTAAAAGTGCAAACAAATAACATTACACTTACCACTGAATGAATACTTTATGTATCTTTTGATTTTCCAGTGGAAAGAGAAAGATACATACGGTACATATGAATATATATGTTTACCTCTGGTACCCCCTCCTTTAGAGTAGATTGAAATAACATTATTAAATAAACATAAAGATTCATTTTTCCAGGGGGAGCAGGTATGAAGTGGAAAGTTGTCTGTTCGTCTAAACAACTATTAGTTCTATAGATAATACCGTGGTTTTAAAAAAAATTGCATTAAGCGTTGTAAGTAATATTAGTATTTCATTATTTATACTTTTTTTAATGTTTTGTCCATGAATCATCTCAGTCTTTAAGCCATGTCTTTCTATATTTGTCACTTGTTTTGTCATGTAAAGTTTGTCCATTAAAGTTTCTGTGGTTTGCGCATCTTAAATATGCTTAATATGGTAGAATTGCTTTCAAATTGAGTTGTTCAAATTTGTCTAAAGACTTTAATTTTATGTTTCATTTATTTAGCTTAGTAATTTGTCTGAAAGTAGAACACTTTATATTTTCTTATTTGAAAGCAACCTGAAGTAATTGCGACTACACGTCATTCACTATTTGCTGGACATGCTCGAATCACAACGTTTTTATATCCTTAGGTTATTCAATGTTATCTTTGTTCTTCAGGTTTCTTTCAACAAAATAAATAAACAAAAAAAAATGTAGATTATTCAATTTGCACTTTTGAAAGGGACAAAGAAATATGAAATTGGTTGGTAAATAAGTCATTTGGGATCAAAATCAGTTTTTGTAAACATTTTTTTTTAAACCACAGATGCATCAATTGCACCCACTATATAGAACCAGTGTATTTATAAGCTTCAGGCTACTTACTCATTGCTGAGGCAGTAAAAAGTAGTGTTAAATGTTATTAGCACAAGTACTAACAAGTAAGCGATACAGGAGATATGTATTGGACTACTTTTTAGCAGGTTTCTTTTAAGAGGTTAGAGAGGTTGTACTCATGACGTGATTTTCGAAAAGTTTCAAAAAAAGCCCATAGATCCTAACTAAGACATGGTGATAATAAGGGCGGTTCAAATGTATTTATGTTTGTTACTCTTCTAATGGTAGTCATTTTTGTTTGGTCATTACCAACCTCCATATTATAGCGTTTTATCTAAATCTAATGATAAATATTGTTAAAAATTGAACTCAGAATGAGTGAGGGGTGGGTTGGAGAGGGAAAATAAAAAACTTGGAATATCTTTCTGATTGTGGTCTGAGCCAGATCGAAAAAAGTTATGTCACTAACCGAGATTTTCTAATATTTGTGCACTCTGTATTTTTTCTCCTCCAATGATAGCCGAAATATATTAATTTTTTTAATCTCCAGGCTTCAGTATTCCCTCACTCTAGCAACATCACTAAGCCAAGAGGTGCCTTATTTCAAGCTTATATGCTGTACATTGTTTATACGGGAAATTATTATTATTTAGTTATTATGAGGTAGGTCAAAAAAGGTTATATACAAAATCACGTTGAAAAGGCAATATTCTAGAATTGTTGTTCTCTAACCTGAATATTAACCGATTTATCAATATTTTATAGCGTTCAGTCTTTTTGACCTCCACTTCTACTGATACGATTTTCATTTAAAGTATCTATTTCAATAAGCATCGCGTTCAGCTTAAATTGCATGTCCTTTTTTGCAAAGGCTTCTAATTACGGTACAAATGGAGAATAGAATTCAAGATGACGTAATCAAAAGGTGGGAAATCTGCTTAGTTTACGCTACACCTATGTAACGGGTTATTGTTTATTATATACTGACTCAAGTAGTTGTGAAGGCCCTTGGGTTCTACCACCATCATTTGAACCAGCCCTCACAGTTCTCTAGGAATCATCTAATATCGAGTGCCCGCCGCCTCAAGTCGTTCTTCAGGTCTTTCAGACTGACCTATGATGCGATGGGTCTACCAATAATCAATACACCGTCGGAATACACCTTTAATGTTTGCAACGAGGTACCACCAGGAACCGTTTTTATTTCTGGGATTAACACTTCAAGCTACAAGGCCAAGTAGCACCGGTGGCAATGGAACTCTCTGAGTTTTGCAGAGTTCTAATATAATAAAACAAAATGTATAGTTGAAATGTTCAACGGAACTCTAATTTAAGAGGAATTAACTTTAACAGAAATTTCCCAAAACATTTAAATATCTATTATGGGGTCAAACGTCTTTTTTTTAAAAAAAAAAAAAAAATATTAAGAAATTATTTACTATCCAACTTTTCATGGATTGATATCGATTTTGGAACACTGACCTGACTAAATTATGCAAAATATATTAAAATTCTGGCTGAAGAGTTCACATTTTCCTTTATTTTTCTATAATGTATTTAAATTGTAACTGGCAGATTTTTATACATCCTTCATTTATTTTAAATTTAAATCGTAAATGAAAATACCTAAAAAATAAAACTAGAAGAGCAATTATCTAAATTTTGTACAATTTAACAGATTTTTTTTTACCCAATCATTGTAATTTTGATTGGCTTTGAGGTACATCACGTTGAACTCTTTGAATCAGCAAGCGCTAAATGACAAGGACAACTTTATAGAGGCTCTGGTTCTGAAAAAAAAGAAGTAAAAAAAGTGTCCCAAAGTATCGTAAACGAGTGAATGCGTTAAACTGAGCTCTCTCCAATTCCACTCCCGGTTTTATTTCAGTCCTATGTTTACCAACTCAACGAAAATTCAATGGTTTAAGTAAAGTAGTCGGTTAACAGTATTGTACTCCCAAAGGACCTGTATAATGTTGCAGGTTATGTATATACAAAGCATTGATATATTTTATAATACGCATTATCAGTTGCATTTAATGTTATGCAATGTATACAATTGGAAATCATATAAAAATATTAAAGATCAGACATCACAACATACACAGTAAGCGGATTGAATTCTATTTCTACAATGACTGTATTTTTATTTCAAATTGGAATTTCATTAGTCAGGAAAACCACATTCATAAATACAGTTGAAATTACATCCATGAATTTAAATTACACTAGTTGGAATTAAGCCCTTTCAGTATTTTCAACTAAGAGGTAATTCTTAGCCATGATGGATGTTTTTTCTATTTTCCAAGTTTTGTATTTTCTTATTAAATGTCAACAGAATAATTACCTGAAAACATTTTATCCAATGGAAATTTTATGCTTGTGGGCTGTCATTACCTGGGCTTATAAAAAACTATAGTTAAATTCATCTGGAGCTAAATATAAATAAATAAAAAAAACAGAGCGCCTGGTTCTGAAATTAAAAATTCTAACAATCCACAATATCAAATAAATGCATATTGAATTTACAGTGTTAGATTGTGACCTTGTTTACATACATAATGGTGATAAGAAACCTGGATATTAATTAGATTTCTCACCCAGTAATAAATGAGTATATTTATTTTCAGCTCTACATGCATCTTAAGACTAGCCACTTAAAACACTCATACATTCACATGGTATAGAAAGAACCTTTATAGAAAGTAGACATTTACGTCTAGAACCTTCCATTTTCTGTTATAAATAATCTATTTTTTTTCTATTTTGAATGAATATATAGCTAATTCCCACTAATATATGTATATAGTGGCACACAACCACAGTATTTCCCTGGATATACTAACCGAATATTTGGAGAAAAAGCCAAAGAGTATATTAGTAAGCGGTAAAGATATTTTTTTAATTTCTCGGAACAAATGATATCAATTCTGTCATCTTAAATTACAAATCCAATGCAACTGAATGTTTTATGACGCCCAACGCTGTTCAAAATGCTTTCACATGAAATGTTAAATACATTCACTTGAAATGTGCTGTCTAAAAGCTTTGTTTTTCTGTAAAATGGATCGAAACCTAATTTTACCTACTCGGAAAAAAAACAATACATTAACAAATGGACGGGTTTATTATTAATGGAACTTGCATGTTATAAATACACAATTAGCAGATATGCACTTTTATACTTAAGCATTTTTTTTTATTAAATTCAGTATTTAGAGCTAAAAGAAATAGCAATAAAAATAATGTTTAATATGTTTTGCTTACCTTGATTTGTTATTGAAGAATAAATTCTTATCTCAGAATTACAATTCTAGAAATTGATTTATTTCTGGCAATTAATTATTAATTATAGTATGTATTCCATGACTCATATGGTCCCAGAAAAGAAATCCTAGCTAAAAAAAAAGTGATTACTTATTTATTTACATTGTACCTATACCACTGCTACAGAATTGTTGGTGTATGAATGTAAAGCGGTTTGGTTCAATAAGACGTTCTTAAAGGCGGTTTTTATTTTATTCTTTGGCTTGCATATCTCATGTAGGGAAAACTAATAAATAAATATTGTATTTTATATTCATGAATTAATCGATACAACGCTATCAGCAACGTTTCTACGAGTCCAGAAATACTATATTGAGATCCTAGTAGAAAAAGTATTGAATCTTTTCCCCATAAACATTATATTGGTGCAGGACTTTATTTTGTAGTGCTACTAGCCCTCACACTAATTGATAAATTGCATTGTAAATCATATACAATAGTAAGTGAATGGTTATAGTTTCTAGAAATCATGAATGTAAATTTTGACTCCGTTAACGATCTACATTAAAACGAGGTTAAATCCGCTGTAATATATACTCTATCTTGAATCAGGTTTCAGCTTTCCCCATGCACGTGTAATGGTTCTGGAATATTTCGGTAATATTTTGATCATTTGCGAATTGACGTTTAAAAATGACCGTTTAACTAAAATTTGATTTGTTATCATGAGTTTAATAAATTCTACACCTTCAAAAATTCGCCAAGAGAATCAATCTTAAATGATTACTTCTTGTTCTGACTGCTTCTTTAAAATATACACTAAAAGCCATGGTATAATGATTATTATTATCCTCTCTGACATATTTATCTGCTCGATTGATTTCTGCTTAAATTATGGGCCTCTTGACCTAAAAGAAGAAATTTCGCTATTAGCAATGGAAATACCTGAAATTTTGTTAAGGTACTTGGTATTTAAACTTTTTGAAGGAATAGTTAATTATAAGCTCTTTCCCACCCTTATAGCCCCAAGTAAGAGGAATATCTTAAATCCCTTGCTTAAATCTTAAATTTCTGTTTCTAAATGCTACAAATAGAAATGTAATATAGAAGTAAATAGTGAAAGCTTTGACTCTTAAACCGATTTTTCTGGTTAACGAGCTTTAGACTTGAAATAAATTATATGCCGGCTTTCAGGACAATGAATATTGTGATCCACGGAGCTTTTTAAATGTAACTTCTAAGTAATAGTGAACTTTCCAAAGAAGAATTTCACTAAAATGGTGGTTACATAAGGGAAGTGGGGAATGTATGTAATAGTCCAACAGCAGTCGGCATATATAAATTGATTCAAATTATTTTTTTCCAAAGTTAAATTTAAATTACATTTTAAAATTGAGTTAACAAGACGTTTACACAATAAATATTTGTGAACAATTGGACGACTTTCAATACCTCGCATTTAACAAGTCTTTCATTTATAACTTTTAATATTTCCTATTAATTCAAGTGGCACAAGCTAACAATTTTATTTTTATTGTTAATGCGGTACGAGAGGGTGATAGAGGTAGGAGCACTTGAACTCGAAACCTGGCATGTACCGCATTGGTAGTAAAGTGGTAAAGACCAAAAAGACTTTAGGGAGTAGATTAAAACAATTTCTGAAATACCATTTAATGGGCACTGTTGGTTTTGGTTATTTTGCCCAAGTAGTAATTATTTCTTGAAGTTTTAATATGAATGATAACGCGCCGGAAAGGATATTAGCACCAAATGTTCAAATCCTTTCCACTGTAATAGAGTTAGCAAGCTTTGTTCTTGAGCTTCTATTTCGGTTAATCTGATGTCAAATGGTCATCGAGTAGACTGGTCATTGACCTACTATGAAGCGAGGGCTAGCTGAATGACGAATTTCGCCAATGATACAGTAAGTTGTGCTAAATTCCTGAAGGTTAATATTGCAACTCATGGAAGTAAATAACATAGTATTCAATTCAAACTGTAAAAGTTCGCATGCGAACATTGAACAACGAGGAATTCTTAACAATCTCGCATCCATTTAAATTATAATGCTCCATAGTTAATACTTCTCATATTTATTCAAGTTATATCAACATTGCTTCTCAACAATCGCGCATTACTCGTCGCATTTCATTACTCTTTGTAAATTACCCAGTTTAATGAAAATATGTTCATAAACAAATAAAGAAGTATGTAATTACCTGAGTAATTATTTGCTGTGGGAAGACTGACAGATTAAGTTAGTCACAACAGAATACGTACTTGCATTCAACAGGTGTTTGTTTACTTTTTAGATTCTATTTTGCTTTAAGTTGAATGGTTTTTGGTCGCGGAGAGATTTTAAATTAAAGTATTGGGGCGCCCAGAAGGAGAAAGTGGATTTTCGTCTATCCAGGTTCCTAGTGAGAATGGACGTAAAAAGTGCATAAATTAAATATGAGATTGACATATTGTTCTCTGTTATTTATTTAAAAAATTCAAATGGATCAAAATAGGTTTTGAAGATTTCTTTCTGTCATCTTCAATAAATACTACTTATCTTTACGGCGCGTCGATTAATCGAGAAGAATATTGATTTTAAAAATGTAACAGTCCAGTCTCAATAATTTTATTATGCTTGCTCTAATGTTGTTTACAGTGACAAATGAACCTTATCAAGCAATAATACTTGACATGCACTAAGTACTTCAAATTGCTACGAATACTCGAGAAAACTAGAAAAGACTAGTTACTAATTTCTCAATAATATGAATTTCGTGACACATTTTATTTCCTTGTCAGTTCAGAACTTATGAATTAACCCAAAGTCATACTTAGTTGCCAGTTTTCTTTTTAGCCCATGCATGTCCACATACTCTACGCCGAATTAAATGTCAAACAATGGTTTATTAAAATCTGTGATAAATGGAAGTTCCTAAGATGCAACTTTGTATGTACATTATATCATCAATCCGTTGTTACTTTTCGTATAGGCACATGTAGAGCTTATTAAAGAAAATCAAAGGACAAACAGTTTTCATTTTCAACCTTTTCCTTAAAATTGTTTGAATAGTTAAAATTTATTTAGATGTCGAGATCTTTGAATATTCCACATGACATGAAAGTAGTAGAGCAACGAAGAGGCTGGAAGTTGAATTTTTCTTAATATTTTGTTTGTAGTAGCTCGGAAAAAAATCTGTAAATTTACCAAAGTATCAAAAAAGGTAAACTGTTTTTATAGAATAATCATGAATAACTTGCGTAGATATCAACGTCTGAGGTAACTGAATTTATGTGTAATGGCTATTGATTATTACCTGGAGTGAGTCTGGCTATTTGTTCAATAGAGGTAAATTATAAACAGAAGTGCACAGGTAGCCCGCAGCTCCTCGGTTTTCTTTCAGTGGCTATGATTTATAAATTATGTGGAGCTGAACTAAGGATCGAAATATGAAAGACCCCTAAGGGGGGGGGGGATCAGCTATTAAGGTACTCATGATGGGATTTAAGAAGAATTTCTTTAAATGTTCATCGATACTACCCAGGAGATAACGAAAATGAGTTTCGTTCAAATATATATATTAACGCTCAAGTGGTCACAATTTTTTTCTGATAGTTCTAAACTAAGAAATCATTTTTACATAAAACATTTAAATAAACATGATCAACTTCGTGAACGGCTAAAATCGGACCAGTTGGAGGGGGGATTTAGAGGGGGAGAATTTCTGTAATTTGAAATATCTCCGTTGTTATGCGTCAGATCGAAAAATAGTATAGAATAAATCTTATTGCAAATTTAATGTTCTATAAATGTTTTTATATACATATTTTCTCTATATTGAATATTAACCGGGATATTTTCATATTTTAGTTTTCTGTCGCCAGTAATCCCCCACTCTACTTCTGTCATATTAACTATAAGCTGTTATATCATGAACCAATTCATTCCAAGGTTAAATACCAAATATGGTTTTCATTGAACTACTATTTTGTGAGACAAATGCAAATACGTCGTGTGATGTCGTCATCAATAAAGATTTTTCATTCTTTACTCGAAAATGTTCGGATACCATACTCGATATTTAGCCGTTACAGTCATTACTAAAGATCATATTTGGTATTGGCTGAAATCAGACCTGGAATAGTGGTGACTTATTAAGTGAGAAGGGGGGGGGGTGAGATTAGAAAAGTCCGTCACGCAGGGGCTGCGTAAACTAAGCAGATTTCCCACGTGAAGTTTTAGAATAGAGAAATTTCAGAATAGAGAGTCAAACAATTACGGGAAAGGCCCGAACTAGCTCTTGACGGAAACTCACGACTAGACCTGAAGTTGCCGATCTCATCTCAGAAGCTGAAAACAGAAAAATGCAAATATCTCGGTTAATATTCAAGATACAGAATAAATGTATATAACATTATTTATAGTAAATTAAATGTGTAATAATATTGGTTCTATATACTTTTTCGATCCGACGTATAGTAACGGAGATATTTCGAATTTTCGAAAATCCTCCCCTCTAAACCCCCCTCCCTCCCACTGATCCGATTTCAGCCATTAACGAACTTGATCTTTATTTTTGCATAAAACGTTTAAATATCGAGTTTGGTATTGATCAAACGAAAATTGCGACCGCTAGAGCGTTAACAGACAAATATGTATATGTATATATATATATATATATATATATATATATATATATATATATATATATATATATGTGTGAGTAATTTTGAACGGACCTCATTTTCGTCATCTCCTGGGTAGGATCGATGGACATTTGAAGAAATTTTTCGAAACTTGCGTCATGAGTACGACCTCAATAGCTGATTTCCCTCAAGGGTAAATCGTCTAAAATCGAAAATATCTTCGTTATTATGAGTCGTATCATAAAATGTTACAGAACCAATTTTGTTAAACTTTTGATTTTCTACAATTTTTGCTCTATGAACTTTTGGTGACTCAAGTATTAAGCGAGTTATTTGAACTTTTTTTGCTTTCTGCCACCGGTAACACCTATCATCTTCTACTAATCAGGTTTTTATAAATAAATAGAGAATATGAGGTGGCAGGAGATGGAAAGTGTGCTATACCATCACGTGGGGAAATCTGGTTAGTTTACGCAGCCCCTGCGCGACGAACTTTATTTTAAAATGATCCTAAACTGCCGTTTAGGCGCAGCGATTAAACGTGTCCCCGAACTCTGCTCCAAAGCCGTTGTCTTTTTGCCATTGGGGAAACTCAAGACTCGGTCGCCTCCGTGGACCGGCCCCTGACATGACGGCTATAAATAATCTGAGTAGCGTGTGTGGGTGGGTATAGGTTTTGAAAGGCAGCCTAAGGGAGAGCTGCGGGATGCTGAGGGCTGCAACCCGATCTCTGCCCGGTCACACTATAGCTCCTTGCTGGTATTAGATTCCAACCATGTGGGGGACACCAGGTAGTCCTCCACATACCTACTAGCCCCAAGCCTGGCCCACCAATAATCGTCTCAAACAATTTACAAACTCTCAACCTTTCCAGACGAAATCCTTAACATTCTCAAACAACCATTAGTATAATGACCAGAATGCAGAACGCTAAGAAAATCCGTGGGCTCTAGTCTTCAGTATCAAATAAAATGTCCGTCACGCATGAATTAAGCACATTTCACACGTATTTGCATTTATCTCAAAACGCGAAAACTCACAATGAAAACAATATTTGGTATTTAGGCTTCAAATGAAATGTTTTAAATATAACAGCTTTTTGTTAATACGACATGAGTAGGAGTGGAGGTCTACTGATAGCCAAATCTCTCTCTCTCTCTCTCTCTCTCTCTCTCTATATATATATATATATATATATATATATATATATATATATATATATAAATGAATGTTTGTCTGTATATCCTTTATAGACTCGTAAAATGCTTAACCGAATTTTATGAAACTTGGTATGTATATTACTACTAACTCAGGCTAGGTTTCTGGCTATATTAGTATTCTCTGAGACGAACAGGAGTGGGGGTTATAAGGGAGGCCTGAAATTAAAAATAGCGATATTTCGTCTCCTATTGGTTTTTCGGCAAATATGCACATAACAAAAGTTGTTTATTTTGTTATTTAGAGTAACTTTTGTAATATACCTTTTTGTCGTATACCGAAGTATAAATGAGTTATACGCTAAAAACTATAGTGGGAGTCAACAATTTTATATGACACAAAAGACTCAACCGAACTAAACGAAACTCCGTATGTGATTTGGTATTAACACCTCCCTGATTATAAGCTATTTTAAAATTTCGAGGTATGAACAGGAGTGGGGGTTATAAGGAAGGTGTGAAATATAAAATCGATATTTCGTAATCTATTCATTTTTCGGCAAACGTGTATATAACAAAAGTTGTTTGTTTTGTTACTTAAAGTAACTTTTGTTATATGCACTTTTAATTAATAACGAAGTATACATGAGGTATACAAGAAACACTATAGAAGGGGTCAACAATGTTATAGGACGCGAAAGACTAAATCGAAATCAACGAAACTCAGTATTTTTGACTATAAGGTATATTAACATTTTGAGGAACGAACAGGGGTTGTTAGGGAAGCATGAAATGAAATGTCGTTATATTTTGTTTCCCATTGTTTTTTTGTTTTTTTTTTGGCGAGCCTGAACGTGACAATAGTACACGCACAGGAAACGGGTAATATAAAAATATTGTGTATTTTGTAGAATTAAGTACATAACCAATAGTTGTATTATTAACATATCCCCAGCACGCCGGACTCGGGTGTAAATCCTTAGCATTGAGACGGGAAAATGTAAAAATATTGCACAAAGTAATGCCCAAAAAAAAAAACCATCATCATTCAGCCTCAAATGATTTTCCGGGCGAAGCCGGGTGCCTTTGCTAGTACTAAAATATTGAAATATCTAGGTTAACATTCAATTTAGAGAAAACATGTAAATGACAACATTTATAGAGCATTACAATTGCAACAAGATTGGTTCCATTCAATGTTTCAGTCCCACACATAGTAACGCAGATATTAAGAAATTCCGAAATTCCTGCTCTAAACTCTCCCTCCCAGGGGTCGGATTTCAGCCATTAACGAACTTAGTCTTCATTTTTATATAAATCGTTTAAATATCGAGTTTAGTAACGATCAAACATTAATTAGAACGTTAACAGACAAGTAAACAGAAATTATATATATATATATAATTTCTAACGGACCTCACTTTCATTATCTCCTGGGTATCATGTCCTGGTCGTTGGCCTTTTCAGGAAAATTTTCGAAAATCGTGTCATGAGTACAACCTCAACGGCTAAAAGTAACCAATGTTTTGCGCGGTTAGTTAGTGAACAGATGAAAGTTATAAAGCTCAGTACTGAGTTCAGTATCAAGGATGCACATCCTAGAGAACGTCAGCTAGGGCAGTACAATTCAGCATTCTGAGCTGTCATGTCCCCCAGCATTACTGTTAGTTGTATATTTTCTATACTACCCTTAGAGCATAGCTCTTATAAAAATTATAGTTATAATTCGTAGGACGCAGTTTTCTATACTTTTTATTTAAGCGATGAAAATTTAGAGTGTTTTCTTTTGTATTTTCATAATTTGTAAGAGTCCATACACCTACCACCCCTCCAATGGACTACGTGTTTGTAACTTCAACATTCATGATTACTGGAAGTAAGAAACAATTTCATATTTATATTTAAAGGTGTTAACAATGTAAGATTATCTATGCGCATACTTTCTAAAAGCGATTTTACCCGTGCTCAAAGTAAAACTAAAAAATTGCCATATATAGAGGAAAAGGATTTATAAGAAAGACAATAAAAGAGTGGCTAGGTTTGTCATTTCTTGACTGCCTCAAGAGACGGAGGAAAAAATCTTAATTGCTTTACGGCAAATTTACTTAAGCCCTAAAGTCTTAAGTTGATAACTTTTCTTACTTTCTGTTTATTTTTTAATGCTTCAACCAGAGATCAATTTTTTGCAAATAAAAATACGTTTATGACTATTGCTAATTGAATCCTCGGTTACAGCTCAATTAAAGCAGAACGTACTGCCATCGCCTTCCCCCTCAGGTGGAGAAGAATGCAGGCTGCTATATTGAAATCGTTAAAGGAGTATAAGAATGGTGAAGGCATCATATACTACTTGGATTTTCTTTCGATTTCATTTATGTTTATAATCCAGATTTATGATGATTGAGCAGTAAAAGTCTATTCTTATTCTTGATGGCGATTGATTATAACCTTAGCAATTTTTTCCCCATTTGTGGATTGAGGGTTTTGTTATTTCGATTCTTTATTCAATGCACTTTTCGATAATATATATTAAGTACAAGAATAAAAAATAGAAATATACACACACACACGCACTTATATATAAAGACTTGTAGGGCAGGTGACTGATATTTAAAAGTAATGAGTAGACATTTACATGGTTTTTTAAATTTAAACACAGTGGAAGACTATATAGCTTTAATAGTTTGCAATGGTTTTCTTATACAAGTACAGATTACTATTTCAATTTACCTCCCTTCTAGTCTCCAGGACCATATCTGACACTGACTAGACCACTCACTGTAAATCTCTAAAAGTATGTTTCTTGTTTAAACAGGGATCTGGGGTTTAATATCGGCGCTCAAAAACAGTGTACTGTAGTAAATAAAGTCCGTCACACAAGGGGTGCGTAGACTAAGCAGATGTTCCAATACAGAAATTTCACGAGAGCCGAACAGTCGCGGAAACGGTTCGAACTAGCTTTTGGATACGTAGACACACTTAACAAAAATGCAAATATCTCGGTTAATATTCGAGATACAGAATAAATGTATATAACAATATTAATAGTGAATTTAATTTGCAATAAGATTGGTTCTATACAATTTATCGATCCGACGTATAGTAACGAAGATATTTCGAATTTTTGAATATCCCCCCTCCAAACCCCATTAGTCTGATTTCAGCCATTAACGAACTTGATCTTTATTTTTACATAAAACGTTTAAATATCGAGTTTGGTAACGATCAAGGAAAACTTGTGACCGCTAGAGCGTTAACAGCCATATAAACACACAAACATATATATATATATATATATATATATATATATATATATACATATATATAAATATAAATAATTGTAAAATGAACATCACTTTCGTCATCTCCTGGGTAGAATCGATGCACATTTGAAGAACATTTTATGAAAATCGCGTCATGAAAACGATCTCAATAGCTGATTTTCCTTAAGGAAAATCTGCTAAAAAGCTGTTATATTAAAAAGCATTTTGTTACTAACAGAATATTTTCTATCAAGTCTCAAGGGCCATTCATAAAAAGTACGTCACGCAGTGGTTGCGTATACGTAACAGATTTCTCAAGTGATAGAACGACACAATCTACTCTATATTTCATCCTTAAGATTTGACATTATTTAGTGATTCAGTACCTTAAAGTAAAAATCATGAGAAAGAGTTTACTGCGTTTGATAATGCTTGATTTCAAAAATATTTATTTTTATTTGACTACTAAGTTGATTTCAGGGATTCGTATTGGCTTCCTCAGAGCGTTTCAGTGTCCTAAACAGCCTAAATTAAAAAAAAAAATATGATAAGAAACTAATTCATCTATTTATTTAATGTCTTTAGTTGGTTAGATGAACAAATAATACTTCAAGTATGGAGTCTACGAAAATTTAGATTATTATTATCCTTGATACACTCTTTTCTGTGGAAAACCTTTTTAGAAAATACGCCATGAAGAAGCTGTCTCTGTTATGTATAAAAAAAAAAAATGCTTTTTTTGGGTTTTTTTTTTTTTTTTTACTTTTAACCTGATCATGATCAAACGTGAATTCCCTCAGTAATGCTGTTATCTTATTAAGTCTTGGAAAAAGAGAACATGCTTCCCTCATACCGGCTCTGTAACTTACTGCACAGTAACTCGATCAAATAGAATTGAATTATGAATGTTACTCTAGGAGAAAACAAAGAATTAATATTTTGGGTATAAAATATAGGTAAATCTTTATTTTGTTAGCACAAATGTATTAAGGGAATTCTGTTTGTTGGTAAAATTCGCGATGGTAGTCTTCGTTCTTCTTCTAAAATGAATTATATTCAACTCCCAGGCGAACTCCTCATTGTCTTAGGTATCATAATTTGGGGCTCCATATCAATAATATAGCCTGATGTAGAATAAAGTGCATCGTAGGCATGCAAGTGCTTTTTTACTCTTCCCAAAATCTTGTAATTGCTTTGTAAATAATTTCAAAACTCCTAACAGAGACCTAATGCTGCTATCATTCGGCATAATGTTTTGACCCGCATTGTCCTGTCAATACGGAGAGCTCAATTGATAAAAACCAAAAACAAAAAATATTTGGGCTGAATAATAGAATTTAGTGAGCAATCCCAGCTTTCCAACCAGAAAGAAATTTAGACGTTAACTTAAGGTATTTGCATAAAGAATTAGGGGGCTCCAATTATGAATATATAATACCAGCCAGACAGGCCTACGGATTAAAAGGTATCTCATATTCTCCATTGAAGACTCTGAACGTTTTTTCAACGGCTTTAACTATGTCCTAAGAGCAAATTATTATTGATACTTTTGTTTTGGTTGCGCAATGAAAATTTTTAAAGAATTCAATATGGCTCATAACTCTATTTTTGTAGAACTATTTTTCTCAAACACTAAAAACGTTGGCTTCAGAGATTTAAAACTTTCTACAGGGCGAGTGTAGGCTCTTGGTACCTTATTATGTCCAAAATGGTGATAAAGTGCCTGTAAATGAAAAGGTTATATATTATGAAAAATAATTAAATCCTAAAATTTGGATTACCTATTAAAAGTAGAAATCATAGACCTTATTTGTTAATATTTTTCCTTATCTCTGACCAACACAAATCCCTACACACAGGCATATATATATTCTTATAGCTTTACCAGGCTCAATATTCTTTTTATTTTTTTCGTTGCAGATTTTGTTAAAAAATGCCCTACAGGTTTCGTGATCAATATACCACCTCTTCAGGGGCCATTCATTTTGATTATGAAGTGCTCATTCCCCCTTACACTCAACGCCCCCCCCCCTCCCAGTCCGGAAGTTTCTTCCGTAGAGAATAAAACGATGAAATAGTGCTAAAATAATATGGAGTTTAGGGCCTCTTGATGTCAACGAGGGGATAAATAAACAGGATATTATTTTACTTCATATTAGAATTATATGATTTTAGTATACTTTCGAATAATTTTTTGTAATTATATTTTATTTTGGGAATGAATTTAGTTTTCTAGGTCCCTTTGCTTGTTTTCTCCTAGAACTAAAACATCTCATCGTTTAATGTTCTTAATATTCAAAAAAACCATCCATGTTTCCCTCTTTAACAGCCTCTGAATTTTTCACCCAGAATAAAATTGATGGTAATTTAAATATAGAGTTGTATTTATATCACAAGTAAGAAATATTTAAATTCTACTGGCTCAGCAGACCTTGAAGACTCCAGAAACCATTGACGACCAAACAGTGCGGTAAATAACTTGTAACTTCCGAATGCACAGCACTAGCCTCCACAAGTCCACTCTGCGTCATTATTTGTCAGGGCAGCCTGTCGTCGTGATATACCATAAAACATTCTTTTCGGTAGCCTGGCAAGGATCTATCTCTCTAATTGGCTAGAGGCACTCTCGATTCCAAAAATTGCTTTTCTCTTTGAACCAAAAAAGAACTCTTTGAACTCCGACAAGAAGGATTCTTCAGCTTTCTTTGGTGAGAATTCACGTTAAAAGTTTTAATGACATAAAACGACCTGATGCAGTTTCTTAAGTTGAATATCTGCCTACCTGGAGAAGGTTCTAAAGCATTTTATTTATTATAATTTTGATCGTAAATGTCATATCCCAGAACCTTGTTAGCTATATGCAGATGATTTCATCTATGTACTTTCAGTTAAGCAAACTAAAATATAATAATTTGTTATAAGCATTATATAATACTAGTATATACGTTGTCTCTTACTGTTATTATATTTGCATAAATCTATTTCATGGATTTTATGATACCTAGTCTTGGAGTGAATGCTTTAAGAAAGAAGAAACAGAATTTCTCAGCTTTGAAGGAGCACCTGTGCTCGCCCTCGTCCTACGCTATATTGAGAGAATAAAGAAGTCCCATTGAGCAGGTGAAGCTGGTGCAGAGGCTGTGATGCAATCGAGATCCGATGCGAGGGTGTGGGAAGAAAGCTGCCGTGAATAGGGGTCAGGGGTAGCTGGCATTATCCTGCCCAGGTAGCTCAAGGTGGGAAGGACAAAGGACCAACTCTTGATATATCTTACGACAGGTCAGAGGCCGAGTCCGAAGCTATGGGAATCCAGCTTCCCGGACAATGCTCCATAACGCTTTCCATAAATATGTGGCTACCCATTGCGTCCGATTCACCGGATCAAACCATGGGGGAATACTAAGCGACCCATTTGCGATCGTTATTAAAACGGCTCCTGTGTCTGATTTTCGGTGGGAATCTATCATCGAAATACTCCATCTGAGACTATACTGCTTTCTCTTTCAGGTAAATGGAAAAAGCCTACGTGACAGGAAGTATCAATCGTAGTGGAACTCAAATTAAGGCTTCCACGGGAATTATTTTACTTACTAGCAGTTGAGAATCGAATCGAAGTGACGAGGTTTATTGCATTCTGCGAATTTCTGGCGTTTTACTAAAATAATAAACAAATATTGCTTTATCTCTGGAATATGCTGGATGGTTGAGGAACCAATCGATCAGGATCAATAAAATGTCCTCTACTATTATTTTTAATTTTATGCAGTGCACTTTCGGAGTCAGCACTCCATCGTCAGTGCCTGCTGAAAAACAAAAACCATAAGTCTATCTAAAATTCATAGCATGGCCAACAGTGTATAAAAAATCGCAAAACAAAAAATAAAAACATTAAAACCAAAATACATCCTCTGACTCCGAAAGTGCACTTTGCATAAAATTGAAAACAATAGTAGAGGACAAGGCCTTTTTATTGATATTTATCAAATATTTTTTACTTTAAATATTTACGATCTTTGCCTGTCACAAACGCTTTTTATTTCAATGAAAAAATGGATGAGCGCATCATAATCTGAGTTGTGTTCTTTATTTCGATGGTCGATGAAGTTCGAGGTATAAATCCAAAACACTGCTTTGCCGACACTTCGGTACTTTTTATTACCCTTTCCAAAGCACAACCGCAATTAATTACTTCAGCATTACGGTCAAATGGTGACGTATTAAAACATGTAAATCACATACATTGCAAGCGTCTTACACAAATCTGTTTTACTTTTATACTTTTTTAATTTGCTACCAATTAGTTCTGATGTGTGACATTCATGTTTTAATACTTCACATTTTATCCATAATGCTGAACTAGTCAATGAGAGTTTTGCTTCGAAAAAGTTAATGCGGTGTTTTTGATTTTTACCTACCACTTGATCGAGTATCACAATAAAAAATACAGCTAAGTTTCTTATTATTATTATTTATTAACGTCCACTTTTTGCAACTAAGGCTAATTGGGACGGGTTATCTACAGGTTACCACACTTTTCTAGCCAGGGTGGGATTTTAGGATGAATTCCGTCACTAAATAATTACCTTTGCCCAGGCAAGAATCGAACTCCCACTCAAGGTTTAGCAAGTTTTTTATTAAATCATCCCACATATTTCTCTGTCAATTAGTGGCAAGCTTCTTAAATGACAGTGATCCAACAACGAAGGCCGTTATTCGCGTAGCTACTTCGTGCGTTTCAACTGAGAAATCCCACCACCCCAATATGCTTCCTACTACACATCTTTATAGTAACACATGAACCCCTATTATTATTTGTTTTATTATTAACTGGAATTGACAAAATTCTGTTTAGCCCTTCGTGAAACTAAATTAGAAGGGTGGGGTATCGACCGAATTTGGGATTAAAAATATTATTTTTAGTTTATTTTATTTTTCAATAATACCAACCAGAATGGCAGCATTTCTACGAACACATTAAAATGTTAGGTTTAGGATGCAGTGGCATGGTTATGTATGGTTTGTAGAATAAGCAGACATGGCCGGTTCTCAGATAACATCTGTTAGGATAATTCTAAATTACCATAGGGGCAGAAAAATTCAAGCTAAATAAAGGAGGTACAGAGTGGGAATATGTTCAAAAGGTAAATGAGAGTATAATTTTCTGCTGATCTATGCCCATGCATTGGAGTTTAATATGAAGTAGAAATTATAATTGATGTCTGCAGAAACTGGTTGGATCCTGGTTGGATTTGATTAAAAGAATGTGAGTTGGTTGCCGAGTGAGAGCTGTAAATTATTAACCTATGTACTGGACGGGTGTCTTGTAGAATGGCCCTTAAACCAGTTCCACGGGAAGGACTAACCTTTCGCCGGGCTTGCTCCTCTCATCGATAGTCCGATCCTTCCTTCCTCTTCCGGAAACCCTCTCTCTCGATATTTTGACAGCTGAGATGACATTAGGTCAGACACCTTTCCAATGTTCTCAATCCACTCGACTGAGACAAATACTACACTCTCCAAACAGGCAACTACTTCTGGGAGCGTAAAGACGTTTTTCTCAAGAGTCAAGACCTTAAGTTACGTGATTTATTACGTCTGGCCATCAAATAAGAATTGCAATAGTTAATAGCTCACATCCAACTTTAATTGACTTTATAATGAAGCCCCGATACTAGGTTAGGTTACGGGTTTATGGGCGATCAACTTCTAGGTTATTACGCCCTTGAACTATAGATGTTTATGTTAAGTGCGTAGTATGTAGAAGTTAAGGTTAAGTGTGAAATTGGATGAAATAGTGTTGTATTTTTTGTTTTTTTTATGCAATTTACTTAATCACTTTATTTTAATAGTACCAAAGTCTTATAAACTAACATAATAATCTTATAAACTAATATATTTAACCACAGTTTATATATATATATATATATGTGTGTGTGTGTGTGTGTGTGTGTGTGTTGTGTGTGTGTACATATAATTTCATTTATTTTTAGGATTATTTATTCTTTTTTTTTTTATTTATTATTACTATTTTTTTTGTATTCAATATACTTAATCACTATTTTTTAATACTACCATAGTCTTACAAACTAATATAATTATCTTATAAACTAATATATTTAAGCCCCGATTCATAAATTCAGCTTAAATTTATCCGATATTTGTCATGCCTCTAGAAATGCCATATGTTGTTAAAATGTTTACTGTTCCATTTTCCTTAGATATTACAACAACAATCTTTCCATGGTAAGTCGTATCTGTCACTATTATTCCATTCATGTTAGTGAATACATGGCGACCTACATCCTGTATTCAAACAAAATAAATAACATTAGCTTTCATCTTAGAAACAATGTCATGCCTAGTCTACTTATAAATACCGAACATATAATGTTTCAAGGAAATAGGTTCGAAATATTTAGAAACCAAATCAGTTAAATACTTATAAAATGTTTTTTTTTTCTTCCAGATTAAATTGGTCCCAATTTAGTAATAACAAACATAAAACCTCTCAAACTATCAATTCCAGAAATAATTATTAGACTAAATGCTCAGTGACAATAATTAAATTGAAATAAGACAAAACTGTTTTTTTAAAAATTAACCAAATGTAGTTATTTATTTTCTCCTACATTTAATCATTTCTATATGCTCTTATTGAAAGCTGAAAATTTGGTGAGGGGAAGTATCCATCAAATTTTCAAGTGATTTACCTCCAGAATCCGCGGTGCAATGACACATAATAACTTTTGATGACTCAGTAAATCAACGCTAAAATAACCTTTCTAATCTATTATAGAATTTAAATAATTTTTTGACTAATATAAGAACGTTGTTTAAAAACAAACAAATACTAGTAGAAAGCGTAAACTTCATTTGTTTTGAACACATCAGCTGTACATAGGAAGCATAATTTTCAAAGCCTACTAAAATATCTTTTTAGAAGTTCTCCCATATTTTAAAATTTTAAACCATTCCTGATTGGTCTACTGCGAGTATCCTACAAGTTTGGACCAAACTCCTTAAGTTTTCTCTTGGGCTACCCAACCTCTGTCTGAGCCTCCCTCTCTTCCTCGCATAACCTGATGTACCATGCAACATTTTCCTGGATGTTTAGTATTGGTCAAAACTCCCTATCCGAATATCTCCCATCCGAAACTATATTTTTGACCGTTCTTTCATTGTTCCCAGTGAAATCTATCTGGGTCTTAAGTTATTGATGGGGTGTGCCCACTCTCGTCATTCGTATTTTACCCAGGCTTGGGACCAGAAATGAATGTGTGTTCCACCAATCCTGGTAACAACATGATTAGCAGCACCTGACTCCTGCTTTCTACGGCAGGCAGGGGCTACCTCTGGTACATTCTAACTCCCACCTTGAAGGTTACTTTCTCCATGTCTCCATTAAAAAATACTTTTTCTAAAATTACATGCTAAGCTCATTTTTTGCATTAAGGGGCCAATTGCTCGCACATGGGGACTGGTTCCATTCTGCCCACATGCCCTCGCCTGCCAAATTTTATGCATTCACAGCAGTAGACTTTCATTAGTCCCGTTAAATCTTATAATTAAGAAAAAATGTCATACTTTTATGAAACAAGAACAAATGCCAAAACAATGTCTAGTTAGTATTGAGTAAACGATTAGTAAACAATAAATTAAAGATAGACATTGTCAGCAATTATCTTTTCCTCGTCTGAAGTAATTAAATTTTCTGTCTTATCCAAAAGAAGCGTTTATTGCTTAAGTCTGTTCCTAGACAATTACAGTATTATTTTTATACCATAATCAATTAGCCTAAAGATAAATAAAGAGAGAATACAATTTTATAAGCCATTTCCATAGTTTAGGTGTCTGCATACTCTCACTGCCAAGACGTTCTACTTCAAAAATTTATTTTTCTTGGTGATGGATTATTATCGATTTTCCTCTAGAAAGGGAACGATGGAAGGAGATCAGATAGCAAACTTCTTAAAAATTCCCTGAAATCATCGCGAACAATCAGATAAATCATATCTGAGTTATTAATACATCCTTTTAACTTTTAGTTTTTAACCGAAAGCGAAAGAATAATTTTGCTAATAGTTTAGTTGAAGGGATGTGCTGTTGAAAAAGACCAAGAGTCGATAATTACACAAATGTTTTTTCGAATCTTCGTGATCGTTGAAAATAAGGCCTAAAAACAAGATCCGTTTTAATTCGAAAACATATTATATGGGACCTGAAATAGACCAGTTGCAGCGGATCCGACTGAAATCTCCAATCAAGCAGCATCGACTTGGGCCAGTAATTAAAATGTACACAAGGTCACAGCCTAAGTGAAGCAGTATGTTTGCGGAAATCTAGAGAGCAAATCCCGTAGTCCAAAAGGATTTTGACTGTCCTAGATTCCGTCTGCAGAATTGCCGGTGGTCTGATCTGACCATGCCCCTCCAAACGAGGTCTACCTGACCACTGCAGACAACTCATTCCAGGTCCTACTTAGTTAACGGGAGTGCTACTTCAAGCTGATCCCTCACTTCCCAAAAATCTTCCGGTGCGGCAAACATCTCTGAGGTCCACAGCACTAGACCAACTGAAAACAAATCACATTCCTACACATGTATGATACACTTTATTTGTTTAATAGTAGTAGTAGTAGTAGTAACTGTAATTTCTGGGATATTGGAATAAAAAAAATTCACATTCTGGCTTTTAACCTCGGCGAGTTCGTTACTAGCTAAAATCGTTTTGTTGAGGGAAATTATATAGGAAACGTGATAGGCGCCTAGGAGGAACAGTGCAGCTGCAAGTATTATTTAAACATCTTGTGCCCAGTAGAAGAACGTTGTTTAAAACGAAAAAAGATGCAGAATAATGCTTAATTTTTTTTTTGTCGCATACGCATACTAAAACGTCTAGAAGCATTCCTTTTTTTCTGGTCTGCTATGAATATGTTCTAGTATTTATCTACATGGTTCAGAGAATCTTATGATTTATCAATAGGATAAATGGTAGTGAATCTTTTATTCATACTGCTATCAGTTATCATGCCATCAGGTCTGCTAACCGTTCCCATTCTGGTAGAAAAATAAATGGTAATCCAAGCATGTTATGGGCTGTGGAAATTCGATGGACAGCTGTTAGAGCGGTGAAGATGAGGTTGTAGATAAGACGGAGGAGGCTGCGTGGATATCGGGAGGGGTAAGAGCAATCGGCAGGTAAGGGCCTTCCAGTCATAATGGCCCTATTCAAAAGTCCTACTTGAGCCAGAACAATGCTGTCTCAGATATTGAAATATCGTTTGTTTTCTCTCCACCATTCCCATCCCTCGCTGTGCGCAGTGTCAACCCTTCCACCCTTATAGCTGTTGTGATTCGCGGTGGTTTTATTGATCACAACAAAAGAGTTACATCTTTTTAATCCTCTCCCAGTCAACACGTCCTCACTTCCGTTCTCCGTATATATACCTAGCTTTAAAAGAGATAAAAAAAAATGGTTCCGCAACACTGGTGAAGCCAGCAGGCTCAATCTGTCTCAATGATAGCTGTTTTGACTCGTTCGACAATAAATTACGTGTTATGTTCTTTTAATATTCCTTTATGTTTTCTTCATGGGAATGTATTGTTCTCTGAGAACCCTACAGATAGGAATAATTTCCGTTAATATTGATTTATAGCTGGTTTGCTCGCAGTTATATCAATGAAAATAACGTATTTTACACCTCCTGTATTATTTCTCCATTATTATAGCATGCAAATCACTACCGCACAAAAAAGTGAGATATCTTTGTTTTTACAGTTCAAGAAGGAATAATCCATCAAACTTCTTTGCATTTTGCTATTTTATATCTATTTCAGGCTCCCTCCCATTAATCAGCTTTATGCCACACAATAAAAAGTTATTCCACATTCATTACTGGGATAAAAAAAAGTATACTTCATTAGGAAATTGGGTTCAATAGATATAATATAGTGGCACAACTTTACACAAAATAGACAATGTGTTGGATGTGCCGGTGTAAATACTCAGTATGATCTCAAATTTCTCCCGGGCATTGTTTCTACCTGGTTGCGTTTCAGAATTTTGGTATAGGCATCATGTTGCGGTTTTATTTTTATATGTTCATTTAAAACACGGTGTGGCTCAGGTTAGCCATGTGAGTTAAAGCTATGGCCTTCATCTCCCATGGTAAATCTAGAGTGGTGAGTTCGATTCGCGCCTGGGCAATAGGAATTTATTTAGTGACAAATTCAGTAAATGAAGTCCTTATTCCCACTCTTTGGCTAGAAAACGTGTAGATAACCCGTTCCAATTAGCCTTAGTAGCAAAAAGTGGACGTTATAAAGTAATAATTATGAAACACGCTATTCTTGTCTTTAAACATGTATCCAAATTATATTTTCTTTTGGACATTAAAAGAGTGGGAATATAGTACTGCCCTTCGCTTTTATTAATTTTACGAAACTATGTTTATCTATAGGTTACCTAGTTTTTGCTAGGGTGGCACTGGCAATTTTATTCACTGATCCCTCTTTTAAATAAATCTTTTTTCTTCGTCGGAATAGTTCGTACGATTGACAGTTATCCAAGAGTATTAAGACCAACAGCTTCAAATACGTAAGGAAGGATGCGAGGAACATCTGTGAAACACTTATATCATTAAACTTATCTAAATACAACAATACAAGGTTAGGACCATAAAAGTGTTATCATAGCAGTAGTGTATTTTTGATCTAGTAATCTATCAAAGAGGTTTATTGCTAGAAGGCTATATCCCATGCCATGGATTTGGTCGTATGTCTTTCTTAAACTGGCAGTGAATGGCAAAGTCAGAGCCCTTAGTAGCTAAAAGCAAAAACACTGAAATTAAAGGAATAGTTGCCGGAGGTATAACTGGTGGGCTTGAGATTTGCATCACTTACCCTACTGAATATGTCAAAACTCAGCTACAGCTAGATGAGAAAACGTCCAAAGCTGGTGCAAAGAAATATGATGGAGTTGTCGACTGTGTCAAGAAGACGATTAAGCAGCATGGGATATCTGGCCTCTACCGAGGACTAAGTGTACTTCTCTATGGATCTATCCCAAAGTCAGCTGTAAGGTTTGGTTCATATGAAGCTGCCAAGAAATATTTCGCCGATGAAAAGGGGAATTTAGCACCCAGCAAACGTGCTTTCTGCGGGCTTATAGCTGGAGTATCAGAGGCAGTATTTGCTGTTACTCCTATGGAGACGATTAAAGTAAAATTCATAAATGATAGGCGCTCAGAAAACCCACGTTTCAAAGGGTTTTTCCATGGCGTAGGAACAATCATTAAAGAACAAGGATTCCGAGGTGTGTATCAAGGAGTCACTGCAACAGTTATGAAGCAGGGAAGCAATCAAGCTATACGGTTTTTCGTTATGGAAACATTGAAAAATCATTATACTGGAGGTGATCCTAAAGTGAAAATACCCAAGTACATCGTGGGTGCTTTTGGGGCCATTGCTGGTGCGGCATCTGTATACGGCAATACTCCTATCGATGTAGTAAAAACAAGGATGCAAGGATTAGAAGCTTCGAGGTACAAAAATACATTGCATTGTTTCACAACTATTTGGAAGAATGAAGGTTTCTTTGCCTTTTATAAAGGAACAGTGCCCAGATTGTCTCGAGTATGTCTTGATGTAGCCCTCACGTTTATGATTTATGAAACCGTTATGGATTTATTCCACAAAGTCTGGCCTTAATACAGTTTTATTAATGTGTTTCCCAGCGACACACCTAAATAAATAAATAAATAAATATTGGTTAATGTGTTTCCGTTAAACCAGTGTCTTCCAATGCCAGAATATTACTTCGTACTGCTGGAATCATGTACAATCTGACTCCTTGTAAATTCAATATATAAAAAAATAATATTTATAATAAAAATCTCTACATCATTAAATGACAAATTGGGGCTCAGGTTAGCCACGTGAGTTAAAGCGTTGACCTTAATCTCACATGGTAAACCTAGAGTGGCGAGTTCGATTCCCGCCTGGGCAATAGGAATTTATTTAGTGACGGAATTCATTAAGTAAAATCCTTAGCCCCACCCTGGCTAGAAAAGGGTGGTAACCTGTAGATAACCCGTCCCAATTAGCCTTAGTTGCAAAATGTGGACGTTAATAAATAATAATAAATGACAAATTGATTTTTTAGCAATTTAAGAAATAATTAAGAGCTCAGGGTAGTTATGTGAGTTGAAGCTTTGCCTTAATACACTGGTTAAACTAGTATCGTGGGTTTAATTTCCATTTGGACAATAGCAATTTATTTAGTGACTGACACAATAAATAAACTCCTTAGTCCCAGCCACTTAGAAAATTTTAGGAACCTATAGATAACCCTTCCCGGTTAGCCGTAGTTGTATAAAGTGTACGTAAATACATAATATAAGAAATAATTTCCCATTGATCACGCGGGATTTGAACACTGGACTCCACATTTACCAAATGGTAATATTAAAGCCATATGGTAGGGTAAGCCCATATGACTAACCTTGTTTGCCCCATTTCAGATGGTGGGAAAGAAGAAACTTAATTCTGTGGCACTAATTGGAAGGAGCAGATCCTGTCACATTCGGCTTTTCGTTGGAAGATTTCGAGACATTCCCCGCCTTCCTTTGTATTACTTGTTAGCCGAACGACAGTTACCACATTCTAGCAATGTGAGAGTTCTTCCTAAAACTGCAGGCTGTTATTCGAAAAAAATAAATAAAAAAAAAACACCTTCATACTCTGTTAATAAGAATCTCCCCCAAAATAAAATTTAATTTGGACCTGAATGAGACAAGACTTCGTTCAGTAACTTGTACTCGCACGTGCCGTTCTGGACAATAGCGAATTTGCAATAATCCTGTCGACCGAGTATTGTAAAAAAAAATATATAATGACCATCCTTTAAAAAACTTTAATATACATAAATGTAGGTTAAGGAAGTTGAACTTATTCCACTTAGTAAACTCCAATCCTTTGTGTGAGAAATGAGAATTAATTTAAAATACGCCCCCTTAAATGACAGACGTATTTGTACCCTTGGCGAGAATAGTGTGGTAAAGGTTGATAATTGTCCTGGTAGCAGCTTAAAGTGGCCGTTAATTTTTAAGAAATCCAGATCCATTCAAGAGATCAATAAAAAAAAAAATGAGAAAAAAGAAATTGAACATAATGGATATATTATTATTTAATATTATTTATTAACGTCCACTTTTTGCCACTACGGCTAATTGGGACAAGTTACAAGTGGTCAACAAGTTACCACCCTTTTCTAGTCAAGGTGGGATTAATGGATTTATTTATTAGGCTATATTATTAGAAACATTAGTTTACAATGCTGCCCAATAATCATTTTTTACGAAGTGACTAGAGATTACTTTTGTCCATAGCCATATGACTTTGAAAAAGCCAAATTTTGATATGCATATGTATCATTTGCGGGTGTTTGAATTACATTTAAGGCAAAATGTATTCTTGAAGTGTCACTTAAACATGAGTTGGTGGCAAAGAGCTGTGAGGTTGGACCAACTGCCGTGAAAGGGGAGTCATGTTGCCCTGAGGCCATCCGAAGATTCGGTAATGCATTGTAGCCTGGCCCAAAACCCAGAAGTAACCGTTACCATTAAAAGGAAATTGGGATTCAGCCATATCGAGCACATTCTACTCTTTTACTTTTAGCCATATACTACACTCAAGTCGTTTTTTTATCCTTCTGAAATGAATTAAAAGCGAGTATTTACTTGCACCGAATTGTTTAGGTTTTTTTTATTTATTTATTAACGTCCACTTATTGCAACTAAGGCTAATTGGGACGGGTTATCTTCAGGTTACCACGCTTTTCTAGCCAGGGCAGAACTCAGGATTTTATTTAATGAATTCCGTCACTAAATAAATACCTATTGCCCCGGCGGGAATCGAACTCGCCACTATAGGTTTACCATGTGAGATTAAGGCCAACGCTTTAACTCACATGGCTAACCTGAGCTATATATTTCGTAAAATGTCAATATTCAGAGTTAAAATATGTCATACAGTGTAAAAAGTTCAAAAATCTATAAAACTCTGTAGCGTCGATTACAAAGAAGTGGGTACTTCTATAATATAGCTCATCGGACTCTCTTCTATTGAGTCCGATAGAAAAAATTCCGTCAAACAGTGGCTCCATTAACTAAGCATATTTTCCACGTATTTGCTTCTCTCCCAAAAAGCAAATTATTGGTATTTAGGTTTCAATAAAGTGCCAAGCCAATATAAAGCCATGTATATATATCCTGGGTAGGATCGACGGACATTTGAGGATATTTTTCAAAAATCGAGTCATAAGTAGAACCTCAATAGAAAATAAACAGAAAAACTTTCAATTTAATTTTTATTTTGTTCTATAGCAACTTTCTTTACTACATCTTGTGCAGGTTGGAATGCTTTTTAGCAGATTATTATTATTATTATTTATTAACGTCCACTTTTTGCAACTCAGGCTAATCGGGACGGGTTATCTACAGGTTACCACCCTTTTCTAGCCAGGGCAGGACTTAGGATATTATTTAATGAATTTTTAGCAGATCCCCCATTATAGAAATTACCAATTTGGAAACTCGAGAAGATACCAAATTCGTTTAATAGGATTAACATTTTATTTTATAGTCGTCTCCTTATGAGTGTGTGTGTGGGGGGGGGATCTGTCATCTCTTAATTTGTATCATAACATGTGACATTCGTTATCGTTATTCATCATTTGTCAAAATATAATTTTTTTATCTTCACTAGCTCTCAAGATATTAAAGAAAACCTTGAATTATATCTCAGATATTTTTTTAATTATTAAATAGTTGAAATCACTTCCGGTTATCCTATCTCTTCTAAACATCATACAACAACGTCTCAAAGTGCATTCAACAGGTATAAGAAATTTAATCAGTGCTCATCAGTTAGAATTAACTGACCTCTATTGATTACCTGCATACAGTAATTTTATTTCTTATTTACCTACACACACATACCCATGTATATATATATATATATATATATATATATATATATATATATATATAGTAAATTTCCTCCTCAATGACTGCGATGTACCTATTCTTGATACGTGTGAATTCCTTCTATCTACAGCATAGGAATTCAGATAATAAATAATGTCCTCCATAATTTTAAATAATTTGCAATTACGTTCATAGATTTATAATCGTTGTATTGAATAGTTCCATTTAAATGGTATGCTAAAATCTGTTGGCTCAACAAAACCACTGACTCCAATTATAGTTATTATTATCCAGGAAGGAGGTTGAGCCTTCTATTAGCATACATAACATCTGGAGATTGCCAACTGGAACTCAAGATGCTAGCAGATACTACAGCCCCTTAAACTAAATGCTAACTAAGAAGAAAACGTATTTTAGAATTTAACTGTACATATTTATTAACTCATCAAACAGAATATAAAGAAAAAATCTGTATTAAAACGAAACGATGCGTGCTCGAAGAAGAAATGTTTTTCATTCTATTTAAGTGTCTTAAAATACAAGACACTAATTAGAGCCTTTAACGCCCACAATTAACAGTTTCAATTAACTTGTACCCACATGAACACTGCCATGTAAATATGAATTAACTCATTATAAAAACAGGGAATTAAAAAAAAAAATCCTGTAATAGACGTGCACATAGAAATAATAGCTGTTTCAAGTACTGTGTACACTTAGGCAAAGCCTACAAATTTACAAATCGGCTTAAGAATACATTAAAAAAAAAAATAATAAATTAACACCTCATCGGTTTAAATATATCATTCCATTTTTATCGATACCATAAAAAAAAGGGTATACATTTTTATATAGATATATTTTTATGGAGATCGACCAACTGAATAATACTGAAACATATAACCACCTTGACAATCCTTAAATAAAAGTATTAAGAGTACTAGATAAGTGGTCGTCGACCTTAAAACTACTGAAGAAACCTGCTTTCAATGGGAGGTAACATCTTAAAATAGTGATTACCCGTAGCAGGTTACGTCATTTGATTTAGTTTATAAATTAAATAGTTTAGAATATATTATTCTGGTTTTATTGAAGGTACTCCCATTTTTTTTTGTGTGTTTTATTGAGAACAGGCGAGTTCTGTTTTGGATTTAGAAGAACATAGGCCTAATCAAATTTAAATTCTCAACGGAACAGACATTTTAACATTCTAACAATAAAAATAAGTAAATAATAAATCACATATATAATGAAAGAAGAAAAGGAATTAATCTTTAATGCTGGATTATTAACTGTTAAAATGTTTCGATGAATAGAATTCCAATAATAAAACACACGTTAGGAAAAACTGGCCATAATTAAAAATTTGGGAATTAATGTTATAGTACAATACTGTCTTTTGTCTTTTCGTTTTTTACTTATTTTGTAGGTTAAAACTACTGGATTAGATTGCCTGAAAAATATCAATAATTCTCGTTAATAGCAAAGAACAAATGAAAAAAATTAAATTCATGCTTTACATTGAATTGCCACTCTAATTTAACAAATAAAAAAATTCAAATCGAAACGTTAATTATAAAAAAAACTGTAACTATTTCATTAGTTATTATATAGGGGAATGCTAGTTATAGTTAAATAAAAGATTAAAAAGAAAGAACAAATTAGAAGACAATTCACAAAATGAAGCAGCTCTAACCTAATATGTGATTACAAAGTGACATAAAATTCATTTTGGAACAGTATAAATTTTATGCCGAGGACAGAAGTGTAGAAACCGAAAAACAAAGGACAAATATCTACGTAAATAAGTAGTAGGTTTATAAATATTCTGAAATAAAAACCCTCAATAATATATTCGATACCGTTTTATCATCCATCAGGTGGTGCAAACAGCACTGATAACCACTATTATAAAATTTGCTTGACATTGGGTTGACATGCCCTTATCTATTGGTAACTATATTAATCATTTTATTTGCCAATGTTATAGCGTGTTTGCAGATGTAAAGTTTTTAGTGTAATTTCAATTGACTTCCTTAAAAAAGTAAGTCCCTAATAAAGTGGCTTATTGAACGAAAAACCCTGCCAACAACTTTAGATTATTTTCTAATAGTTAAGTCAAAATAAGTCATAGAAAAATAAAATTTCAATGTTTTATTTTTCAAGATATTACGGGAGACCTTGCATCATTTCTCAGACATTTATATATTATTAATAAGTTAAAAGCACTTATGACAGTACACGGAAACCAAATTTCAGCTCTTTTCTTACACTCTCAGCAGCCAGGCTTATTCAAGTCAATTATTCCTAGTTAAAGTAATAGGCCCTTATGAATTCCGAATTGTTAGATCACGGATTTGTATCCCTATTTACAAGAAACCTCCTCAAAATTCGTTGGAAAATACAATTCTTCGTGTGAAACAGAGGTATATTATTGTTTAGTCCTACAGTTAAAAATGAAATGTATCTGTCCGTCTATAAGTCAAATAGCGATCGAAATTAAGACCGATTATTCAGGAATTTTGTATACACGTTCTGTGTGTAACCTATATCGTAGTTTTTCTTTTTGAAGAGTTCTGAAGACTGAAAGTGCATTAAGCTGATCAATAACTTAGACTAGTCAGAAATGAAGGCATAATAGGTTATTAGTAATTATTTAAAACAACTCTGAAGTCCCAATTTTCCGATTAAGAATAGTGTGGCCAGACCCCATAAAGTCAAATTGCTAATTTCAGTAGCGTAGGTTTGTGTGAGAAGGTAAATAGTAAACAAATTCTTATTTGCATAGCAATGGTGCTGTTGGAAGTGGTGTTCTACAAGCGGCACCGGTTTAACAGGGTTTATTACATTCAAATTGGTACATGCGGAATAGCTTGTTCGATTAAACTGATCAGCTCTTATTCCTTTACATACGATAGTAGCATATAAATGTAAAAACCACACTTGCATAATAGTAGCCAGCCACCTGCTCTCATCTCTCTTTATGGCTTTCTCTTCATTTCTTTATCACTAGGTCATCATTATAGATTTATTAATTAATGATTTTGATTAAATTTATTGGTATAGATAACTTCAATTAAAAAACCGATAAATACAATTTTAAATTACCTTTTTTTTACAACATTTTTATTAATGCAAACTTTGTGCTACTAAGGCTAATGGGGCTGTCTATCTTTAGGTTACCATCCTTTTCTAGCCATAGTGGGACTAAGAATTTCATTTAGTGAGTTCGTCAATAAATTAATTCCTGGTGAAAATCGAACTTACCACTCTAGACTTTTATAAAAACTACAACTAGTTAAATGTTTTGAAAACTAATAAAAATTCTCAATAACTTAAAACTTTATTTAATTATTATTATGAAATTTCATTCCAGTAACCCTGTTTGTAATCCTTAAATGCCTCAAATACTGTTTGTAACTTCCATTTGATGCCAGGTGAACGAATAAAATAAACCCGAAAAACAGTCCGTCACGAAGGGGCTGCGTAAACTAAGCAGATTTCCCACGCGAAGGTATTTGCATATATCTCACAAAATCAAAGTTCAATGAAAACAATATTTGATATTTAGCCTTCTAATGAAGTGGTTCATGATATAACAGCTTATTATTAGTATGACACTAGTAGGAGTGGGGGTTTCCTGAGAGCGTAGAACTAAAAACTCCAAATATCTCGGTTAATACTCACTATACGGAAAATGAATAGTTATTTATTATACAAGTGACGAAAGTAGATTATTTTACAACTCGAGTGAAACGTTTACCCACACGAGCGAAGCGAGTGTGGTAATTTCACGAGAGTTGTAAATTCTACTTTCGTCACGAGTGTAATATTAAATTTTTTCTGTAATCGTGTAATACATGATCAGATCTAACCAGAATATGAACAAAATTAGGATGCTGTGAAGATTATGGTATGTTGTTGGTAGGTTATAAGCATGGTTGTGAAAGATTATAAGCATAGTTATAAAACAACTAGTGATGATTGTGAAGTAGTGCAGTTATAAACAAGTGCAGGTTATAAACAAGGAAGGTAATTATTATTATATTTAAATTTTAAAATATATTGATTATTTTCACCAATAATTCATTCCCATTTCAATTTATTTTGTTAAAATAAATTCTTACAATGTTAAGAAACATTTAAAAGCATTTAATTTCCAACTTCAAATTATTTTTTAATTTATACTTATTACTAATTAAGAAGGCAATTCACTTTCTTCACTCTATTGCAAAATGTTTCACTTTCTTCACTCATTTCAGTTTAGTAATGTTACCATTATTCAACGATTGCAGAAAAAAAATATTTATTGTAAATTTCATTTGCAATAAGATTGGTTCTATTCAATATTTCGATCCGACGTATAGTAAGAGAGATATTTTCGAAAATCCTCCGCTCGAACCCCCCCCCTCCCCCAAACCATTACCACTCAATATTGTTACATTTTGCTAGAAATAGAGCGGTTTTGCATATTTAATGAGCTTGCTCGTTGATGGTGGAGCTGAGCTGGACTATAGCTGCCTGCGGTGGACCACACCATAGTCTGAAATTAAATAAATTATAATGGGCTTTATGGGAAAGTCGGCCTGTTCCGAGTGTTTGCCCCCAGTAATGCCTCCGTCACAGACCATTGGCCGTCCACCATCTCTCAGACCACATGCACTGTCTACCGGCCTTCGCTCCCTTGATACTCAGGCCCAAAGCAACCATTCCTCCCAAGTCATAAACAGTCCTTTAGATTACAAAACATAAACAGCTGATCTATAGATTAAAACAAGTCCGTTACACAGTGGCTGCGTAAATTAAGCAGATTTCCCACGTACTGGTAAATGTCTCGCTGATGATCTCAAGTCGTCTCCTAACCACTATTTCTCCCCTAGATCGACGTCAGTGTGAACAGGAATCACAATACCAGCTGGATATGAGATGTTTAGTGACTCACTAACTCGAAGTAAAAATCACCTGAGTAACTGCGGGAGTTTACTGAAAACAGAGTACTAAAAAATGCAAATATCTAGATTAAGATACGGAAAATATACGTATTTTTCGATGCGTCCCATAATAAATGAGCTTTATTGGGATTCCCAACCTAAACTTACCGTTCACCAATTAACGAACTTGATCTTTAGTTATGAATAGTTTGGTAGCGATCAAATAATAATTGCGAGCGCTGTAGTGGTAACAGCCAAGTATGACACACTATTGATTTCTACTACTCGCTATGTATTTTTTATATCAATGTAAAAATTCGATGAGTAGAAGTGGGGTATGAGTGACGGCTGAAAACAAGAAAGTGCAAATTACCCGCTTAATATTTAAGCTACAAAATAAATGTGTAGAACAACAATTGTAGAGCATCAATAGATAAACAAAATGCTTTCTATAATATTTTTCTATACGGTTCTTAATAACTGAGATATTTTAAACTTTTGAATTCCCCCACCCCAGTCCTGTCAATCGTTACCGACTATGAACATTAGTTTTGAATTAAACGGTAGAATATAGATTATGGTAATGAACAAAAATAAACATTCTCGGGTAAAGAGGTAAATTCTTAATTTATGACATCATCAACATATTTGCATTTATCTCAGAAAGTGATCGTCCAATGAAAACAATATTTGGTTTTTAAGCTTCGGATAATGTGATTCATGGTATAACAGCATATTGTTAATATGACATGAAGAGGTTTACTGAAGGCCAAAAACTGAAAAATGCAAATATCTCGGCCAGTATTCAAAATATAGAAAACATGTATATAACAACACTTGTAAACCATTATATTTGCAATAAGATTAAAACTATACAATTTTTCTATCCGAAGTATAATAACTGAGATATTTTAAATTTTCAAAATTCCTCTCTTAACACCCCTCCCAACGGCCCGATTCCAGGGATTCGACGAACTTGATCTTTAGTTTTACATAAAGTGTTTAATTATAGAATTTGGTAACGACCAAAAAGCATGGCCATTGCTAGCATTAACAGACAAATATATATATATATATATATATATATATATATATATATATATATATATATATTCAGTTTTGAACGGACCTCATTTGATTTGAGATGAGGACTGCTGAGCAGGAGTTTTCCAAAATAACGTCACAACCTCAATAGCTGATTTCCCTTAAGGAAAATCCGCTAATAGTAACGCAGTAGTAGACTCAGAAACGAATCGAAACACTATTTAAGTTTAAAATAAAATGGTTCATGATATAGCAGCTTGTATGTAAAATGGTTTCAGAAGTGTGGGTTTACTGAAGGCTGTAAACTAAAGAATCCAAATATCTCGGTTAATATTCATGGTAGAGAAACTATGTATATAACAACATTTATAAAGATTTAAATTTTCAATTAAATTGCTACTATACATTTTTTTGATCCGACGTATAATAACGAAGATATTTCTAATTTTCAAAATCGCTCCTCTATCTCCCCCTCCTCCATCCCCCAGTGTAGTATTTAAAACGAATTTGATTTTTAAGTTTTTAAAAACGAACTTGATTTTTAATTTTTCATGAAACGCTTACATATCTAATTATAAGACAAAAATTGCGACCGCTAGTGTGGAATAGCAACGGATTTCTTTGATTTAAATCTCCGAAATATTTCAAATTTTAATGGGTACGTATCAACATATACTTCTCTAACTTAATTACCATCGGAAACTACATTATTAAAATTCATTATGTATATTATAAAATATTACGAAAACTTAGAATATTGTAAAGCCTGTGCGAACATTGAATAATTGGGACCGTCAAGCCCCAGGAAGAAATACTGCGAGGTTAATAATAGACCATCCGTAAATAATGCCATCATGAGATAATCTAATAGATTAAAAACACTAATAATAATAATGAAAACTGTATAAAAAGAGAGAAAAAGAAGCGTAGCATAAATCGTCTTCAAGGCGATGAATCAAAAGGGGGAGAGACAGAAAAAGAAGCAGGAAGCGAAGGGACGGAAGTGGCGCGGTGGCTGTGATGTTTGCAGGACTGCTAGTAATATTGAGTCAAGGTTGGGCGAAATGGCTGGCCGGCAACCCAATGCCACACTGCCCGACAGCCCATCCTCCTTCCTCCCTTAGTCTGTCTTTGGCCTGTCTTTATATACATTCACACCTTGCTGAATCCCACAAATGAGGGGAATATAATATATATACTAGCCGACCCGGCAGACGTTGTCCTGCATGATATTTCAAGCGATTAGAATATTAAATTTAATAACATTATCTTTAAAACAAAAGGTACTTTTAATAACACAAAAAATAACTTTTGTTATCTGCACGTTTGCCTAAAAACAAATAGAAAATGAAATATCGCCAATTTTTTATTCAGGCCTCAAAATTTAATATAGCGTATAATCATGGAAGAATTAAAGCTAATTTACATATAGAGTTTTCTTAAGTTCGGTTTAATCGTTAGTGCCCAGTAAAATTGTTGGCTCCCACTTTAATTTTTTAGTGTATATCTCGTTTATACTTTGTTATACGACAAAAGTGAATATAACAAAAGTTACTCTAAATAACAAAATAAACAACTTTTATCCTGTGCATATTTGCCGAAAAACCAATAGGAAACGAAATATCGCTATTTTTAATATTAGGCCTCCCTTACAACCCCCACTCCTGTTCCATCTGCCGGGCTGATTTGTGAATCTAAACCATCCAGGGTGACATCCAAAAAAGAATTCATTCAAATCGGTCCAGCCGTTTAGGTGGAGTTCAGTGACATACACACGTACAGTAGAATTATATATATAAAGATATATATATATATATATATATATATATATATATATATATATATATATACTCGTAACAGGACATGACTCACTTAATACAAACTTAAATAGAGTCTAACTCACAGACAACACATAATGTCCTTGTGACTTGAATACCGAAAAAAATTACTGACGTATAATATACGACTATTCACAAATAATTTTAAAGCAGGCAGTGACAAAGTGAAACATTGGCCTATTGGCAAAAGGGATATATTTTATAAATACAATAATGCTCCTGGAAAATTTGCTGAAAACATTCATCAAATGATAAGAAATTATACGTACATATTTTATTTCCTTCTTTTGTTTTGATTTATATATTTATTAATTATTGTTTATTTTATTTATTTACCCTAAACCTAGTGTACACCTTTAATTTTCTTTATATTATTAATTGTATGTTATTAAATTTCCTTTATTACAATATATTCTTCTATTATTAAAATTTGTCTATGGGAGCTCAGGTTAGCCATTTGATTTAAAGTGTTGGCCTTAATCTCAAATGGCAACCTAGGCAATGGGAATTTATTTAGTGAGAAACTCATTAAATTAGTTCGTTAGTCCCACCCTGGCTAGAAAAGGGTGGTAACCTGTAGATAACCCGTCCCGATTAGCCGTACTTGCAAAAAGTGGACATCAATAAATATTATTTTGTTTTTTATTTGAATAAACTAAAAGCTATTAGTATTATAAAACTATTATAGCTTTATTCTTCTTATTCTGGACCCAATATTATTTATATATTCTTCAAATTTTATGGCAAGGGTCTCCAATAAAAAACGTTTATTTGGGTGCAAACTTTATTGTAACTGCCCTACATGTTTCGTGGCTTATTTGCCACCTCTTCAGGGGCTATCCATTTCTGTACTGCTTGTTTACTTTTCACATTACGTTGTGATTGTTCTCACTCATCA
This sequence comes from Riptortus pedestris, assembly GCA_019009955.1. Taxonomy (NCBI): domain Eukaryota; kingdom Metazoa; phylum Arthropoda; class Insecta; order Hemiptera; family Alydidae; genus Riptortus; species Riptortus pedestris. The sequence continues at coordinate 198,064,923 of CM032228.1, read as the reverse complement.
TCTATCATCTACGTTCTCTATGAGGACAGTCGCAACGTAATGTGAAATGGATAGCCCCTGAAGAAGAGGCAAATAAGCCATGAGACAGTTTCAATAAAGTTTGCACCGAACTAAATGTTTTTTATTGGAGACCCTTGACATAAAATTTGAAGAATATATATATTTTTTGATATATATATATATATATATATATATATATATATATATATATATATATATTATAGCTTTAGGTTTAACACATTCAACGCTTATAAATCGAATTTGGTTACGATAAGACAAGAATTACGACCGCTAGAGCAGACAACACACATATTCTTATCTATTCTTCATAATTTCATGGCAAGGGTTACCAATAAAAACACCTTCCTTTCTTTGGAAACTTTGATTGACAACAGCCCTACATGTTTCGTGACTTACCTACTACCTCTTCATGGGCCATTCCTTTTCACGTTACATAAATAATAACGTTCATTTTCTAAAACTCAATGATAAGCTACATTAATAAGAGTGTACTAAAATAGTATATTTATTAAATTTAATTATATATTGCTTAAAGTTAATACCTATAGTTAGTTATAGTTATTTTAGTACACACTTATAAATGTGTTAATGTAGCAGTCAGTTTATCACTAGGTTTTTAAAAAAGTCCGTCACGCAGGGGCTGCGTAAACTAAGCAGATTTCCCACGTGAAGTTTTACAATAAAGAAATCTCTCTAATAACAACTGTAGTAGTAAGAAACCACTAAACCTAAAACATTATTTAGGGCGTAATAACCCAGTAGTTTCTCGCCCCAAAAAACAGTTAACCTAACCTCTAAACCTATTAACGAGGGACGAATAGTTATGTAAACGGCCGCCAGAGCTCTCAGCGGAAAGTCCGAACATAGCCTACTCCTGGCGAACACACGCAGAATTCAAATGCAAATATCTCGGTTAATATTCAAGATACAGAATAAATGTATAGAAGAATATTTATAGTACATTTAATTTGCAATAAGATTTATTCTATACAATTTTTCGATCCGACGCACAAACATGGAGGTATTTTGAATTTTCAAAAATCCCCCCTCCCACTGGTCCGATTTCAGCCATTAACGAACTTGATCTTCCTTTTTACATAAAACGATTAAATTCCGAGTTTGGTAACGACCAACAAAAATTGCGACCGCTAGAGCGTTAACAGACACACACACACACACACATATATAAATATATATGTATCTATATATATATAAAATTGTAACCTCTGTCTGTACATTGATTTTTTTCGCGAAATTTCACGATAACTTTTCGTTTCAATTGTCCTTAAGACCATAACTGGTTTCATTCGTTATGTTTGTTTGTTTGTTTGTTTGTTTGTTTGTTTATTTGTTTGTTTGTTACCTTTTCACGCATAAACGGCTGAACCGAATTTTATGAAACTTGGTATGTATATTAGTACTAACCCAACTTAGACTTTAGGCTATATTAAAATTCTCTGAGATGAACAGGAGTGGGGGTTATAAGGGAGGCCTAAAATTAAAAATAGCGATATTTCGTTTCCTATTGGTTTTTCGTCAAATATGAACATAACAAAAGTTGTTTATTTTGTTATTTAGAGTAAATTTTGTTATATATTTTTTTTTCATATACCGATTTATAAACGAGATATACGCTAAAACCTACAGCGGAAGTGAACAATTTTATTTGGGACAAAAGACCCAACCGAAATAAATAAAACTCGGTATGTGTATTAGCACTAACGCTTTCATTATAACAAGCTTCACCAACATTTCTAGGAACGGGCAGGAGTGGCGGTTGTAAGGGAGGCCTGAATTTAAAAATAGCGGTATTTCGATTTCTATTCGTTTTTCAGCAAATATGAACATAACAAGAGTTGTTTATTTTGTTATTTAGAGTAACTTTTGTCATATCAACTTTTTTCGTATACTGAATTATAAACGTGATATACGCTAAAACATATAGCGGAAGTGAACAATTTTATTTGGGACAAAAGACCCAACCGATCTAAATAAAACTCGGTATGTGTATTAGCACTAATGTATTCATTATAATAAGCCATACCATCATTTCTAGGGACGGGAGGGGGGTTGTAAGGAAGGCCTGAATTAAAAAATAGCGGTATTTACATGTATAAGAGACATGTAGTGGGAAATATAAAAATATCGAAGAGCCTTATCGAACAAATATTCTATTATTAGTAAATCCACGGCAACGACGGGAATTAACCCTAAACACTGGGACGGGGAAATGACAAAATATTATGAAAAGTAAAGCCTTGCCAAAAAAATACCATCACCATTCAGCCTCAAATGAATTCCCAGGCGAAGCCGGGTATCTGAGCTAGTATATATATATATATATATATATATATATATATATATATATATTTGAACGGACCTCATTTTCGTCATCTCCTGGGTAGGACCGATGGACATTTGAAGAAATTTTTCGAAACTCGCATCATGAGTACGACCTCAATAGCTTATTTCCCTCAAGGGAAATCTGCTAAAAAAATTAATGTTATTATTTGTTGAAAAGGAATGGCCCCTGAAGATGGCGTAGAGAAACCACAAACCATGTAGGGCAATTGTGAATAAAGTTTGCGGAGAAAGAAAGGTGTTTTTATTGGTGACCGTTGAAATATGAAGAATGCATAAGTATGTTGGGTCCTGAATAAGAAGAATATACATAGATACATATATAGTAGTAATATCTGCGGGCTACAATGATTTCCCGGAGAATATTAAATCTATATTTCCACATGATTGGTGAGAAGAACATGTAACGGTTTCCCTTCGCCTTCAGCAATAGATCATCCAACATGAAAGAAGTGAGGAGAAAAATTCCATTATTCTATTAGAAACGTGACAGATTAATGTCATCCAATATCCAGTACCTTATGTAGACTAGTCATATCTTAAATATACCCTTGTTGAACTCTGCCATCATAATCGTCGTTGACAGGTTCGACAAATATCGTTCGCGTCGAAATATAATGGCTGGCTGATATTAACTACTAAATAGCGCCTAATTTTCATTTCGATCCAAAAATGCCCTTTACTTTCAGAAGACTAAACTTTGAAATTCATTAATGAAAATAATTTAAATTACTTATCACAAAAAACATATTGGTAACATAATTGTTTAAAATATGCTTTTCAGTTTATAATATATTTTTGAACAAAGTTCTTGATGTATATATTGGCTTGGAAGTAAACCCCATTACTAAATCTTAACTCTTAATGATATGATGCATAATGATTTAAGAGGATACATAGCTGAGCCACGCCAGACACTTCATGTTCACGGAAACCCAAAAGAGTTAGATGGCACTGAAAAAACACAAAGCAATATTTATTAAAAATTGTACGAAAAGGTGTCTGTTGGCAGATCGGAGCCAATTCCGTTCTAATGCTATAACTAAAGACAGCGGAATTGCTAATCCCAGAATATCCTCTTTTTGTCGTTATTGATCGAAATGATTCAAATGCCCAATCAGCTTTCATAGCGGCAGAATTAACTATGGGAATAATCCTTTTGGCCTAGCACTGAACAGGTGAGAGGTTGCCCTATATAAATGTATCTAGTTGCTCTTGATATGATTGGCATCGTTCAACCAGCTTGTATGTGAGACCCTCCCATACAAACCTAAAGCAATTTTAAATTCAAAGGCAGTCTGAGCCATGCAAACGTAAAGCAAGCTGATTCTTCAGGTCTAACTTGTGGCCAACTTGAATATATCTCTTCAATTATCAGTATGTACCAGATATTGTTTCTAGTAAATATTCTTCTTCTAGTGTTAGATAAGTCATGAGCCTGGAAGTAGAAATAAAAAGTATTGCTTGTGAGAAAAAAACTTTACCAAGTTGAATTTAACTCCCAAAAATGAACCCAATGTCCTAACAAAACGCAAATTATAGAAATAAAAGATTTTATAAAATTGTTAGATCCTCAATTAGTCCGTAGGGATAGACTCATGTAATAACAATGAGTATATACACTTAGGAGACTGAACCCATAATACAAAAATTGGAGGAGAGATCATGACTAGACACCAACGATTCCAAGAAAGAATTATTTCTGATATCAGAAGTCGCCTACCGTTGGATGACTGTCGGAGCGGATCGGGTGGGCTGCGGTGGCTGGCTCACCATCCATGACTAATGTGTCCTACGAGTAGCCCCTGGCGGCTATCTTGTGGTCTCTAGCCATAATTCCAGCCTGGGTCCTCTTGGGCACATATCCTGTCTAAAACCACTTTCATGACAATCCCTTTCGAACATCATCTTCCATGGTAACAACATCCGCTAGTCTTAGCTTGACTTAGTTATTATGCCCCAGAGGTTACATTTATTCTATCGAACCACAAATCACTTCCTCTGAAGTACTGTAATGCTTCAAATGATTGGCTTTGGATTACAGTACGCAGAAATTTCAGCTCACATTCATGGTCTTTACAAATAGAAATGGGATGCACTCGTATTTCGTTGCCGAATGATCGTATTACGGCACATCTCTGATAATTATGGTTGTCTAAAGATCAGAAGTTTCAGTTTATGTTAAGGGGTGGCCACCTCAGAATTAAACCGTTTCATCAAAAAGATAGGTGTCCTTATTGTTGTTGACGATTTTGATCAACTTTTTTGGGATTACCGATGGCGGGTAATAATCAAATTGGACTGGATTGCATCAATGAACTTTGAAGTGACCTTGTCGTTAGTTTAGTTCCTTGTTGATGATCTTGAAGTATGATGTAGAGTAAGATATAAAATCCAAGATAGGCCTGGAGGAAAGCGACACCTGCCCGTGAGAGGTATGCACGCACATCCCCGGCGGGTCCACCCCATCCACCCTGACGGGGTAATGGAAGCGGCGTTGCCATGTTTCACCCACCACCCTAATCTCTTCTGCCTCACTATCATCACTATCCTACGCCCAACTTCTCGCCCCCTATCTAGAACCTACAACACTGCCGACTCTTTCAACCCCTTTTAACCTAACTCTTATGTGAATAAATCACCCAAGCGGGCGAAAACCTCGCCTCAGTTCTCGCGAAGTCAATTGAACCATGTTGTTTGGCTCATTAGAATCTGGATCCTGTTCTATGTTTTGAAAAGTCAAACCATGGTAAGCTTTAAATTCTATAATATTATTTTGGGCCCGGTGTACCTTGGGGAACTCCCTCCTCCTCCCCCCGTGACCTATTGGCGAAAATCTGTACTTTAATCCCAATCATTTGACACTTTCATACCTTCAAGTATACCATCTGTTAGCAGGCCACGCACATTGCATCTTCGAGAGTTACGACGATTGCAGTCATTTGTATACAAAACCAAAGATTTCTGATGCGTAGTATTCCATTACTCAAGCCTAGCTTTAATTTTAGTTTCACAGATTAGGTAGATATTGGAGTAAGCCTCCCAAAATGGTTTTACTTAGTATTTACCTCGAATAGAGACTTTGGTTTTGCACTGAGAATATCTTCAGGTTCATTTTTAATGGTCTTTAACGACAAGGCTATAAAGCGACCCACGTATCAAAATCACCGGAAACCGTAGTTACAAAGAGTAAGTGAGCATGGAGTCTGCTTTCCAAGACTCAACTGAAAATGCTTACTGCTTCTGGGGTTCGAAAAGCTTGGCAGATTGGGCCCCTACCGGATGTTTTATGGACTCTACGAACGCAGATTGAATTCATATGGTCCTGAAAGTATGGCAGGAGATATATTTCCAAAAATAGCCACTGAAGATACTTGAAATCTTGTAAAGCAGTATGAAAGGCTTCTACAAAGGCATTGCTCGTTCGGAACCAGGACTGCTGTAGAGCCCTTTGCTTCTAGAGAGAATCGCCCTTGGAAAAAATAAGTTAGGGAGAGCTAGGCAGAGCATAGAAGAGTGCTGGGGTTCTAAAGTGACAGAGGCAATCAATAGTAGAGGGTTGGGTAGGGTGTGGGGGTGCCTAATGAGAGGCTGCTCTTGTCCGGGACTGTACGGGGGTGGAACCCGACCCGTGTGAACCGGCAAAAAAACACTGGATTTATAAAAAAAAATGCTCTTCTCTAGCCGCCTACCACCAGCCCGGATTACAGAAATTAGGGGAAACCCCACCCCTACCAACATCCCTTAATTTTATGTAATTATTATATAACTAGAGCAAAGAAAACCTTATTTTATATAATATAAAAACAACCCCTTTAATTAAATAACCTAAAATGACCTCATATTATATTGAATTACACTAAGGGCATCAAAATATAATCCCGGTTTTGCTTCGTGTTTCATGCCAGACAAATTCTGCATAATTAAATGTCTCTTCATGTTATTATAATTATAGTTATTGTTATGTTTCATTGAAATATATTAGGAAGAAAAGAAATAACACTTGGAATATGTAAAAATCGCTATTTATTTTGAATGTTCATTAATAAAAAAGTACTCTTTCTCAAACCGAATAAACTTGACACCTTTTCATTCCTTAGGATTACCTCAAGAATATAAATATTTTAATACCTATAACCAAAGAAAATCTCGCGCCTCGTTTTTTGAAAATTCCTTCAAATGCCCATCGATTAATTCTATCTAAGACAAGAAATAAATTATTTCTGTAGTTGAAAAAAGGTTAAAACCTCCACCAGGTTTTAAATGTTCATTCCACATCAAGCTTTCGAAGGCCCAGCCTCATCATTAGTGCTCTTTCACTATAATTCAGCGGTGTTGACTCGTTCCTGCATCTGAGTGGCGAGGAGACGGTAATCTGCATAGATTAAGCAGCATCTGCGTTGCGAAACCAAATAAATTTATTTGTTGAGCTATACACAGCCTTCGGACGAGAGAGGATTTTGCAGCCACGAGAGACCTAATATCAACCACTCTCAAATCCAATGCTACTTAACCATAAACCTCTCCTCGATCTTCAGGCTCGGTTCTATATATTTGAGATACACCAATTACTGTACTCATTAGCACATAGGCTAACTAATTTTATCAGTAGAATATCTTTTTAACGATGTTAAGCCTTTTACGTGGAACGCATTTCTTCCCCTTATTTTCATTTATTACGTCTCCTTCAGCATAACATCCACAAAAAACCGAGGCCTCAAAATATGAGTATTAAATGGCGCTACAGGACCTTGGCCTCTAGCACAATCTAATCCTCCCTGCAATATAATTCTAAAAATATTACCAGACAATGATGTAGTTATACAGTTAATCATCGCCTAAAATTGGCAATAAGACCTTTAGTTAGTCTATTAGGCCCGTTGCTTGTTTAGGTTCACAGAAGTGTTTTGGTAACTATCACCTGAACAATCTACAAGTTATTACCACAAGTTTTAATTTTATATTCCTTCTTAATACAATTGTCTTTCAAATGGTAGCTGAATATTTTGTGTCATCCTTCAGAAGACGCTACTCCTAATAATTTAATTAACTTCATTTCTTACTTTAATTTTTTTAACGTGATTCACAGTAAAATTTAATGATGTGTTTGTGCGTGTGTGCATATTTTGAGGGCATTATATTAGCTAACTCTGGCCTAAAAAAGATAAAAAAAATGCCCGTTGTTATGACGCTAGCGGGAATAGCTCGAGGCGGCGGTCGGAGTGCGAGGTATATTTAAAGATTCACGTGCTGCTAAGCGATGTTCTAATTCTTGGCTCAGATCAGCTTTGTTTTTACTTTCAACCGGAGTTTTAGACGCTGCCTTTCCCTTGCTGAACTCTAGCCAAAGTATTTGCAAAACATCTCCCCAGGTCTCTTACCTACCTAGCCCCGTCGTACTCTGTATTAACTCAGTCAATGAGCGTACACAATTAAACAAGACCCCCTTTTTTTTTAATAGACATGGTGTCCAGTAAAAACTCTGAAGGTATCCAGAAAATCCGCAGTACTGCCATGTTTTCATAAATAAAACTGACAGGGAAATAGCCAATATATGTTAATCCGGAATTTACATATATGTAAATTAGAGAGTATGTGTGGAAATCGTGTTTTAATAGTAAGCAGCAATTAACCAATGGTTATTATTATTTAGATCATCGCTAAAAAACAATGTACAAAATGGAAAATATTACTAATGTTCCTATTGTTTTCTCTTGCTAATTGCCTAAAATATACTTGCAAATTTTAAATATCCTTTATTTGGCTCATATACTTTCCTATACCAGTCATAATTGTTGGTCGTACCTCGCTCATGTAACTCAGTTAATATAACTGAGTAGAGTGGGTGTTGGAAGGGATAATTCAAAATCATGCTAAGTCGTTTCCTGTCCTGTGATGTTTCGAGAATATGCACGTAACATATACCCGCATAGTTGAAGTTGTCAAATACGTATATAGAGCAACTTTTAGCAGATTTAGCGATTTTTGCAAGCCAGTTAACGGTTAAAATCGAACCGGGGGGGGGGATTTGAAAATTAAAATATCTTTGTTACTAAAAATGGTATCCATAAATTGTACAAATAAAATATTATTGCAAAACTAATGTCCTATAAACGTTGTTAAATATGTTTTCTCTAGTTTAATTTATACATTTGTATTTTTTAATTTTAAAAAAAATTCTCACTATTACTCATGTAATTGAAACAATAAGCTACTATATCATGAAACACTTTATTTGAAGCGTAAATACCAAATATTGTAGGGGGAGGGGTAATAATTCATAATTTGAAATATCTCAGCTATAAGGAGTCGGATCGAAAAAGTTTTATGTTGTTGTAATGTTAATTTTTTACAACTATTATTTATATAGTTTTCTCTGACTGAAATTTTAAAGGAGTTATTTATATATTGGGGGGGGGGGTATGGGGGGCACGAACCAGAAAAAAAAGTCAGTGTAAGTCCATATTATGTATACAAATAAGATAAAAGTCACTTCTCAAACAACCAATTTTATTTATATGGCATTTGAATACGACTATTATAAAGTGAATATAATACTTCATATCATATTTAAATATAAATATATAAACAAATTTAATTATTTATTTTTTTATATGGGTGTACTGGGGAATATAATATTAATGAAACAAAAAAATGTTTGCATATTTCATACATCAACTATGAAAAATTGCTTACGTGGCTTGTTCTATTTCTAGAAAGATTCCTTCTAGAATATGTCTTGTTCTTTTATTTTTATTTTTCAACATCATATTATTGTAGAGAATGGCATTCTCTCCTCCTCGTTCATTACCGGGAGCATTCGCCCCCCCCCCTCCACACCCATGCCTACAATATTTTACAAATGTTAATTTATTTAATTGTTGGAAGGTCTAGTAAATGCCTATATAAAGATGTGTGTGGCCAGGATCAACTATATTCGAAGACTTAAAAAAATGAGTCCATTATTTTTTTAGTCACATGATTTGCTGAACTTTTTATAGAATATAGGGCTAATAACATCAATATTTCCGTCAATTAAAATACCCGGGATCGATGAAATCCCAAGCCATCATTTATATCATCCCAAAATAAATGTTCACTCATATTTTATTAAAATTTAAGAAGGTTGGCGCTTTGCCATAGTCGAACTATGAATATTCCTTGCGAAAAAAATAAAATGATCCAGTGGAAAACAAATATGGATCAACTAGTGGACATTTGTTATATCGGGGACAATAAAAGTTCTCGTCAAAATTAAATGAGTGAGAAAATCATTATATTCAGAGTAATAACTACCTTTATTTCTTTTTTTTTTAAAGGCTTGTTTAGTAATGATTGGGAAGGAAAGAAGTGTTTTTGGCAAGTGGTGTATCCACGTGCCACAAACAGTGCCAAATCAACTCGTGATATATTGCTAAATTCGGGTGCTAATTTAAATTGGCTATTGTTTTGCTGGTTAAAAATGTTCTGATGGATCCTTGGAAACTCTTTAGTATTAACTATAAAATATTGTTTTTATGGTAAGAATGTATATTAGTGCATCGCATTAATATTACAAATGTAAGGTGAAAAAAAAATACTAAGTATATTATGATTAAAAATCATAATATAATTGCCTACATTACGATGTTCTATGCCTACCTGGAGGTGTTTTACGTTCATTTCTAACCACTCATAACTATACAAATTGTGAAAATTTCGAAGTTTAATGAAATAATTCTAACATCTATTATTAAATATTCTTAAATGGTTGTATTACTGACAAAACTGAATTTTATTGATTATTGGGGCGGACCATCAGATCATAATTTCATTATTTACCATTTATGCCTGACCAAATTGGGGGAGACTTTGAAATCGGGTCCCACAGTCTGTCCACAAACTCTCAAAATGTTTCGTGTCCGAGGGAGTCTATCGTATGGGTCGAAGTGGTTCTTATAGCTCATTGCCTGTGTACTGAATAGGATTTACAGGGTACCTGAATTCGATTTCCACCAGGTACGAAAAGTTATGGTGGTAAGCAAGAAGAGTTCGGGGCTTGAGTCCCAACCCGACGTGTGTGGTTCCAGCAGGATGGCTAGAGTATACGGACACAAGCCCCGAACTCTGGACGAATTGGGGACGAAAGTCGCCCAAGTTGAGGGAGCAATGTCGGAGAGAGCCTATGCGAACTTCCAAGAACGCCTCCAGCACTGCATCAACGATTTCGGCCACCACATGCCTGAGGTTATTTTCCACACTTGACTGTCTCAAATGCTATTTTCTTGTGAACCTTATTGCATAAATAAATTTGTTTTTAAGTAAAAATTAACTGTTTTATAACTTTTTAAAAACCGTCTGTCCGGACCCTGTATATGTACGTGTACATTTATTCTTCATTTATAAGCACATTTACGCTTGAAATGACATTTTTAAGGGCTAAGGTGCTCAAGGGTAGGGTCACATTTGGAGTGGGGGTTACAAAGAGGGGGGAAGTAGAATGCACAGAAATGTTGCAAAAATCGCGTTTTGAGTACTAGAGGGGATCTGCTAAAAAGATAATTGAACAGTTAGAGTATGCAAATGTGAAATATGTTTCAACAACCGTGAAATTATCCGTAATGTAAATCAGCTTTTGAGTATGCACTTAAATGCGATCAGTTCAATGGACATGTACGTTAATTGCTGAAATTGGATAGGAAGAGTTCGTATTTATAAAAATGTAAACTCGTAAATACCTCCCTAATTGCAATTTGCATGTTTTATAAAAAATATTGTTAATCGAATTATTTACTAAAATGTCTGGTTTGATATATTTATGTCGTAATACAAATATTAATGAAGTTATCTGCATTTTTTTTACGTTTTTAGCCGTTAGAAACCCCTCCTCTGACTCGCCAATAGTCTTATACCACTACTTTTCACAATTTCAGCTACTGTATCACTTCATTCCATTTGTATATTATCATATTCATTTATAACTTTCTAGTTTATTTTTTATAGGTACTTTAAATGAGAAATATTGAATATAATCAGGGACGATGGAAAGTTGGTTACTTTACGCCACCCATGCGTTATGGGCTTTAAGCAATAACTGTGAAAAGGTTTATGACATTTCTCAGAAGGATCTGAGCCACCGTATAAAAGTTAAATGAAGTTTCAAGTGACGGGATCACAGTAAATACTTGAAACTCAGCACGAGGACAATGACGGAGTTCTCTTTACATATTCAATCATTTGGGTTAGTCAATTTAGCTTTTTCGATAGCTCATGTTACTAATTTAGAGCATTCATTCAAACTTCTGAGTGTTTTTGGAAAGTAAATCTGAACCCTGTTTTAGCAGATTTCCCTTAAGGGAAATCAGCTATTGAGGTCGTACTTTTCGAAAAATCTCTTCAAATATCCATCAATACTACCCAGGAGATGACGAAAATCAGTAAGTCAGTTCAAAATTAATACATATTTGTCTGTTAACGCTCTAGCGGTCGCAATTTTTGTTTTATCGTTACCAAACTCGATATTTAATGTAAAAATAAAGATCTAGTTCGTTAACGACTGAAATCAGACCAGGGGAAAGGGTTTAGAGGGGGAGAATTTTGAAAATTCGACATATCTCCGTTACTATAAGTCAGATCGAAAAATTGTATAAAATAGATCTTATTGAAAATTAAATTTACTATAATTATTGTTATATACATTTATTCTTTATTTTGAATAATAACCGAGATATTTGCATTTTTAAAATTTTAAGCCTTCAGTAAACCCTCACTTCTAGTAGCTTTACATAAACAATACTAATTTTTTTTTATATACTTATGAAGGGTGAATGACACATTCTTTTCGCAAGCTTTGAATCAATGTCATTGTCTTAGCACAGGACCAGAAAATTTTTTGTTTTTTAGGAAATCTCCATTAGGGGAAATCAGCTATTGAGGTTATACTCATGATGGTATTTCCGAAAAATTTATTCATATGTCCATCGATCCTACGCAGGAGATAATGAAAATGAGGTCCATTCAAATTGATATATATATATATATATATATATATATATATATATATATATATATATATATATATATATTTGTCTATTAACGCTCTAGCGGTCGCAATTTTTGTTTGATCGTTACAAAACTCGATATTTAACCGTTTTATGTAAAAAGACAGGTCAAGTTCTTTAATGGCTGAAATCGGACCAGAGGGAGGGGGGGGGTTTAGAGGGGGGGATTTTCGATAATTCAAAATATCTCCGTTATTATGCATCAGATCGAAAAATTGTATAGAACCAAATTTCGTCTGATAGTTACCAGACTCGATATTTAAACGTTTTATGTATAAATGAAGATCAAGTGCGTTAACGGGTAAAATCAGAGCAATGGATGCGGGGGTTTAAAGGAAGAGAGTTTCGAAAATTTTAAGTACTCCGTTGTTATGCTTCGGAACAAAAAAAATTGTATAGAATCATACTTATTGCAAATATAATGTTCTATAAATGTTGTTATATACATGTTTTCACCATATTGAATATTAACCAACATATTTCTATATTTTAGTTTTCGGCCATCAGTAAACCCCCCCCCCTCCTACTCATTTCATATTTACTATAAGCTGGTATATCATGGACCACTTCATTCCAAGGTTAAATAACATATATGGTTTTCACTTAGTGAGACACTTGCAAATAAGTCATGTGTAGACGACATCAATTAAGATTTTTTTTTCTTTACTCGAAAATGTTTAATTGATCTATGCCATAATCGATATTTAGTCAATTCAGTCAATACTAAAGATATTTGTTATTGGCTGAAATCGGATTTGGAATAGTGGTGGTTCAGAGGGGGAATTAAAAAAAAAACCTCGTTATTATGAGTTGGGTCATAAAATGTTATAGAACTAATCTTGTTAAACTTTCAATTTTCTACAATTGTTATTCTATGCATTTTTTGGTAACTCAAGTATTAAGCGAGGTATTCGTACATTCTTGTTTTCTACCTTCAGTAACCCATCCCCCTTCTAGTCATTGGTATTTTACATATAAATAGAGATTACGTGGATATATGAGATCACAGTGTTACACCAGCACTTGGGAAATCTGCTTAGCTAACGCAGCCTCTGCGTGACGGGTTTTTTTATTAACTAATAATATTTATTGCATTAACTGTTATTGTAAGGCGAATAAATAATATAATTAAATTTAAAGGAATGGAATTTTAAAAAAAATTAGCGATTAAAAAAGTCATGTGTAATAAAAATGAAAGAAAAAAGGCAGTAACGGGAAATCCTAGCGGCATACAGGTTTTTATTTCTTTTCTTCAATTAAAGTGTTGTATGGGTGTAAAAAAAATCTATAAGAAAAAGAAGATAAAAAATAAAATAAAAAGTGAAAATAAAAAAGTGTTCATTCAGAGGAGGAGACAGGAAGTTTCAATTTAACTGGCCAATGATTTTTTGCCCCATCGGCCCCTGATGCAAATCGGGCGGAGCACGGGCGGTGGTGGGGGTATACACATCAAGTGAGTAGCTCGTGGGGGAGCAAAAAGGCAAGACTGTAAACAAGCAGGTTTTATTATAAAAACTACTGACCCAGTCTGAGTCGGTGCACTCTGCAGCCAGTACAAATTGTTGAGTGTGTAAAAAAAACTGGTCTTGGGGGCTGAGCGGACTGAGGGATGGTTTTGGCGGTGGCTGTACCCCATTGTCAGGAGCTCGGGGGGGCTGGGACGCATTTTTTCCTGAAGGCCGCCCCCCCCCACACCTACAGCACCAACTCCTGCATTAATTGGTTTTTAATGACCTCTGCCCCCCGACACTTTCTCCCTTTCTTCCTGCTTTTCATCCTCAAAGGCCCTTAGTCTTGGCCAATATACAGGAACAACCTCAGCCCAGGACTGCCTGCAAAGAAACTTCAAAAAATGAAGAACCCTCTCCGCTACAGCTCATTCATAAACACTGCAATGGCTAAAAGATGCTAAAGATCCTAACTCCACAGATATTTTTACAATTATTTCACATACCCATCTAACAAACCTTCTCAAAATAATGAACTGGAAATGCTGTATAAAAACGCTTCACATATACTTCCAGAAATCCCAACTTTACTTGCTGTTTAAGGAAGCAGACTTAAGTTTCATTCTATTTTTAACTTACTTCCACAGAAAAATATTTACTATTAAGAGTAATAAGCCTGAGTCTCCTATAATGTTGGGGAGCCAATGTAAAAAAAATAAAAATTGATATATCAATATTTGTCAAGCTTTGACCAAATTTAGTAATGTTAATTATATATCTTAGATTCAATGAAACTCCATGTTTTAAAAAGCAATTCTGGCAAAGTAATTTGGATAGGCCATTGAATAAAAATAATTAATTATAAACATATCCAGCACAAAAAATTATGAATAGTCTTTCGTTGCTTTTATATCCACCAAGAGGGACAATATCCAGATGGTTGAGGCTGGAGTTAAAAAAGCGGGGTAGAGTCGGGAGGGACACACTATTTTTGAGTCGCCCACATTCCCATGTGCCTATAATTAGTAGAGCGGGAGGCTTGGGGCAGGCCGTACCTCTGGGCCTTGAGGCATATTCCGAATCCGAGGTCCCTCCAGGTTTCAGGTACCTATCCTAGGTTCCTTATACCATATGTCTGTGTGGTTCTCTCTCTCTTCCCGCTCATATTCCATCAAGTATCAATGTTTTATATTCCACAAACTAAACGAGGCGTTGAAGAACTGATTTAATTTTCGTAGGTCTCAAAACAATGGTTGTAAATCCCACAAATAATTCCAAAACTGGAGCCATTGAAAGCTATCTCCAGTCTTATTCTGCAGTATCGACAGAGCAGAATACAAGTAAAGAGGGAGACTGAAGAATAATTTTCATGAAAGGCAAATATTACTTGTCTTAAAATGAAATAATTACTGATATTGGAAACACTGATTTTCCTCCTACGCACTGATTATGACGTGTATAGTTTGGCGTGAAAATAACGTATCTCGGGTGTATGCCGATTGCCAAAAGAAGCCGCTGTATGAAAGGTAACTCGTATTTTATACAGCCTTTCATACAAAAATAAAACTTTTCCATGACCATACGGGAAGCATGAATAAACATCAAGATATGACTGCGAAACTCTTACCAGTTTTAACTACTTGCTTTCGTAGTAGCATTCCATTGCTATTTGGGAGTTAGTTGAATCAGATTTATTAATATTAAGAATACCTTCAAAAACCTATGCTCTTCAACAATTATACCAAATGTCCGCCCATTCTACAATAAAAGTTACAGTCTCCTCAAACACATTCATATAAGAGTTATATACATCTATAACTGGATAAGAGGAACTACTGTTCAACGAAGAAAGATATATACTTCTTGCTCAATAATTGCCGTAATCCCTTCCATTTCGCTTCGAGTTTTACACAAATTTTAACGGAATGACTTTGGGACTACTCAGTTATAGAGATAGTGCTCAGGAGAAGAATTTTCAGAAATTACTGTAAGTTTTGGCGATATTTATATTACGACAGTATTGTGAGGGTCTTTGCCGGAGACTACAAACTCTAATATTCTTGAGAAAGAGACAGTTATGTGTGCTAGGAGGAAATGTGGACTTAAAGCCAATCTTCTGATTGATTGGAAAGAAGAAGGTCAAGCGAAGAAAGAATTTTTCTCATACAAAGAAATATTTCAAGAAATCTGTTGGAGTCGCTATGAACAATGTAGTGACTTTCGGAGTGACGCATTCATCTTGATGATGGCTCATACTAAAGATTAACTATTAATATTTATAGATTTTGAGGAAGATTGGGTTGCCCTTTGTAGATTGAGAGAATAGGGTACATTTGATAAGTGAAGGGGACAATGTTTCACCTGTTAAATGAGGGCGTATATGTAAGTAAATGAAGGGTTGTAGAGAGAGAGAAGAGGGTGTAGCTGAGGGGTGGATGTGTGTTGGAAATAGTTATAGTGTTGTGTAGGGTGGCCAAGGTCAGGCCCGCTCCACTACCTGGCCCTACCCCTCGTCGTGAGAAAAAACCACTCCCTTCCATAGGCTAGGGCTGAGCAACAAGCACAAAGACCCACTACTCCAGCATCCATCCACCAAATTATATCTCCCTCCGTAGCTTCCTTTTTACAGTTTTTAGGGGGTTAGTTTCCCCCAAAAACATCTGCGTTTCCAACAATGCGTCCTTCCTGTGTATGATTGTACTTTATTTTAGGCTTCCTCCCGTTTCCCCTGTTGCATAGAGAACCAGGGGTGAGCCCATCTCAAGAGGGAGACTCTCTAATCACGTATGCAAAAATTCAACGGAAAACTGCGTGAATAAGCTAAACTGGACATCTAACGGTCTATGAGCCATCTATCTACGTCAATCGGGAGAACACATTTCCACTGCCCTAATCCGAATGTGTGAGATTATAACTCGAGACCTCCCCCCCCCCTCTTCCCTTTGACACATGGATTATTTCATCAATCATTAAAATTGTATTAGAGCACATTTTGAATAGACGAGGAACCTGAAGTTCTGAACAAATCCGATTTAGTTTGTCAGCTGGCTCCAGCGATGTTGGGTATCTCAACGATGACATTTCTCAAACTATCCGCATACCAACTTAGCTCCCCTGTAATTTGTAATGTGCCTCGTTGAAGCAAATAGTCGTTTATGGAAAAGACTAAACAAGTCTATTTCTAAGTAGTAAGACTATATTGTGATAACGAACTTAAATTATCTACAAAGAATCAAATACATTCTAATTGCTCTATTTAATTACAAATATCCTGAGTAAAAAAAAAATCATTCAATCAGATCTTAATGTTCTCCCTTTAATGCCAATCGTATAAAATTCGCCTACAAATGGATAATGTTATGCCTACCTACCTACAAAGTATTAATATTACAGTATTTTTTGACATAGCGACATAGCCATCTTTTTGGCGATAGGCAGAGAGTTTATAATTTACATTATAGAATTTACAGACTCGTACTCACGGTCATAAAATCAAAAGGTGGTTTTTGAGGATTGAGTATTGTTGTACTTACTCGTCTGGTCTAAATCTTCAATGGCTGGAACCGGATCCATTAACAGTATTCCTATATGCCTATGGCATATCACTTGGGTTTTGATTTTGATATGTCTTGTCAGGTCACAGTACAACATTTTTAATCGTTTATGTTCTTCTAGCCTGGTGAATGTATATTACATATTATACAGATGCACATTTACATGTCTGTCCAATCCGAAAAATTAAGGGACATTTGCATGGAAATAAGGTGATAAAAGCTGCAGCAGATCGCACACGAAGTGTAGAAATAGGAGATTGTTCATTGGAAAACATATGTAGATAAGGGAGTAGGTTGGATTTGGCGACATGTGGCAACGCCCACTCCTTTGACATCAACAGGGAATTTGGAGGGTTCTATTTCGGAACATAGACCTTCCCCCTCCACCAGCAATAAACCTATCTGGATGCAAAACATTCAAATCACTATATACAATAGCCTTCGATTACTCCCTACAGGAAGGTTACTCTAGTTTTCTTCGTCCTACTCTATCAGTTCGGCGAATGACTGTTTCTAAGAGAATTAATTCTCGCGAGAGTGAGTCTTTCACTTTCCCCACACTAAGAGTGCAAGGTGTAAAAGTCCCTTTACTTAGTATTAGTACAGCCTAATTCTGGCCCAGAAGCGTTAGCGTTAGAACACTGTTCACAAAATCAGCTACTAAGACTGAAGTCAAAACCATTTTCGATTCTACCAACGATGTAGGCTCGCACACATAATATTCTTTAAATATTCGCAAAAAAAAGACCATATGGAATGTTAATTATCTTTATAAGTCAAATTAAAGCATTTGAAAAATGAACTTTCTGTGTCTAATTGCTGGAGTTATTTAAATATTTCAAGTTGAATTTTTGAAAATAATTGACTAAAACAATTAATGTCAAAAAGCATCTTATTTATTTTTGCAGTTAGATTAAATGTACAATTTATAACAATAAGAATGGTCCCTATGTTACTATTATTTAATGCTCAGAGAGGCCACTTTAATCAATTTCTGGCGTAGTTTGCTTTTTAATGGTTCTCAGTTTAGTTCTTCAATTTTATTTAGTGTAGCGTTTAAGTACTGCTAGAGAGAGAGATGTAAGAGATACATTAAGAACTAGGAGAGGACTAAAATACGAGCGAAATAATACTCGTCGAAAATATGTTCTTCACTCAAACATTCCACTGTTTTGTAAATACCCATATAATCGTTTAATTAGCCAAAACAGGTTCTACTCAAAATGCCTTATAATTTAGCATGAGCTAAAAAAATATGTATCTTCATAATAACTACTATTAATTCAGCTGCCTTATTAAGAATTGACTATTAGCCGTGAGCTCATTAGCGGCTTCATACTCTGTTCAAGATGCCTATTAAAGCCAACTGGACTTGAAGATTGTCTCGGGAGGAGGAGAAAGTTATGTTGCTCTTGTTATTTATATTCCTACAGGTTGTTCCCATCAACAGGAATTTCTAATTTTTACTCAAACAAATAAGGACAAGCAGTTCTTGTTGCTTTTTACATCAAACTGTTCAACAATATTTGCATCTGAATGTTTTGAGAGGACTCCCCCTTTTATCAAAATTGTTGGAGTGGTATCTCTCTGTAATCTGCTAGATCTAAGTCTGGATGAGTATGGAAACCACAGGTTTAGGGAATCTACAATTAATCTTGCTCCCCTGCCATGATGCCACTGAGTAATTTCAAGTGATGAACTCAACTAAAAATGTCGTTATGTGATCTAGAAGAAGAAAAATTGTAATGTTTGATCATCGCCACTAAAATATCCAGTTTGAATTGTATTCTCCAAAATAATGAATACTGCTTTAGGATTTAGTAAATAGATATAGGTGCTCAGGTTATCCATGGGCGTTAACAAGATAGCTCTAATACATTAAGTAAAACTGGAGTCATGGGTTCGATTCCTTTGTCCAACAGAAATTAATTTTATGTTGAACCCACAAAATACAACCCTGAAACTTAATCCGGCTAGATAAGGGTAGTAGCCTGTAGAGAAGACATACAAATTAGCCGTGCCTCCATGAAAGTTTACACTCATAGTTCTCTCCCGAAAATTGGAATTATGCAAAAAAAAAATAATGTAAAAAAATATATAAATATCATTATTGGAAAATGTTTTAAGCACTCCTGTTCAAATATGACTGCAATTGGTCCTGTTCGTTGTTTTCGCTAATTAAAGTATTTGGTATTTCTTGTAATTACATAGGACAATCTTGTGAGAGGCAATCAAAACGCCCCACTTCATTGATGTTGCTCTCTTCGAAACATCTGTAACATTTTTCCCGCTTTAGTTCCATAATTCCGTGCACTCTTTATAAAGGTGTTTTATGAAACCGGTTTGATATATTAATAAGTCCCTTAAGCAGAGGCTGCACAACTCAAAGAGACTTACTGTACATCGTATAGAAGCTTCAAGTGAAAATCACATGAGAAGGAATGAGAGTTTACTCAAGGCTGTAAGCAAAATCATACAAATAAGACCGTTAATATTCATGATTACAATTACTATAATTGAAGCACATTATATTATTAGTTTATATCTTCTAGCTCTACATTCTTCTTACATAGTTGGGAAATATATGCAACGAGCTAGGTCCTTGAGATTTCAATCAGTTGTGTATTTATAAATCAAATCATGATTGAGCATTTTTCATTTGCATATTACTTTCCGGAACACGGTGATAAAAATATGAAAGCGAGCTCAGTTGATCTTTAGTGTGATCTGGTCTGTTACGGCTATTACTTAACATTGATTTAGATGAATTTTATTCCAGCACTAGGATGAAAGAAACTCAAGTAAAAATTGTACAAACTGGTTATATTTAAAGGCTCAGAAATGTGGTTTGGACAACCAACATCACTTTTGGGTTACCAAAAGGTACAAATAACTCCTATATTATTAAACGAAATTGGTTATGTAACCCCCACGAGTAATAACGGAAGAATTTGCTGTTCAGCGTCTTGAAACTTTTAAATATCAAGTTCAGTGACAATAAAATAAACATTGCAGCTACTTTACCACAGATCCTACAGAAGTATGTAATCATCATCAAGACCCACATGTTTACTCAAAAACGAACCAGAAACAAAATATAGTGGTTTTCCATTTCCAACCCTTATTCTAATGGTTTACAAGTATATATAATACGATTTCATTTTCTAGGTAGGATCGATGGACATTTGAAGAAACATTTCGAAAATCGCGTCATGAGTACGACCTCAATGAGGACCACGTAGTAAAAATAGTTACTCTAAATAATCAAATAAGCTCGTTTTTTATTTTCTGAAAATGATTAAGAAAGGAAATATTGCAATTTTCCATTTCAGGTCTACCTTTACATCATCCATTCCTGATCTCTGAAGAATATTAATATAGCCTGCAATCTACATGGTAATGATTAGAGCAAAATCTCATAGAGAATTTCGTTCTGGGGCATATCTTCATGTATGGAACGTTGTCCAGTTGAAGCTATGATTTACCTGCTGTATATGTATTTCTACTTTTATAAATAAAAATATACTTTGAATTAAAATGGCAGTATTTAAACAAAATTATCTATAGAAAACGATATCATATAGTTGTGTAGAAAACATGCTTAGAAATTTGGTCAACAAACATTAGCTGTTTAGTTAAATAATTTATCCAATGTTTGACCACAGGTATGCAACCCAATTTCCTTCAAACTCACTCTTAAGACACCTCGCCTCCCTCATGAAGGATTGAAATTCTGCCAGAAAAGGAGGCAAAATAAACACGTTTTCTAAAATGCCTTCCATTTATGACGGAGTCCTAACCATCCCTCCTCGTATTAGAGTTATTAAAGAATTTTAAAATTGTTTATATTAGCTAATTGATATGACAAATAATACTTTTACTACTAAATAATATATATTTGGCTATAGTAGCAAGAGTTAAAAGATTGATGGGCAAATTGAAGAATAAAAAACTGCTAAGTTTGAGCGGTCCAAGCGAGGGGTGGAATAATTGTTGTTTAGCATCTTGAGGGTCCCCCACCCGGAGCCCCTGATTAAGGGGGAATTAGAAAAAAAGTCAATACTCGACGCGGGGTGAGATCATGCCGGGGAGGCCTTCCAAGTTCAACCAGCGATTTTTTTAGGAATCGTGAGTAGCAATGCTTGGCAAAATACTCTAATGAAGCTATAAATTCGATTGATTTAACTGCTAGAGAGAATAAGACAAGTACGAATATTAATTCAATATCTATGGGACGCTCTTTGCAAAGTAATTGTACAAAGTGAAAATCTGTGGCACAGTAGTACTAGATGGCCTCCCTTGAGTTTTAAGGTGTTAGAAAATATAGCTCTTCAGTGATATTTTTGCAAGTAATATACACATAAGAGATTCGCTACTTTTAACAGACTAAAGCAAAATAAATATTGAGGTTGTACTCAAAATGTAATATTTGAAAATTTAGTTCCATTATATATTTGTGTGTGTTTGTCAGTTAACGATTTAGCAGCCTCAATTATGTTTTATTGTTCTAAACTTGATGTATAATCGTTTTATATTCTCTAACTCGAATGTTACAGGGTTATTTTTAGCCTAGGTGTTTTCACTAAAAACCTATATATCAATAAACATCTCATGTACAGCTATTATTTCAAGCCTTTGATCGTGTATAGTTCATGCCAAGGGAGAAATAGAGTGTAGAATGTTAGATGGCGTAATCCATTTCAAAGTTCTTGGTAGCTGTAGATGGGTCACTTATTTCCTTCTCTTTTTTCTATTTTTAAATCAGATCCCCACCACCCTCTGTTATTTAGGCAACATAGTCAACAATTTTGATGTACGTGCGAGCTAAGGAACAATCTGGCTTAGTTATACAGAGTTAGATTATTTTCGGCAACACCCAATATAATACAGGTGAGCTACTTCCCTAAAGAAATTAACGGATTAGTCGTCTATCTTCCATTTATTGGCATATCTCTGATATACCATGTCCAGTCTCTGTGGTAAACATCACACCTGCAGCCCCTAGCCTTCACAATTCTGTATTACGATCATTTTGTCTATGTAAAGAGTCCATATTTAAATATCAGGTGTAACATTAAATTATAAATATTCTTAATTGTATATTTTATCAGGTTTATAAGTATTTTGAATTGAAAGGTTGGCCTTAGTAAATATTTGAGAAATCAACGGACCCAACATTAAAACTGTGTATTTTATAAACATTTCTTGTAGGCTTAATGTAACTCTAAAGTTTCGGAATGGACTCCATGGACTGCCAAGTTCTGGCATGGTTAATGGGAACTTATAACTAGGTAAATATCTACTTCAATCCCATTGCAGATAATTTAGAGTGGTGATCTGTCTATATCCTGCTCCGATTAGCCACAGTACCATAAAGTGGATGTAAATTATTTTTTTAAACTAATTTATTATTTCGCAATCGATGCAATTACAGCTTGGGGTAATAGAAATTGAAAAAAAAAAAAATGTTTATAAATGAATTATTTTTATTGCATTTGTTGTTATAATAGTTTTAATATTTTTTGTTAGACCCACAAAGAACAGTGGGGTCAGGAATTTTCCCTGGAAAGTGTGTCCTGCAGATAAGATTTAATATTAAATTGACAATCACCTTTGATTTGGTACCCATACAAAAATTTAAATTGCAGCCAACATTAAGCAGCTAACAAAAATAGGGACGAATTAGCTACAGTGTTCCCCCTTTTCTAGGTTAAGCCTAAGGGATTTATACTATTTATTATAAAAAAAAAAAAAAAAAAAAAAAAAAAAAAAAAAAAAAATTTAAACATTTGTTATGGAGGTTAGCTCCTTTATTCCATAAACCATATGTATGCATAAAATTTAGTACTTCAATAGTCCACAAAAGAATTAGACAATGTTTTTGAGGCAGTGAAACATCCATCAATAGGCAGTCACTGAGAGTAACACGAATTTTAAATTGCTGTATTTAATTTAAATTTATGAGCATGGATTTTATTACGATCCGAGGGTAAAGCGAAACTTGGAGGGAGAATTGGTGGCCCATGCCTCACAAGAGAAAGTCCAACTAAGTAACAGGTCCCTAATTACAATAGTGTTTTGGGACAAGAAGTAAGTTTTTTGTCCGGTTTTTGCAGAGTTGCAGCGGGGAGGGTTGAGCGCGTGCGCCTTGCGGTCTACTACCAACAACACCGTAATAAAGTCACTGCCCCCTTAGCTCTTTCTAGTTTTTTTTTTGTTTTGTTTTCCCTTGCCCTATCCCCCGGAGAGAAAATCCTGTTTAAAAAAAACGACAAACAAAAAACTGCCACCTCAGACAGACTGGCTTACTCTGTACAACTTTTTGTTTAGGCACTTGTGAATTTTCTCGAGGGCGTTTGAAATCTTGTTCCCCGTCGCATCATGTACCAACACTTATTTGAGGAAAGCAAGAAATAGCTTTTTTGTACGTTCGTCTTGCCATATTTTACCTTGTTAAGCAATTATAAATGTGAAACGTTTCTATGAAAATCAAAAACCAAATAATGATTTATATAATGAATTTTTTTTTCTTTCATCTATTACTACCATTATCCAAATGATTACTTGTCAGATCACAATTTGAAAGTGAAAACAAAAATCACTCAACGTTCAAAAGTAAATTATGTAGTGAGAAATCTAATACCAATCCCCTACCAGTACAAGAGCACAACTTTTACTATTATAGCAAGTAAATAAATAATAAATAAAAGGAATTCACGAATTACTAGTGTGGTCTAATGAGTAAACTGAACTGAGTCAGTAAAAACAGAACTGAAGAGCCTTCCTGAAAATATGATTCAGCCATCACTTGGTAATAATAATTTCTATATTTTAAAAGCCTAAGAATAGTTGGCTGCCCTATATTACTTATAGTACAACGGCAATATTTTACTTAATAATACTGTTAAATATTTTTTTCTTCTAATATGAAAAAAATGTAAATATTGTAGTCCATAAAAGTTTGTTGTGGTAGCTTGGCTGAAATCTGTTCTAGAAGAGACACTACATTCTATTTTATTGGATCGTGAGATTAACTGGCTTCGGGTTGAAGTTATAGACGTTTTCTACTCAGCGTCTTGATGCAATTGAGTAACTACTTGAGTAAAAGTCCGTCACGCAGGGGCTGCGTAAACTAAGCAGATTTCCCACGTGAAGTAATACAATAGAGAAATCTCCATACAAGAGCCCAACACTTACGGCAAAGGGCCGAACTAGGTTTTGGCGGGAAACTCAAAAATCCGTTACCGGCCCAAATTTAATAAAAATGCAAATATCTCGGTTAATATTCAAGATGTATAGAACAATATTTATAGTAAATTTAATTTGTAATAAGATTGATTCTATACAATTTTTCGATCCGACGCATAATAACGGAGATATTTCGAATTTTCCGAAAATCCCCCTCTAAACCCCCCTCCCACTGGACCGATTTCAGCCGTTAACGAACTTGATCTTCCTTTTTACATAAAACGATTAAATTCCGAGTTTGGTAACGATCAAACAAAAATTGCGACCACTAGAGCGTTAACAGACAAATATATATATATATAAAATTTTGAACGGACCTCATTTTCGTCATCTCCTGGGTAGGATCGATGGACATTTGAAGAAATTTTTCGAAACTCGCGTTATGAGTACGACCTCAATAGCTGATTTCCCTTAAGGGAAATCTGCTAAAAAGTATTAGACTTTGTTCGCTATCTCTCCAAACATTGTGATGACCGTTATATGTCTGTATGTATATCCACTTATATAAAGTCAAATGAACAGGCCTTGCCTTGCAAGTAAACTGCTAATTATATTAATAATTCAATTTTATTCGGTCTTCAGAGATTCAAAAAGCATGACTGAAGTGAAATTCATTTTCATTTATAACAGTACTATCATTGTTCATAATCCCTCTTCTTTACTCCATTTAATGAAACATGCTCTTTTACAATAGCCAATTAGCCCAGAGTTTACTGCATACATATTTACAATGCCGTGTTGGAAGCAAGAGAATAACTCTCCTTCATACATAGTAGCATATCAACTATTAAGCCTCAAAATGCATTCTATGTAATGGTTAGTGTTTCGAAATTACAAAAGAATGTTAGTACCTATGTAATGTCTGTAAAACAGACACTTGGATACGTCTCTCTCAACACTCGCCAGACAACGTCAATCATTACTTACGAAAGTATAAAATTTATTGCCTGCCGCCATATCATATTACTCTGTTAAATGGTACTTTCCTGTCAAGTACTTGCAAACTGTATTTTCTATTTCTCTAATAAAACATCTATTAGCATTAATGCTTCATTTTTTCTCTTGAGGATCGATGGATTTTGAGGAAATTGTTCGAAAATCTCATCATAAATACAATCTCTATCTGGTAAAAAGAGCTTTGCCAATAACTTATACAGTATCGTTTTTCAGAACACAATAAGGGACTAGTTCATAAATTAGCATTTGCGGATAATTGCTGAAATCTGTGCAAATTGTCATACAAAATTAATAAAATTATATTATTATTATTTATTAAAGTCCAGTTTTTTCCTAATAGGGACGGGTTTTCTACAGGTTACCACCCTTTTCTAGCCAGTGTGGGACTAAGGATATTATTTATTGAATTAGTCACTAAACATATTCCTATTGCCCCGGCAGGAATCAAACTCGCCACTTTAGTTTTACCATGTGAGATTAAGGTCAATTAATAAAGACAATAAACGTTGTAGTTTGAAAAAAATATTGGGTCCTACATAGTTCGTTTGGTTCCTATTATTTTTTTCTTTTATTACTATAATTATTATTATTTGTACACCTTTTATTTTTTGGATTCATATTATTATTTAATTTATTAAAATTGTCATTTCGGAATTTAGACCGTTATAATTTAATAATAATGAATATTCTTCCAAATTTAAATATTATTACAATTTTTTTTTTAAATATCGCCCACTTGGATTATGAAGCTACTCAATACATCAACCACAAACATTTTTTCTCAGTAGCGATTTTTTTCTCTATCTTTTTTGACAATTATAATTCTTTTTTTTACCGCCTAACTGACAGATTATAGGGTTTCAAATGAGGCTTGTTAAGTTTACATAATAGTAATAGTAAGTGTCTGTGTATTGTAGGTCTTCATAAAGACATTATGTCGCACCAAAACAACAGAAAAGGTGTCTGTTTATTAATAACTGAGGCCTGACAACCTCTTTGATAAATAACTAAGAAGGTCCAGCGTACTTTTAAAATTTAAGACAGTTGGACTACATGATGTGGGGGCAGATTAATTCGTAGGCCCCAACGATCTATGCTAAGCTGTAAGGACAACAATCGTTGGTAGTTGATTGAATGGGCCAGGGGAGCAGGTGGAGTGCAGGTTTTCGGGGCCTAGGGCTGCCCTACAACTTGCAGACTCCCACGACACCCCCGCTAGTAACGTCTAGTCTCTAGTCGTGAGAAATAGACCGGTCCGGTGGGGGAGGTTAGGCACTATGCTTATTATAAAAATGCAAATTACCCGTGTGGACATCACTTGACTTGTAATTGTAGTTAGGGGCTTAACGGACGTTCTCTGAGAGCTCTTCTCCGCTACTCTACACTGGTTGCTCCAAAATAATCCCAACACACATCTCTGGAGTACTCCGTTAAAACAGCCGCTTCAGCTACTTGAAGTCAATATTCACATCATACCATTTCGAAGGCAACGGGAAATCAAACGAATTTCCCTCAAATTTTCTGGCCTAGATAGATACCTTACCTAGACTCCATACCTTCTTCTCAAAGTAAAAATACGATGAATAGAAGATGGGGTTTAAGGCTGAAAACAAGAAACTACGAATTACTCGCTTAATATTTGTATTAAGAAAAAATGTAAAGAACAACAACGTAGAACATCAAAAGATTAACAACGTAACTCACAATAATAAAGACTTTTCGAATCCTCACCCCTTTAAACACACTTTCCCAGGTACAATTTCTGTCATAAACGAATAAGATCTTTAGTGTTGAATGATACTGTTAAATATCGGAGATGGTGTATATCAATCAAACAGTATTAACAATTTTAATTGATGGCGTCATCTGACAACGCATTTGCTTATTGTTAACGTGCGGTTACTAAAAGGAGGGTTTACCGAAGACTGAAAATTTAAAAAAAGCAAACATCTCTGTCAATAAGTAATTCGAGATACAAAAAATGTATACTGACCAACATTTACAGAAAATTTAACTTGCAAAAAAGTTAGTTATAATATTATATTTCGATCCGACTCGTGATAACGGAGATATTTTGTATCTTTGATTTCGCCCCCCTCGGTCCGATTTCAGCTGTTAACGATCTTCGTCTTTAGTTTTACGTGGAACGCATATATATTTAGTACAATATAGTAACGATCAAACAAAACTTACGACTGCTAGAGCGGTAAGAGGCAAGTTTAAATGTAGATACATATTTGACATTTTCGTCATCTCCTAAATCCTAATCTCCTAGGATGAGTGGACATCAGATAACATTTTTCGATAATCACGTCATAAGTACAACCTCAATACCAAAAGTATTTGAAAAAAAAAAAAAAGAAAAAAAATTTTTATGGGATATCAGACCAACCGTAGTTCAAATTTAATTAATCTATTTTAAAAAAATATTTGGTCATGCTACCCTTAGCTGCCAGAATGAGTGTTTTTGTCCAATATTTAAAAAGAAATGAAATGAAATATCTTTATTTCCATTATAATTTTGTAAAAACAATATAAAAAAAGATGTTACATTTTTTTTTATTTATATTAACAAGTATCATAAGTACTATAAGAAGTATCAAGTATCAAAATTATTGTAACTTCTTTACTCTATTCTTCTATAGCTCACTTTTTTAAAACATTGGATATAAATTATTTCTACTCCGAAACTATACATTTTCTACACCGTACCGTCAGTATAATAGTTATATTAAGTAAAATGATTTTTTGGAACACTATAACAATATAAGATGGCTGAATGAGCGGCAATGAGAAACTAGCCTCTACCTTAAGGAGACAATACCTGACCATGAATTCTTTTTTTGGCCCATCGTTGTGGCCAACATATTGAAGTTTTTCTTTCATTCCTAAACATTTTCGATAGTTTTCATCTTGTAATATAAAACCATCCATTAGGCATGATGTTCTTCATTTAATGTAATATTTTTTCATAGATTTAATACATTCTGCCAGTTCACAAAAGATTTTTACTCCCGAAAATTATATGCTTTCGTCAAAATATTTATGTTTATGATTAAAACTTTTCAGGGATGTCATTCAACCTTGTTTCGTAATTATGAGTTATATTATTTTTGCAAACTAAGTATTTTTGCTTCACTAACCGTATTGTTTCTTATGAATAAAAATACATGAATTTTGACTCCTAATAAAGAGAGCGATAGGAAATTATATTACATGTCATTCTGGTGCTGGTAATCTAGCTTCAGGTATGTTTCATAAAATTTACTTTTAAAAACTATTTATGTATACAAAAACACACACACACACACACACACACACACACACACACACATATATAGCCATTGTGTACGGATGAGGAGCTGAAGTAGTACACGGATAAAACTTTTAATCTCTTTGAGCATGTGGCTCTTTCTTAAGGAATTTTAAATCTTAAAAAAAGGATTTTAGGTTTTAAAGTAGCAATGAAATCCAGTGGGAGGAAGTTTAGTGATTATTTTTGTTAAAATTTAGTATCAGAGCTATTGAAGAAATTATGAAAATTCGTCAACTGTAGGGTATGTACGCAGTTACAAATATTCTTTTAGAAATGAAAATACAAGCGTAATTATAAATTTACCATATTCCAAAAACATCTACAACAATGTAAATTTTATTACCAAGGGGTGGTTAGCCATAGGCGGTATTAGTCTCACATGGTAAACCTAGAGTGGCGAGTTCAATTCCCACCTGGGCTTTACGAATTTATTTAATGACGAACTCATTAAATAAAACCCTTAGATCCACTCTGACTAGAAAAAGGTGGTGACCTGTTGATAGCCTGTCCGAATTATCCTTAGTAGCTGAACGTGGAAAAAATAATAATTACTTGCATCTAATTCCTTACATAGTGAACAATGCTAGATGAGTTGTTCAGACTTTCAGTTTTCCCACGGGTATTTCGGTAGGAATCTTCCCGTTTTTTTTTATTTAAAGGGAATACCCATAAAACCCAACTTGGGTTCTGAGTATGACGAGGAGTAAAGCGAGGATCTCTGACGGTAGTCGTTGCCGCCCAGAAAGGAAAGCCATATGCAAATATTGGAGGGAATGCCTAGTACTTACCTTCCTTCATGCCTATCAGTCAGGAGATAACACTTCATGGATGAATTTAATTAAAAGTTAAAGCTTTTTAAATAGCCAACCAGAAGAGGAGTAGCATCGAAATGTAGTCTTTGACAGTTACGCATTCGAAAAGCACTACCGGTAAAGTGCTGATATTTAATCTTTTTTTTTTAACAATTTATTTTTACGTTTGCTCTTTCTAGTAATGCTTATACGTTGTTCAATTTGATCGGCGCACTAGTCCTGCCTAAATCAGTAAAACATTTTCGTCAATTTTTAGTATCCTATATGTTAGTGTAAAAAACAAATACACCGATACAATCGGTAGACCCAGTTTTAATAGGAAGAGTATAAGTATATTTGTTAATGGAATGATCATGGAATGAAACCATTCAGGTTTTGATTCAATTGGAAATGAATGCTTATTTATTTCTACATCTGTGAAAGGTTCCAAGGAAACGGGGCTACTGAAACCCGGTCATAGCTTTAAAACAAAGAGTAAAAATAAATAGAAAAAGAAAGAAAGCAAAATGGAAGGAGGCTGGCGGTACTTTGGGCAGATTTGGTGGTTTCTTGTCCCACGGCTGCCCATTGTTTCAGCTCGGGCGGCTCTTTTCAAAGCTTGCCCAGGATAACTCATTCTGTCTTGCCAAGCCAGGATTTCCAGTTAGTCGGCATGCCTTCCTCCACTCCCCAGGGTGGCCCACCTCAGATTCTTTACCAAGAAATGTATGCTAAACTACACCGCCATTTCCCTTCAAACAAACAAACTCAAGGATAGCTTAGCTTCAGCTGATTCAATCACTAAGAATTTTCATTACATACTATACGAGAAGGAGAATTCCGTTGTTTTTCGAAATGCTTTAAGCTTCAAAACCAATCTTTATAATGTAGGAACCAAAGCAGATCAGATTTATATAATGATCAACTTCCAGGGTCCAGAATAAGAAGAATAATAACCACCTGAAACCTACTACAAAATATTAATTTGTACCTTAATTTTTGTATTATTTTAATTTAAGATGAAAATATTTATCACAAATTATGGGAAATTGGATAATGGTCCCAACTCAAGTATTAATATGGCATAATGTTAAAATAACAATGTACTAATACAATAAAGTATAATATGATAGGAATTGTTTGTAACTTGTGGGAGAAAAACCTAGTATTTTGCTCACACTAATTTAAGGTAAAGCTTTGTATAATCCAAGGGTAATATTTATAATTCATACGAATTTTTCTCTAGTAAGTTCTTAGTTCTGCACGAACATTGTTATCTGAATTAAAGATAAGGTATCTGGTTACGTAATCTTCCTGAGCGTATAGCTCAGCCAAATCGGATAAATATTTATCAGAGTTAACGGATTAGTCTATCACCTATTTTTAATTTTATTTATAAGCATATTTCCCTTTATGAAATAAGCTATCACCGTAGGTCGAGTGGAGGTGCTACTCCCGGAAACAAGATAAGTTTTCAATAGAGATATAGGTTGTTGTAACTATTTTGTTATTATATTTTGTTATCAATAATAAAACAAAACGACCACCATATGTAAACCACAGTCATGTTGTTTACATGTTTTTTGTTTTTTTTTAATCTCCTGCTTAGGAACCCAGATATTAGAGATTTTCTTGTGTGAGCTCCATTAACATGTCCACTTAGGACAGCCCCATAGTCAGTAAACTGATTTATATATATACCTTTGAGATCTTTAAATTCAAGTGATCAGAGTTTTTAATTAGTGAGTGGGCAACGACCCCCGTTAACCAAAGAGGACCTAGAATGTGCTGTCTCCAGTAGACTGCCTGGCCACATTGTACTTTTAGGGTTTTGTGGTCGATTAACACTGTCAGCTTTCCTGTGAACGGGAGCTAAGAATTATAATCCGGAGGGGCTGTCACACTCGATAGGCTCCCGCTGAACCACAAGCTCCCAGACACTTGTGCGCTCTGGTAACGAACTCGTGAACTAATGCTCTCCCTTGGTGGGAATCAAATCATCACCCATTTTTATCTTCAGCTTTCTGATGTTATAGGTAAATGTACCTACACCTTAACCGGCATGGCCACCTGCTCCCCTCCCCCCTATGTATATACATATATTATTCCCCTAAAAATTAGAAATACCATGTATTATTTAGAAATATTAAAAAAAAAAAAATAGGCGGTAAATTGATATTAGAGAATGGTCTTGAAATTATTAAGAATATCAAAGTAAGCATATTAGTAAATTCAAGTAGTAAGCAGATATGATGTTATGAGACTAATTTATTTTTTCTACTTATAAATATGAATATTTTAACTACTTCTCCTCCTCACATAACGACGTACGAGTGTAATAATTTAATGCCTTTCTGAGCTGGGGAGGTCAACATTAGGTTGCACCAACCAGAATAAATATGGTATTCTATGAAACATTTATAACATTATTATTATTATTATTGCAACTCAGGCTAATTGGGACGGGTTATCTACAGGTTACCCTCTTTTAGCCAGGTTGGGATTTTAGGACGTTATTTAATGAATTTCGTCACTAAATAATTTCCTTTGCCCAGGCGAGAATCGAACTCGCCACTCTAGGTTTGCCATGTGAGTTTATAACATTATCTGTATCATTAGTAAAAAAAAAAAAAAAAAAAAAAAAAAAAAAAAAAAAAAAAAAAACAAAAAAAAAAAAAAAAAAAAAAAAAAAAAACAAACTGATTACTAATCCCATTTTTGGCAAGTGTTTAACCATGAACACAACAATAGACTTTGGTTAATACTAATGATACAATTTATAACATTATCTGTATCACACTGGTTAAACACTTGCCAAAAATGGGATTAGTAATCGGTTTTTTTTTCTTCACTTCAACGGCCTAAAAAGTTGAGAACTCTTATCTTTAACATTGTCGTTGGGATAGTAGGGCGCATAGTCAGCTTTGCCCCCCAGCCGCAAGAGAAATGGGATATCTGTCAAAACTTGCTAGGCGAACAGTCATAGAAGTGACATCTGGGCATTGAAAGGCAATCGTCGTAGATAGAAGAGGAACAATACAGGAACTAATTCAACATTTTCGAGAAATTTGAACTCGCATATAGTGAGATCTCATTTGGCTGTTCCTAAGAAGAATCATCTTCGGGAGGCAAGCCAGTTGTAAGTCATGTCGGTAATATTATTATTTCAATATATTTAATTATCATAAAAATCTACTTTCCCAAGTGAAATAGCTTTACAATTTTAATAATTAGCAAGCCAAATTAAAATAGCCAGTTTGGCAAATGTCGAGATGAAAATAGAATAGATTTATGTACAAATAGAGATGTCGTTGAAGTCAAACTCATCATCATTTTAATATAGATCTAGAAGCGAAGCAGCCCTAGATTCTTTCGGAAGCTTCTCTTTATATTTTTACATACGTACAAAGAATGTCCGAGATCTTCAACAAAATTACCTCTAAAAGCTCGTTTTTACCTTTGACCAATAATCTTACTTTATTATGGATGTAAATCCTCATTCTAATATCACAACTAATTAAAATGAAATGCCTAGGAATGGAATAATTTAAGTTTTGTTTATTATAATTATTAGTTTCTTCTATTTTTCTTTCTTTACTCTTGAAATAAAACAAAATTGAAAACAACAAAAGTCCAGCCTCGGCACAGTCCTTTCAAACATTTTTTTTTTTTAAATCTATAAAATGCAATCTTATTTTAGACATGATTATCATTTACTATCCTCGCACACACAATCATCAGTTATTAGGGTTCCCAGGTTCATTTACCCTTGTATGCTCATTTACAAGTGTAATTTTTCCTTCCTCAGCCCCCCTTCACGTATGGAACTGTTGTTTCGCCAAGACAATAAAAGAATAGGCAGACAGTTGACTGCAATCAATGAAAGAGAAACTTCTCATCGTGAAACCCACAATAATAACCAATTAACATAATTATAAATATTAATTTTAGAGTTTGATGGTTAAAATGTTAATTATGCTTTTGTATATTATTGTTTATTTAAGTCATTTTTTGAATGGGTTCTTGATACGCAAGAAAATACTAGAGTTGGGTCCACTGCATTCATTTATCGAACTTAACATATAGAGCATAAACATGTTAGTTTGTTGATATATTGTAAATAATACAAATTAGCGAAAAAAATATAGGAATTGTTTGATTATTCTAAAGCAGGTGTGGGCAACCTTTGACATGTTGCGGGCCAAAATTTAGTGTGCAATTACGTTCACGGGCCGCTTAAAAGTAGTGCATAGTAGTGTTCATCATTTTTAAAGATAGACATCAGACATGAAATTATAACGGCAATGTAATTATAATGCAATTTATTAAAAAAAAAGGAAATGAAATAAATGAAAATATTATGGTACAATCAATGACTTTGAATTTGGGAAACTAATCCATCGATGTTTGGATTAATGCCACTTATACAAAGACGAAAAGAATTTTCCAAATTATCGCTAGTCAGTCTTGTACGATGTTTTGATTTATTAACTTTCATCAATGAAAAGAACTGTTCGAGTTAGTAGTGTAATATTTTTGTTTGATTGGTTTTCTAAATGTCTCGAGGACCGGATCAAACCTTACCGCAGGCCGGGGTTTGTCCACTTATGTTCTAAATATATCAGAGCTTATTCGCCCACATTTAGAACACCAGAGTTATCATGGGAATACAAGCTATAATAAAAGGTTTGGGAATCTATACAGAAAATAGTTAAATAAGAGGTTGAAGTGCTTCTTGGAATCCTCTTTTCATCAGTTTGATACCGGTGTCACAATGTCGCTGTTATTGCTTGAGTATAAAGGTAGTGCAACAACACTCGCCAAAGAATTGGCCTGACTGCATGTCAGGCAGGTAAATTAGTATGAATAATTGTGTCTATAAATTTGTTGGTAAATAGAAGTTAGTGTGAGACTAGGAGGTATAGTCCAGTTGAGTCAGTGGAATCACGCTAGGGGAATTAGTCAGCTTCTAGGGCATAGTACTTGAAAGGATTGGCAGACAATTTTTTTATAATGTTTATATATTTTTTGCGAGTTGAGCGTAAGGTGGGTCTGTGGGACGATAGCGAGTGCCAGGTGCCGTAAGTGGTTATGTAAGAGAGTAAGACAATAATCTGTGAGGGGAGCTAGGGGAGGGTTGGGCTCTAGGAGTGGGGGCTATAGTTTTATGAATCGAGTAGTATAGTATAGAAGGAGATGAAGGAGGGCTTTGTAAGGGGGGGGGACACCCTCCCCACCACTAGCCACCCCCCTCCTTGCCTCATCCCCTCCCCTCCCCACCACCACTACCGCCAGACAACAGTACCACTACATAGTAAGTTTTTAGTCTGGGGAGCACTTCCATGCTTTTTTTACCTCTCTGCTCCTCCTGACTCCGCTACGCACACTGACATACCGACCTCACTTCCTGAGGCCTAAGTCCCCTAGTCACTCCAGGAGATAGTTTTATATTGTGAGTGCGGATATAGTGATATGCAGTTATGACTGAGTGCAACCCCCCAGTAGAATATCACCATCATCACAGGCAGGAGGATATCAAACCCTTCGGCCAACCCCCCTTAGACATCTTATCATCCCAGTCTGGCAAGGTA
The DNA here is from genome assembly GCA_019009955.1 of Riptortus pedestris. Classification (NCBI taxonomy): domain Eukaryota; kingdom Metazoa; phylum Arthropoda; class Insecta; order Hemiptera; family Alydidae; genus Riptortus; species Riptortus pedestris. Next base: position 198,029,596 of record CM032228.1, on the reverse strand, counting down.
ATTTCATTTTATATATATAATCATCCCTTAAAATTGGCCCTTTTCAAAATTCTAGATGATCGTAATTTTATTTATTTTTAATAACTTCATCCTAACAGTATAAAAGAAACAATAATACACTCTAAACAGGGGCTGCTTCTTCTCTTGAGGTCTTCTTTGGCCTTTACAGGGAGCTGTATTTTGAAAGAAGCACTGTTGTCTGTTCTATGGCTATCAATCACGGAAACTCTCTTCTTCATTCAAAATACAGCTACTTATATTATTTTTCAAATTTGGTCTAAAGCAGCTCTCTAGAGTAAATGTAGGTAGCTCCTGCTTAGGGTAATGTGACAGTAATATTGTAACCTAGGCATAAGAACCTCCTCCTGAATGAATCTAGTCGACAATTTAATTCAGGATTATTAATAATCACATTGGTATATTCAAAAAAGAAAGATTCTTCTTCTTATTTCATATTTGCTTTGAGGAGAAAAACATTATTGTTGCAATTCATCGTCCCTCATGGACCATATATTCATGAGGAGTGACATATTGGAAATGATTTCGGTAAAGTCATCTGAATGTCGGGTTATAAATTCATCAATTCCTGGATCATATTTATTTTTGTGGTCAGGAACAATTCGATTGTAGAAATATATTTCTAGCTCTAATAGTCGTAAAGCAGATTGTATAGAAAGGTGAATGATGTTTTTTAGCAGGCAGAGGGGCGAGGATGCCGGTGGGGGGGGGGGGTGCGTCCCCGTAGCTAGGGGCAGTCTGCTGGTTGCCGTGGTTACCAAGTGGGCGGCATTCGACACTGACCTAGTACACAGCAGCTTATCAGCACCTTATCAGGGCCTCCTAGAACCTCGCTCTACCTTCAACTATCCAACATACTAATGTCTTCGTCTTCTTTCAAAGCATGTTCATCCTTCAATCCGCCAACTACTAGAATTGATTCCTTTCTTATATTAGAAATAGATAAATAGAACACTTTCATTTTTAATTTTAGATGAGCAGTGTTATCCTAACTTGGAACAAGTATTTTTGTTGCTTTTGGCCTTAGCCTCCTAATACTATTGAAAAGGGACCTACAATGAAACAGAATATGAATGTATAGCATAAACCCTTTGTATATCATGAGAATTGTTGCTCGTTATCTTTTTTATTCACATATTATAAAACTGTTTTATAATTAGAGTTTCATGCATATTTTGGATGAAGGACAGGCAAATGGAAACAACAAAAATGAAACTTGACATTTGTGAATAATTTATATTTCTCAACTTCCCAATGCGCTTCAAATCTTCTTCAAAAATGTTCCCGCAACGAACACTTTATTTGTTGTAAAATATGTGTTCTATGTTGTTCGTGCTTGGGTTTCTCTAGATTGCAGTGCATCTAAACCAGTTTTTCGTTATTCCGTAAATGAGTTATTCAATAGACAGACCATTAGTCATGAATTAAATCAGTATTCCAAATGTATCCACTAGAACGTACTGAAATATTTCCAGCTATCTTATACATTTTTAATATCTTTCATTCTTCCTTGATACCTGAAATTTTTCCTAAAATGCTATCATAGTTATATTGGTGGTTTTTAGATATGTCCTATTTTAACAGTTATTAAATTATTTATTAGTAATTATTAAAAACATTGTTATAGTGTATATTTAACATTACACTATTTTGTATACAACATTCAAAATGAGCACACTGACATTAAAGTAATGATAGAATAAAAGGCAGTTTAGGTAATGCTTTTGGGAAACCTGATCACCATATTACGAGTATATTTTGTTAACATATCTTATCACAAACATTTAAATGTATGCATCTGGATAGTCTTAATATCTATGAAGGTACCTCATTCAATATTATTCTCAAGGGAAAAAGTAATACACAACTTATTAAAAATACAATTGGTAGGAAATAACTATTGGTTCTTGAAATTAACTATTCAAGTCCTGTCAAATAAAAAATAAGGGTTACGTTAAATGTTATATTTGATGTAGTCCATGGAGTATAACTAACTTATAACATACTGAACACTTTATACTGGGAATATTTCCTGCATATCCGACTTATTTTTATATTAGGAACAAATAATTAACTTATAAATTGGCTAACCTCCAACGTAAAATAAACAATATTTTTATGGTTTACACAATTACTAATTAACATTTCCAATATTAAAAAGATTCACTCACTTTAATTTTGTTTATGTGTGTCTTAATATGTATAAATGTATATATATATATATATATATATATATATATATATATATATATATATATATATTATCAATTTATAACTGATAGTGATTACCTTTTTTTAAAAAATAAGTTACAATTATTTGGAGACTTGCTAATTTATATTTTAGGGAAATGTATCCTATAATTTTAAACAGATAAAATACGTAGGAGATGTTTAAATATGTTTTATTTTTAATATATTTTTAAAAATTATTTCAAGTTTAAATTATAAAAGTAAATTAGGCTACTCTCTCTTCAATGTTTATAATCATATTAACATTTCTTATTATTAACGTAAAAATTAATTAAACGAATATTATTAGCTTAATTGGATTTGTTTGTTTTAAAATGATTACCTTCATTCTCCATAATCAGATAAGTATAATTATGTACGAATTTTTAACAAAAATTCGTGAGTTAACAATAGCATCTTAGTGGAAAAAAATAATAATATTCAATAGAAATTAATCAGTTTATAAACTCAGTTTCATGTCTTGTTCTCGCATCGCCAAGTTCCCCTTAACATCGTTTACGCCAATTTTTACATAGCCAAACTTTCAGGTTTTATATATTACAATAAATTAGCATATTTTGGATAAGCTTGATGAATTTAAGGCACTAAAATTTGATTTTCTTCTTTTAATTTTGACGTGAAATACAAATTGCTTTTATGACTTAATCTATAAAAACAACTAATAAGTTTTAGATATAAAGCAGTATTAGCATTACGGCAATTGAATTATAAAAATGAACACGTTGATCAATAGGCTGATTAAAAGTTTTATATGGCTTAATTTGATCTTGGAATAAAAAATTATTCCGAATCAAATAGCACTTCTTAAAATAAATAAATAGAAAGCATAAAAAATCTTAATTCATAATAAGTTTAAAATATATGCAAAGGTGGCTAGACATAACAAAAATATACATAATTTTGATTTCATCGATAGCCATAGAAGTTTTGCATAGAGTTTTTAAATAATTGTGAAAACTGAAAGTTGTTGTAATCAGTATTTTGCATAGGACCACAATGCAAAAAATATATTACAAGTCTGGGAAAATATATAAAAATAAATTTGACTCTCTAGTGAATGTACTTTTATTCTGTGAAACCTGTTTTACTTTAGCTAAGTTACTGAAACGATATTTGTACAGAACAGTACAATATATTAGTATTTGCATTAGAGTTGTCCGATTTTCAAGATTTCATATTACATAGATTTAATAAAAAAGCTTAGTTTAGCTGCATAATATGTTTGCTCTGGTGTCCCAATTAATCTAATTTTTGAACGCAATGCATAATTTCACTGGTCTAAGTGTTTGAGCCTGTAATAATGGATACCTTATAAAATGTACTTTCTACTCTAAAAATACTTGCATGTTACATTTACTAGATAGTTTGATTACTCTTTAATTTATTATAAGCAAAATAGACCGATTCTCAAGATGCTTTGATGTGCTAAGTTAATATTTTGAGCTCTTGGCTATGAAACAATTCCAAAGAAGTAAGAGCATGGTCGGTGCATTTTCTCTCGGGTTGGGAGTTTCTCCTGCTCTCTTTAGAAGCAATCTGTAACAAGTTGACTAGGCAACTCGTGAATTAATTGGGGAAATTCTGACAAATCATTCCTCTAGACAGAATCAATCATCGGCATTTTTAGAAATGGCATTTGTATATACGGGCAAAACAGTATTAATTAATTTCTAATATTTTATTCGTACGAAAAGTGTCCTTTTTTTTCTAGTAGTCAAAAAATTTAATTTCATTTGCAGTTAATTGAGTTATTCAAGTAACGTGATAGAAGTCGTGAATGTTGCTTATTGGAGTTAAGGACACATTCAGGAGGCTTTCTATTTTGGCCTGGAGCGGAGGTCTCCGCTCTTCCTGATGCCTTTGCTTTGGTTAGCCTCGCGCTGAAGGCAAGGGGAATAAAATACATGCCACTGTGAAACTCTTTCTACCTCTGTTCATCTTCTTGAGAAATAGAACTTCATTGGCTACTTTTAGTCGACTATAAATGCAACAACGGGGTGGTTGTATTGTATGTCTTTCGTTAAGGTATATTCAAATTTTCTGTCTGAGACCAACATTAACTAGTGGTTCTTTCATGTTATTTCGAGTTACTTTATCTAGATTTGTCACATAACAAGACAGTCCCATTCTGTTGATAAGATGTTGGAGGTAATGAGCAGATGGCTAAGAGCGTAGGGCGCCAATCTGCCTGAAACACATCTGGCGGGCTGTTTATTTTAATCGTCTACCCTCCCTAGTAGCCCTTAGGTCAGGGCAGGAGGCACTTCAGACTCACTGCCAAACCTTCTTTAAAGATAACCAACGCACCACTGTATTTTTAGAGAGCCCCACATCTTGATGTTTTAGTCGCCTAAAAAAAAAGTAGAAAAAAAATCTCTCTCCAGTTATAACTTATTTCTCTAGCTAGATCGATCGGACAGAAGCAAACATCACATTTCTTCAAAGGATCGTGTGAGGTGAATATTTTACATTATATTATGTATGACGGAGGAACGATTATTACAAAAATCAGAATGAAGATGAAAACATATGTCAATGAGTTTATTCATATTCAGACCATTATATGTATTTCATGCTAGCAAGGTGGTAATCATTTCTGTTTAAAATACTTTTCAATGAATTTATAACTTTCTTCCAGAAGCTTCACAATAAAACAATTTCCGATGGTGGGCTCCGACCAGCTATTGAGATGACGAATTTGTGAAATGATAATAAAAAGTAGACTCATTTTGTTTTTAATTAGCGTGTTTTCACACACGTATTTCAAATTTTAAAGATGATATAAAAAACGATAAATAGTATTTAAGCTTGAAATGAGATGTTTCTTGATATATGCTTATGTGACGAGCAAGTAGGGGGTGTTACGGAAGGCTAAAAATTATTTTTAAAAAAATCTCAGTTAATATTCGCGTTAGAAAAAACTGTTACAGAAAATTGAAAATTAAATTTCAACAAGATAGGTTATATAACACTTTTCGGGCCAACTCATAATAATGGAGAAATTTCATATTTTATTTTATTTATTCTATCTCTAAACCATCCTGGTACAATTTCTACCAAGTTCATCTTTAGTTTTACATGAATCACCCAAGTTTCGTGTTTTGTAATGACCAAACAAAAATTTCACTAGGTCGTAAAGAAATCGCGCTTCGTGTACGTGTATATATAGTACATATGCATTTGAACTGACCTATGTCATCCCCAAGGTAGCATTTGAAGACATTTTTCAAAAGTCGCCTTTTGACTACAACCTCAGTATCTGAATCATCTTGATGGAAATTCGCTAAAAGCAATGTCGAAGAGGATAAATACTTGAACAAACAATTTTAGAATATTATTTGATGAGGAATCTTCAAAAACCACAAAGTGTTTTATGTTTGACAGAAAAGGAGAAAGAACATTTCAGGTGGCAATTTTAGTCTAATATTTGAGTCACGACTTGGGTTGGTTGTCCTGAATGAGATCTACATTCAGAAGTTATTTCGTTGTGTTTCAGCCATTTCGCGCACCTTCTATCAGACCGTTATATCCTGCTTCTACAATCGTGTCTCCTTCACTGCTTAAGTATACTGAATTCTTATGTATGTTGACATAACTCACTATTTCATTTACGTATATTCCATACAATTTAAGTATATACAATTAAATATTTACATAAAACATTCTTGTACGCAAAAGTCCTAATTGCATACTACTGAAAGGTTATGTTAATTTATTCTATCATTAAAGTAATATACGCTTCTTATATTGCATAGGCCCCAGAATTGTAAAAGCCTCAGGTCATTTGGCTATGCAAATTATCCGAAGAAATATTAATTCTAAGTTCCACTATAGTTTGGTCATTTGGTTCGATGGAAAGGTCCATATAAGTTTACAAAAATCCTGAGTAGAGATGTTTCCATCTTAAGGGAAATCTGCCAAAATTAATAAAAGCGTTTTTGAGTTAGCAAAGATTTATTGATTTATGACGGACCCCCTTCTCTTTTATTTTTTTTATGGATATTTTCGTTTATTAAGCAGCTCCCTCTGACCGGGCAAAAGTCCCAAGTTTTTCAATTTTTGTCATTCTAGCTGATTTCGAAAAAACTGTCATCGAGCAGAAAAATAATTTAAATTATGCGCTTTTCTGTTTCTATTAAGTCCTTTGAGTACTGACGTCGCTACCAGAAGATCACATTAAAAAAATATTCAATTAACAACCATACTAAGCAACGATGTCTAGTCGGGATCGGTGGTCTTCTAACTACCATTCATTTCTAACCTTGGCGGGACTAGGGATTTTATTAGATGAAACCTTATTAGCAATGACGACAATGACAACAGAAGTATATGAGTACACTTTCTTTTCTAATTCAACGGTTAAAAAAAAATATAAAAAACTTTTTTAAACGGTCTAAAATCCTACTGGGAAAGAAGAAAGCATGTGTCGGGGTCTTTAATTTCGTTAGAAGCCAAGAAGTAAGTTATTGGGCGTTGCGTGTTCTTGAGAGAGAAGGCCTCTTGTAATAAACGATCGGGATGAGGGGCCCACATATTATATTGAGACACCGTTACTGCTCCCCAACTCTTTAGTCTCTTGGATAAATCATTCACGTTTAGCGTGTTTGCTCAGCCACTTCTAAGCTCGAAACTCGCTTCGCAGGTTCGCTCTTGGCAGATGATTAGAGAGATACTAACCTACCATGATCCGCAAATTGAGTCACACACACTTGTTGACTCCATTGGCCTGACAAAAATCTTCGGGGCTCTAAGATCCCCTTCTTCTGGAGTACTCATGAGCACTGCATTTTGGGACTAGGACATTCTGCGAAATGACAATTGTTTGGGAGTAGGTATACATTTCACCCGTTTAAGACGATTTGTACAGGAGCTAATGCTATTTTATGATGCCAGGCATTCGTACAAAGTAGGAACGATCATTCCACACAATTAGCTAGCATTTCAGCTGGAACTTTGCTCTAATTAATATACGTCAGGCTTTCATATGAAGAGTATAAATAGTTGTCCACACACAGTGACGTGATGATTCAGTCAAGAATTAAAATTTTTTGAAGTACTTCAAACCACACGGTTGAATTCCAGGTAAATCTGCTCATTCTGAGAGGAATTTGACAATTGTTGCGTTTTAGTTTCACAGATCCCTCCTCGTGAGATACTTTGTTGTAAGCATATTTCTACTTTAATCAACTGAATTTTCAATGCCTCAAAAATTGTGGGCACATCTCTATACGTGTGTATATGTAATTTTTTTCCAAATCATGTTTTTGAAACCAATTTTTGCTTAATTTTGTCGATAGCAACCTGAATAGCAAATGAAGGTCATAGAGGAGCAGCGAATCTTCCACATTAGCCAATTGTTATAGTGTAATATACATCTGCCTAATTTCATAGTGCGGTAATCACATTCATGCAGTGATAAACTATTATAAAGATTTGGCTGATCTGGTGGACGGTCATAAATTTTGATAATATCCACAAATGGTTTAAATTGCACTTATATTTTATGAATTATTTAATAACAATAATAAAACGAAGTAGTTATAAAATAATTATTTTTCTTTTCGTTTATCCTAAACGTAGTCATACAATACATTTATTGTTACTCTGATAAATATATACTTTGTTATTAATGACATCGCATGAATATATTCTATACAATAACTATATTTAATAATTCCTTGAAAGACTGAAGATATCTTCATACATAACGTTTTATTTAGTTAATGGAACTGTGTGTTCATATATTCCACCTTAAAGTCTCGGAATAAAACATTCAGTGGTTATCAGTAGTTTTTGAATATTTTAATATCTGCTTGGTCTCTTATTTTCATGTCCTTCCTGCGGTATCATGAATTAGACACCATACATTTTCATCCAGCGCATTTTCATTTTCTAATGTTGATATGTCTCCTAGAAGCTAATATATCTTGAGAAGCGTGAAATTTGCATCATGTGTCCATCGTGCCGTCAACAATAGGTACGTCTTTAAACTGGTCTTTGTTGGTAGATAAGCGTGGAACGTTGCACGGCCTTTGTCTCGACGAGCCCTGCGGCATCTAACAATGAGACCGCCAATAGAATGAGACAAGTGTACGTTTTAATGCCTATCCTACACGTTAACATTCAAGGCTTGGATAGTTTAGGGCCGTGTGTTCAAAGTATTAAAGTAAAGCTCTTAGTTTTCAGTTCATTTGTCTAAGGGCTGAAAATAGAAATAACTAAACTGACAAAGTTTGTCAATTGAATTAAGCTCAATAAACGTTTCTTTTTTCTGAATTTAATTTAGTAAAGTCATTATTAATTTTCTTTCCACATTGACTCCTTCATTTTTATGTTTTCCTAGATATTATAGATTACTTCCTACCTTAAATATATGTTCAAGAACAAAAATAAAATTATTATTCAAAAATGAATAGATCATATTGTAGGCAAACACTCACTTCGTTTCTTCAACACACTTGAGGAGATTACACTACCTATAACATATAAGTCTTCCTTCAGCTCAGAGAACATCAATACTAAATCAAAAATGGCAGACCTTAAAGAACACAGCTGACTATAGAAATCAGCTGATTTCGTACCAAAACTGCCTTTTTAATATCGATAATTTGCTCCACACTCCAACCGATTTCAGAACGGTACAGTTAAACTAATAAAACAAATCTTTCTGATACTCATTTAAATACATTTAAATTCTTTAGATACATATTATAATAAAACCTTAAAAAAATACACTATATCATCCGAACTACTCATGTTTGGTTGAGATAGAATAATAAAATATTATTGGAAGCCCAATATCATTAAAAACATTATTGTTATTGATATTTTAGTTACTGTTTGATAATGCAATTTGTTTAAGATGATAGTGTAATTTAGTGGACATCGTAACATTTCGAGCTCATAGAGACGAGTCTATCTACAGCTGATCATCCCTATCAAAAGTAGAGCTAAAGATTCAACTTAATTATTTCATCGCATAATAAATTCCTATTACCACGCGTGATTCGAACTCACGACTCTAGGTGAAGCAAGTGTATTATGATCGACGACTATAGAAACTAATGAACTATCTTCCTAAGTCATGTGTAATAATTATATAAATCAATTCTCTTAGTCGAACTGATAAGTACCACACCAAGTACTTCATTGTGGTATGGCATTGCCATCCACCCAATTATTGCCATTGCCGAATATGTTACGTAAATATCTAAATAAATGACACTTAATCACTTGTAATAATATTTTACGGTGTAGAATAAATTGAGGTAAGACATTCAATTCCACGTTTATAAGCCGTCATTCCGGATGATGTCGGTGAAGGTGGCTCGAAACGGGCCTGATTACCTTCACCGTTAATCAAGGGGCTTTAAATATGCATACTGAGTTTCAGCACGCTGATTATTAATGGGCAAGTCAATGCCACCCACAAATGTTTTTACTACATAAATATATTTAGAGATAATGTGTTTTTTAACATGAGGTTTATATTTTTACGTGAATTCAATGCTCCTTTTTCACTCCCAAAAGCATTTAAAACATGTAAATGTTTTCTTATTTATTAAAAGTTCCTTATCACTTTAATATGACATTATTATAGCCGTGGAATAACCTCCATTTATTTTATGTCCATTTTATTCAACTTTTATTTTGAATTGTTGTAATCGTGTGTTTAGTAGAACTTATATGTTTATCATTATGGCTACATTATATATTCCATATAGGTACTACGAAATTTAATACTATAGATAACTCGTGCTGTACCATTCTGATTCCATAACTGACTGTTTCTTGAGACTATATTTCTTCCTTGGTAGTTTAGTAACCTTTTCCCACATCCCACTCTCGATAATTATATCTATTTTAAATTAAAACCCAGTCAAGGGCGCCATCAAGGAGAAAAAGGTTTAACACTGGCCTTCTTTTGCATATGCTAAAGCTTGTTTTCCTTTGAATTTCTCACTAAACGCCGGGATCAGAAAACCACCAATGTTATTAGCTTCATAGGCAATACACAAATCTATTAGAGGTGTTTAAATCTTTTTAAACTTGATTTCTATGGCGAAACCTTTTCTCATTCATCGGTCAATTTGCTATTGATCCGTTATGGAACACCTTAGAAGGGAAATTTGTAATATTACTAAGCGATTCAAAATTTGATAAGAGAAAGAAAGGAAGTGCATAAGTATCGGTATTTAGCTAGGCAGGTTTTTCTAACATCTTTTTGATAAACTCCAAAAACAGCACTCAAAAGTGTTAATCAAACTCTAAAGTACCAAGTTCCATGTATATATATATATATATATATATATATATATATATATATATATATATATATATATATATATATAATTTTACGAGCAACGACAACAAGAAAATGTTGTTCTCAACATATGATGCACACCCGATGACTTCCTTGTACTCCTATTTAATTATGTAAACAAAATGTATGGCTGCATTTTATTTAAAATTATTTTAATTAGTGCTTTAAAGTATCTTCGCTCCAATGAATCGGATAAAAAAATGTCATGGAACACTGAACACTTATAGATCTTTTTTTGATAAACGAAAAAGATCCTATACAAAATTATCATGACTCTGATACGTACGGAGAAATTTCTTATGACCTCCTTAAGTCGTCCCCCCTCCCATTTAGTCGATTTCTATTAAAAGGACATTTGCCTAACTAAACGTTAGCATAATCCTAAATATGAAATATCAGCATTCACACGTAGAGGTGTCATACGGAAACTACTTAAAATGGTTTCAAGGAGGGTCAAACATGACAATTCCAATGAAATCAGGAAACTAGAGTTTTCGGATTACAGTAGTTCTTGTACTTTGAACATGGAAGTAAAAATAACACAATAATAATTCTAAAAATAATAATAAGACAATGAAATAAACAAAAGAAAGGAAATGTACATTAAATATAGCTTATAAACTCCTGAAATTAAAACAACAATACGTAAAAGGCTATTTCAATCGTTTTTATCGAGTTTTCCGAATCTTTTGAAGTTGAACTAGAAAGTGATTCTTCTTCTTCAAATGTTATTGCTTTACCCCTTAAGGTATCTGAAGTGAAGTTAAATCAGGTGATCCTCTTGAATAGAAAGATGGTGTCGGTATTTGGGGTTGGTTTGTAGGGATGGAGATTTATTGACCAATGAGGCTAATAACTATGTTGCCCCGAAGAAAAGACACGAGGTATAATGGTGCTTTTCCTACAGTCGTATATTTTTACGAGATCCTTTCGGCAAGCAGTCGCTTTGTCCGCACGGCCAATATAAACTGGCCCTTTCTTTCAAAACCTCAGCCTACTTCCCTATTATCATGCCCAACTCTACATTTTAACGATTCAAAAATAAAATAAAACTCCAACACATTGTCCGTGGGTTTCCTTCGAACAAATAAACCAACTCTCTACATTAAACACGCTTGTTTAACTTGCTTTTAATGAGGTTTCTCTCTGACTATTTGAATACAAAAGATTTAATTTAGTGTATTCATTTGGCACCACGTATCTCATAGGACCAATTGAACTAAAGTTTGTCATCTTCCATATATTTCACCAATCCTACACGTATCCTCCTTCTTCTGGGAATAGAAAAGATCTCCCCTAACAGCTACTAGCTCTCCTTATTTTTTTTTAAGTTGTGGTGTCAAACACTCTATTGGGCTTCCAAAAAAATGGGTGGTTTAATGCCATAAAAAGTGCGTGGTTAGTCGACTAAATGAAGTAAAACCAAGGTGAATGTTATTTAAATTGGCCCTTTGCCTAAATATGTCGTGACTAGATTAAACTTGGTTTGAAGCGAAAGACCAAAATTTATTTTACGATCTTGTATATTACTTGTTCCTTTGTTTAGCTATTTTGTGGAAATGATAACTTATAATTGTGAAAATTGGAGTTTTCTTGATGACTAGCGTTATTCGTCTCTTAGAAATTTCGGTATTCATTAACCAGAATCTCCTTTCCATATAAAAAAATAAATTAAAAAATGGGTAAATAGTGTTATTAAAAATTAAACTAATGAACTGCTCGTTTTGTAAAAAAAAAAAAAAAAAAAAATATACTCCAAGGAGAAAAATGTATTTATCTAACTAACAGAATGAACCCTACCTTACAAATTATTATGTGTAAGTATACCTATTCTCCCTTAGCGTGCCTATATATAAATTTTAACAGTACTCACTTTTTTAAATAGATATTTGTAGAAATTGTTCAAAAACCCCAGTAGAAGGTTTTCCTTAAGCTTATTGTCCTACTAACTGCTGCCTTTAGCACGAGAATGCCGCAGCAGAATCGAATCTTATTCAATTATAATTCAATTAAGATAATGCAATGGCTCTAATTCGACAGGTAACAAGCGATATTTATTCAAACAAGCAACGGCAAGAAACATAGATATTCGTAACACAAATCCGTATGTATTTGCCGTGCCAATTTTCCATACTTCACAGGCATAACAAGAAAATGAACAGAGGCGATTTCAAATTGTGATAAAAAGCCAGTAAATTCTTTAGTGCTTAGTTAAATCCATTCTTAACATTTCGACTGGAAACCATATTTATTGCAGCCCGTCAACGAAAAGTATTTGTATACAATAATAAGATGATAGAAAAGCTCATTTCTAAGTTTAATATTTTCCGTATAGCAGACCATATACGTCCATGAATGCCGAACTGAACGGTGTACTTTTATGTTCCTTAACCAATGAATCTAAATTCATTTTAAATAGAGAAGTAGCTTGTATATTGCTTTCTGATAACCACTGGTAACTGAAGTTTATAGTTGGAATTGATAAGACGATGTTTGGTATGCGCCACTCTTATAGGACACGTAGTTCCAAATAATATATAAAATTTTGTTTTTGTAATGGCCGAGAGAAGAAATGTAAAGGAGTAACATTAGTAGGGAAAGATTAGATCCAGTGAGAGTGATAAATGGTAGGCGACTTGGTGAACGGAAAGGGAGAGTGATAGATACTCAAGCTGAGTGATAAAAACGTGTAGGGGAAAAAGAGAAAAAGACTCCGTGTGTGTGTGGAGGACGGGGCGTCCCCTTTCCCGGTTGAAAGATCTTGCCGAGGAACAGAGAGTAGAGAAGGACAGACTATGGGACAAGATTAGAAGTGAGTGAGATGGGGAGCGTGGGAGAGAGAAGAGAAACAGAAAGAAGAGAGAGAGAGAGAGTGAGTGAGAGAGGGATAGAGCGAGAGGGGAGAGACGGAGAGATTAGTTGGTAAGGAGAGCCTACCTGGAAGGGCTGAGTAGGGTCAGGTAGGAAGACCTTAACTTCATAAGACTCAGAACCCCTACGCAACCAGGTAATAATATATTAGGAATCCTACCAGTTCTGCTAAAAAGCCCTGCAATTCTTGGCCCATACAAGGGCCGGCCTTTCCTAGTACTCGGTTCCCATTTGAGGAATAAGGATAGCAAATTATTATCCTGCCGTAAAGACACTTCACCACCCAATACAATACCAACATTAGGTTTAACTGAAGTGCCTCTTTACTGTACATAACAATATAATGTTCGTTAGTTGGCTTGCACTCATTTGCTGCTTCTTCCTTCCATTTCGCCACAACAAATGTAGCTTCAACATCCTTAAAGCCCCTTTGAAAAATCGCATTTATATACTGAACATTGTTTTGATGTATAGTACATACAGCCTGTGTTTTAGTGCCGGAAAAAAGTTAGCCCCTCGCAATGTTTTATTTATTTTTAGGCCAATTAAAAATAAGGGCACGTGTTTGCCCAAGATCCTTGGATGCTCGACTAATTGTGCACTAAGCGAATCTTACAATTAGTTGAATATTGGCAATTCGTGTAGTTTTGCAAGAACTTAACTAATATCTTAGAATCGAAAAATAACTAAATTAAGTTAAAATACGGATGGGTGCTATTGTTGAAAACAGTGCTAGGCCTATAAAACATTCGGTTTATTGGCACTATAGAAAACATCTAAAAGTTATAAAGTGATTCGGCAAAAATCTAAAAGATAAAACAACATCCTGATGTTGCCATTTTACTTGCTAGTAGTTTTGTATTGCAGACTAGCTGCTAGTGTTGTAGCCGATCCCAAAGCATGGAGGGTCCCCACCTCAATAACCTAGAAAGCCGAAAAAAGGGAGTAACACCTGGCTCTCCAGCCCTCCTTTTAGCTTTTTAATAGACAGCTACTCGTTTCACTTCCATCCTTTGAAGCTCTCATTCCTGAAAATTCCCTTAATGAGAACTGGTCCAGGAATACTTAATTTACGCCCATCATCAGCAAAGAGATAGGGAAGAGTACTATGTCGTTTCATGTTCACTCTAATTGTAATATGTTGCAAATATTAGGCAAGCTGAGGATGGATCATATGTCCACTAGTTTATTCAATGGGTCTTTCACAACCTAGTCCATTGATATACAAGAACGTTGTCGCATAGGGAACAAACACCTTTCTATAGCATTCTCAGGCTTTTATGAATGTCAAACCTGTTGTTACTACTACAATAGAAATGTGTATAACAGTGCTATAGGACTAGGTCAGATTTAAGTTCTTCAAAGGCATAGTAGAAACATTAATGTTCACTTTGTGCGGCATATTATTCAGTAATTCATAGACCAAGTGTCAGTACCTTACCTTATTGGTAACAATTGTGCCCAAACCTACCGACTCTCCAAACATTCTTACAACAACTATAAGCAAGACTAGAGACCGTATATAGCGTGTGTCATATGGAAGATGTGACCAGACCTGGGTGCCGGCAGAGGTTTTTGGGTAAGGACCGGGTGAGTATGGCGGGGGAGGGGAGCTGATGTTTTCAGGCCGGCCCATAGCCCCTAGCTAGCACATATTCAGGTGGCCTTGCTTCTAGTTTGTTTTCATTGTAGGAGCCGCCAATAAGACAACACTGCTTCTCTGACTACCTTATTTCACGCGAGTGAATGATTATAACTATCCCCCTCCCCCCCCCTCGCTTCCCTCTTTAAGAAGGTTATGTATTTATCAGTTCTTTATCCATTCATAATTATTGGTTGTATATACTTAGTTGGAAATTAGTTCAACTGGTTAATATTCATTTTTTCCCCTGTTGAGGGATTTGTAAGCCAAAACATATATTACATATATATTCCTTTATAAATAAAAAGTAAAAAACAAATTGTGTTTAAAATCAACGGAAGGATAATAAGGCCAAAACACCTCCACTCATAATTGGCCAGCCAGTTCAAATCCCGTGTGTTTAAAATATATTTTTCATGATTCAAAAGTTTTCCTACATATTTCGGTTGTCAAACAGAATGGAGAATGTTTTTGTGTGTGTATTAAAGAAATAAACATTTTTAGCATGAGGTACTGTATACTTTACTACTAAAAACAGGAGTGAAAGACTACTTCGAAGTCAAAATACACATTCGTCTATATGTTTGTCAATCCTATATAATAATAATAAAAATACTAATTGGGCACATTTTTCGGTTTAGGCTATTTTGTAATACTGAATTATAAGTTATGAATTTCCGAATAAGAATTGAATCCTGTCCTTTGTACCAATGCTTAGGTAATCCAATCATGTGTCACTAAAATTTAAAGAACTCTATTTAGTTGCAACCAATGAGTTTTGTAGGAAGCTGCATTTTTTTGCGAGTTAATTTACCCCCAGAAATTCATCAGAATTGACTATTCATACATTAGCCAAAAATATTATTTACATAACTTAAATTTAAAAATTAAAAAAATGTATGTAATAACTCTGTACAAACCTACTCTTGGATGCATTGTCATAAAGTGTGTCAACAAAAACGTTTTATTTCACTGTTTGGAATATCTTATAATAGCGGCTGAATTTATAGTAATATTTCATAAACCACCTGGGTAGTTAGTTACTTATGATTCATACGAGCCGTGAAAAGACAAATATTTTTATCTTATCACTCGACCTTGTAAATTGAGGAAGTATTTTTCGTTTGAACTCCCTTGAAGATATGAGCCTCTCCGTCCATTGATCTGTGTACTGTGTCTTGGGTGTGTTTATGTTTCCTAACTACTTTTAGAAGGCCCGTAACTGAATGAGTAAGCTTCATTGGATCACCGACTTGGAATGACCTACGTTCCCACCGATATCTCTATTAATTGTATTTCTCCTTTATCCGTTCCATACGTCAATAAACGAAACATAATTACATAGATTTAGCGTTTTGGTCTCATATTATTACCTCATGAGGTCCAAAATGTTTTGTCTGTTGATAAAAAAAAAAAACATTTTTAAGCAGCTACTTAACTGGGTATAGCCCACATCCGTTCTACATGCTTTTTTCAATCTTTAACCTTTTCTCTTTTTACGACCGTCTTACCTTTTTTTTCAATCTTAAAATTCGAATATGCATATTATATTGGCTTTGGTTTTTTCATTCTTATTGAGTTGCAATATCTAAATTGTTTATTCTATCCATTTTGTTAATAACCTTTTATTATTAGGTTCTCTGGTATATCTATCTACATCCTTAGTTTATAGCGGTAGATCTTTAAAATCATTGCGTAAAGGAGAACAAAAAATATTTTTAAATTATATTAGGTTCTTCCCTGTTGACTTTTTTATTGCATTAGTGTTACTTTTTATTCTTTATTGTTATTTTTTATAATATTAGTCAATTTTCTAAGAGATCGTTATTTTCTCTCTACCTTTTTTTGTCAAACCGTTGAGGGTAAGGAAAATAACCCCTTGGAGGTGAAAAAAGAGAAACAACTTATTTTTCCACTAAACGAGGTGACTCCGGCCACTAGATATTGAATAGACCTATTGTGCTCTTGCCCGGATCCTGAATTACCCGCGCTTAACCATGAACTTTACACGGGCATGATTATTCCCGCCCTATTTCGAGACTCTTCTCCTCCCCAGGGGAGGAACGAGTGAGAGAGAGAGAGAGAGGGGGGAGATGGGGGGGGGTCGATAAAATTATAATAATAGCGAAGCGGTGTCAGTAAAAAGCCTGTCTGACGGCATTCATCGAGAAGAGCATGTCGAATCCCCTTTAGAGGCTTCTGCTGCGTCGCGTGCTGCGCTGCCAGGCCACCGACCCACGGCCCGATTCATACTGTACACCTTCAATCAGAACACTCCAAGAATGGACAGACACTGTCACTTTCCGTTTATCGGGTCTCTCTCCCCATATTACTCTCCAAACTCTGCCTATTGTTGTTTGACTCACATGTCGTCGGACTGCGTAAGCATAGGTATCTGAATATTGATCTAGTGATAGGGTTTTATAATAGTAAGCCTTAATTAGAAAGTCAGTCTTGCAGGGGCTGCGTAATCTAAGCAGATTTCCCACGTGCGCCACGTATTTGCATTTAACTTAAAAAGTAAAAGTTCAATGAGAACAATATTTGGCATTTATGCTTCAAATAATATGCTTCATAGTATAACAGCTGTTGTTATGACATAAGTAGGAGGGGGGGTGGGGGTTACTGAAGGCCGAAAACTATAAAATGCAAATATCTCGGTTAATAATCAAGATAGTGAAAATACGTACATAACAACATTTATAGAACATTACATTTGCAATAAGATTGGTTCTATACAATTTTTCGATCCGACGCATAATAACGGAGATATTAAGAATTTTCGAAATTCCTCCCCTCTAAACCGCCCCCCCCTCACACTGGTCCGATTTTAGCCGTTAACGAACTCGATGTTGATTTTTACATTAAACGGTTAAATATCCAGTTTGGTAACTATCAGTAAAAATTGCGACCTCTTGAGCGTTAACAGACATATATATATATATATATATACATACATATAGTTTTGAACGGACCTCATTTTCGTCATCCTCTGGTTAGGATCGATGGACATTTGAGAAACGTTTTCAAAAATTTCCGTCATGAGTATAGACTCAATAGCTGATTCCCCTCAAGGGAAGAGCAGAAATTTTCAGAGACTGGCAATAAACCCACATCAAAAAGCGTTTTGGGAGAAAATGCTAGAATCCAGCATCATAGATCTACTTACCTCTAATTCCGTCAGTATGCCATTAAGTCGTCCTATTCTGTCGGAAAAATAGTACATTGCTCATTCAATCAAGTTACAAGTAATAAATTCAACCTGTCAGAAATCCTTCGCTACCTCACTTTAGATTTTCCAATTTTAATTGAAAAAAATTACTGATACGATTGTTAAAATGAATATTATCGGAGTACCAAATATGAATTACTTCTAAAGAGTTGGAGTAACAGTGTAAACTCCTCGGAGAAATCGAGAAGTTTTTCCATTCCTCAGAATGACCTGGAAAATATAATAATTCCATCAGTGTGGATTACTTTTATCTCTCATTATCGTTGCTTTTATGGAAACCACATGTGTGGTAAACATACATATTTATCACCGGAAATATCCCGTTAATATGGTATATGCTAATCTCTTCATACTTGCCACCTTCTTGCATTTATTAATCTTTTTAACTCTTGTGCCATTTTTGTGCACTTTTCATATAGAAAATGCTCATATTTAATAATAATAATAATTATTATTATTATTATTGTATTCTTCATTTTTAAAATATTCAAGAATGAGCTTAAACTTTCAGTTGTTGCTGCACTCAAGCATTAAAGGATAGCATTTGTATTCGTAATTTGTTTTGAATTACTCATTTAAATGAAGTTGGACTCACTCTCAATATTCCTTTCTTATCTCATAAGCCTTGTTCTATAAAATTTTTATTTAATGGCGGGGAGCTGTGTTCGTATTTTGCCTAGAGAAACAGTCTCGATATTGAAGAGCGTAACAAGTCCATATCTAGAGCGGTAGGTTGCTTCTGTTTTTTTTTTATGTTGTTGTTATTCGGTAGCAACTGCAGTTATGATCAAATCGAACATCCGAAATTTTATTAATTGTTCCGTAGGATGAAGTAGTATAGTTATCGGTAGAGCCCAGAGTACTGTAAACTAAATAATGAATAAGAAAAGTTAGACACATGGACAAGAGTTACCTTAATAAATTGAGAACTAATGCAGATAGAATAATGAAATAATATTTTTGTTTTAGAACATGGTTCAAAACTGAATATGAAATTAACTTTCACGTTAAATATATCCATTGTGTAATATCACTTCGCTTTTTCTTAAATATATGAAACGAATCCAACGACATAACATTATTAAATGGTAGGTTCAATGAGCACCTCAAAGATGTAGTCGTAACTTCATCCTTACTCGATTTACTAGGTTACAAAAATTATTCTAATCAACAATCTACTTTCTAATATCTGTAGTATTACTTTAGATCGCGGGTTTGTCTCTGTTTGTTGTTCTTAGTTGTATTTCAGATCGGTCACGAATTTCAATTCATGACTGGAACCCATTGATTCTGAATCCCGAAGACAGTAAAGCTGTGGGACTTCATTTTTAAATTAAAATCAATTTGATACCCTTTTCTTACAAAGAATATTTAGTTGGCATTATGTGAATACTCACGTGCCAGGTTTATTAATTTCTTGCGAAGGTCACAAGGCAAGCCTTTTATTCCGTCTTCCGACTTTGACTAGGGGAGAACTCTTAAAAAAAAATAACAATTGGCTTATATGAGTTTAATGGATGGATATCCCCATATAGAGTCCGGGTAGGTAAATAAAGGTGGGGAGGAGGGTTTGTAAAGGGTTCCGGAAGGGTTATTGGGGTGGGTTGGATAAGGAGCGTGCCACCTGTTGAGGGGCTGCTATTTCGGGAAAGGGTGGCAAACTTTCAAGGTCGTGCCAAGGCCTTCTACTCCGGCTTGCAGGACATCGACACCCCCCCTAGGAAGGGTGGTTTGCAAGGGATGCAAGTCGCTCTTCAACCCCTTGCAAGTATCATCTTGCTTCGTGCATGAATTTCAAAATTGCAACTCTCTCGAGACGGGAGAGGTTTTCATGCGTTCCATTTGCTATTTGCGTAATTGTAGTGCAGGTTAGAGATGGCTTGTACAATTTTTACACTTGCCCGGTAATGTTATTCCTTACATACGGCTCAGTAACACCATGAATGGGAGGATGAAAACTGCCCTTTGCGAAGAACTAATGCACCATCGCAATGAAAAATAATTTAAGTTTAATTTTAAAAAATCCCAAGCAAAGTCATTATATAGAAGACACATATATATATATATATATATATATATATATATATATATATATAGAAGATTGGTCACCAATGATTAGCGCTTTTAACCTTTCTTGGAACGGATTGGCGATATGTTTTGTAGACCATCTTGCAAGGTGTGTGGTGGCTATTTATACTTTTTCATCTGCTGACTTCGACTTGGTCATCGTTTAAATAAGATTAGTCACCTACCGGGACTATCTAACTCGCCACATATTTTTGGGCCAAGTCCGCACATGTGTTCCAAGGACTCCCAACATAGAACTAGTTATTTATTAACTGCTAGGTCTCATCCCAACACCAACCAAACCAGGTGTTCTTGGTGCAGCTTTGTCGGTCTTTTTATCCTTTGCCTCAGGATAAATAACAATTGTCCCTTAACTCGGAACACAAAAATTCCTGCCTTTTCGTAACAACTAAAGACGGTAGAAAAAATAAAAGCATATTAAATTTATGTTAGATATCTTGGATATCTATATTTATCCTTAGAACCCTACTTATATTTCCCATTTTTCATCGTTTCTCGCAGATTTTAGGCCTGCACAATGTGACAGGATCGTTTCGGAATATTGCTCACAATCACAGATTCATTCGCTAGTACTGTGTCTTATTCGTGGTTGAGTAATTCATGTAATTATTCTATGCCAAGTTTTAACCTTCGCTTTTTAATTGTTAAAATTATTTTATTCATACCTCAGATATATTTGCTATATACTATTTTAGTGTATAGCTAGGCATTATGTTTTAATTCCATTTTTGTATAACTATTTGGATCGGTTTATCTTATATTGAAGTACTCGTGATGTCTTCTTTTAACCATTGAATTGAAGAATTCGTTTTATTAGAAAAATAATTTTAAAAAACACTGAAATTACATGTTATATCTTTCTCAATTCACATGATATCATATATTTATATCTACATTTGTCTAGAGCTACCTACATTGCATATGTCTTTACTTACGCGATGATTGCAACAATAGTATTACATTGTCTTTTCTTCATTCCAAGTTATTCAATCAATGGAGGAGTTAAATATGGAATTTACAATATTCCTATGATATGGAAGTCAAATCGGTTTCGGGTTTGTTTTATATAAGCTTAAGACCAAATTTACATTCCGTTTTTGACAGTCAATCTAAACGCGATAATAGTCCTCCACATTTCCCCTTTATTGTTTATGTTTTTTGTTCTTTTACTGAGTGTATAATTTTGTTGAATTAAGTATTCGGGGGTTCATATATTTTTTGTTCCGCAGAACTACCCATACAGTATTCCTCAAACATGCCGGCACCAGCTAGAGAGCACACCCTCTCGGATATCACCTGCGTCTGAGAACAGCGCCTTCCAGGCTAATGTAAATATAATTTTATATTTAAAATGTATTTTTCTTTTCTATTTTAACTAATATAGTTGTTAATTAAGGCTTAATTACTGTTATTTTTAATTAATAACCGTCTACTAATATCATAACTAATACCGACGGAAAATATCGGCACCTTTGGAGCTAATTGCAATTAACCTATTTAATCAAGTACTGATCTAATGAAAAGTGATTATTATTTATTAATAACTACTATGATCGCAATTGAAAATTATATTGTTATGATAATTTTGTATTCACACTATTATTCTGAGGTATTTATTTTATTAGCTTTTAATTTTCTTAAATATACTAGTTGTGTAAATTATTACTCCTGAATCTTTTGAAGCAACATTTACGAAATAGTTTCGAAAGGTACATTAACTAGTTTGAATCAATACAGAATTATGAATTGTATGAAACCTTGTCTTTAATTTTTTTAAATAGGAAATATCCATATAATAAGCTCTTTTACCTTTTTTTTCGATGAAAATGACTCAATTTTAATTTTAGGAGTAATAAAACCTCTTGAGAACTATTGAGGAGACTGTATATGTTTTCAGTATCTTATAAATATTAAGTATCTTATAGTGATCTTATGTATTAAGAACAAAATGAAAATCTGATATTCTCATATTTAAATGATTGTATATTACTTACTATGTGTATTAAATTGTATAGGATAGTTTCATTTTATTAAGCTAGTGATTTTTTTTAATTAGACGTCTATCTCACGTGTTCCCTCTTACGTATTTTCGGAAAAGTGAATTCATGGTCTGCTTCAGAGGTAGTCCAATAGTCTTACTGGTTGAAATTCTGACTGCCGCCTAATCTTAAATCTTTGTTGCGAAACATTTTCAGAAAATTTAGTTTATGAAATATTCTAAGCTATTTCCCTCTCTTTGACCAACGATTTATTGAGTAACATACGATGTTGGCTAAGTAAGAATTAATATAGCTGTTTGCCGAAATCATAATGAGGCATTCTTAAATTTTGATGCTTTTCTTGCATTGAAAAATATGGGAAGGCCAGAGGTTCATGCTGGAGTTACCCACACAACTTACCATCATTTTTGCAGTGCCAAACATATTAACCCTTGGTATGTTTTAAATTATTTTGTTGGGCCTTCAGTCACAATCTGCTTTGAGATTAAGCTAGCCATTAATTTGACGGCTCTCTCCGACCGACCAGTACTCAGACTACGTTCTTGTCTTCCTCGGATGGTAAACTAATTTAAATCCTGAGTATCCTAAGTTAATGGCACAGATAGGAACAAGGACTCGGTAATAACTCGTCAAAAGCCACGTATCGGAGCCTAAAGACCCCACCACTCCTTAGAAGTGCCCTTAGCTACGCTAAATGTAAATGAGCCTTGAGTGAGGAACGGTTAGGCCCAACCGTAGATAACCTAAATTCAGGTGGAAAGGACAGACAATGGCTAATGGAAGAAGAAAAGAGTAAAGCTTTTAGAAAGAAAGGACATTGTTATTTTGGGCCTGGACCATAAGGTAGGCCTCCCCCGCCGCTCTACCTGTGCTCACCTTCGTGTTTTACCTGCATACTCCTCCCTTCTTTCTAACCGGCACATTCCTATTCAAGATTGGGTTATTTACTTACCTAATCCTGTTTTTACACACGATTTATATTATTGGTGTATTTTTTTTAATTAAGAAAAAAAACCAACCTAATATCTCTTACCAGATGATACGTCATTTTCCTGGAAAAAAGTAAACTGAATATATTCACATTTTAAGAACTAATTCCTCTTTAGAGTCAAATTTTCTATTCTGTTGTTACTGAAATCAATAAATGTGAATACTGATGGGCAGGGGTTTAGTTACCCCACACCCTTAATTGATTCTAAGGGTTGTTTGATTTCAGGGAAATGAACGTAAGTAAATAGTTAATTTTGGTGTGCACAGTTTCGAATACCATAGGTTGCTTTTTCAGAGCAACAAGGTTTCACTAAAAGAGTTGGGACATGCATTCATGTGAGAGCTATTATGTAAAAATCTTTCATTTTCCAATATTAATTTTATTTTGGTGTCCATTTTTACAATGCCAATTCCTCGCGATAGTAGCTCCAGTTTCTTAATAACTATTATATCATAAAAGATGGATTTTGTTTAGTGTAAAGTTCGGCAGCCCGTGATTTTCGAGGTTTTCTAGTATTGATCGTACCAAGGTCAACTTCTTGAAGTCTTCTGTTTCCTCTGAGTATCTCAAACGAATAATTCAATTTAATTTTTTTTGCAATTGTGCTTTAAGTGACAAGAGCTATTTTTAGGACCTGTCTTCGACAAGGGTCCGCATATCACACCTTTATATTTTTGTAACGAGTTGAAGCCAATTACTTAAAATTGGGGAGCATATTTGCGCATTTCTGTATATGAACCATTACTTGACAACAATACAATTAAAAATTTGTGAAAGTGGGCCTTGCTAGGCCCATAGATCGGGCCATAAAAGCCTTGGCCCTGAATGCTTGTGGGATGGAAGGGTCTACGAATTTTTTTTCTTCGATGAATTCATGCTCAAATACATCGTTAGGAAGCCCTTTGTCGAGTGCTCTTAATGAATGCCAGTGTTGGAATTTTTAAATTCCGGAATGGCGGGTATATGGACGCTCGATGTAGGCGTTTTCTTTTATACTCTCTTCTTTTTCCGCCCTTATTGGGTACATTCAACGAAAATCTCACTCCTAACATAATATTAAGGGTACATTGTGCCAAAGCATTCTTTCTTCACATTCCGATATTTTTTTACGTACATTATAATTTCTTCTTAACGTCTTTAAAGGTAATTTAAGTAGAAGATGAATAGAAAATTAAATAGTACCCATTAACTGTCATTTTTAAAAGGAGGGGTAAATTTATGATTTATTTACTTGGTAGGTACAAGGTTCGCACCGAGTATTAGGAACTACTAGATCAGTTTCACTTGCTGTCTCAACCGGCTGTCGACTATTTTAATAATATTTTTCTAGATGTACAAAGTAGGCCTGTTTCCCTGCACATTGCGTTTATTAAGACATAATACACTTTCGGAACAAAAGCTTCATCTTCAGTGCCTGCAAAGGTCTTTTTGAACCACGGCTGCTTATCGCCCGTCTGCTGTGGTTCAAGCGACTACATTCTAAAGCTATTGCACTCAAGATGGAGCTGTTGCTGTGTGTGAAAATATATATGCATACATAAATTTGAACGGACGTCACTTTCGTTACTTGCTGTATAGTATCGAAAGGCATTTGAAGTTTGAAATGCTTCTTGATTCCAATTTTAATAGCTGATTTTTCTTAAGGAAATCTCCTAATACCCCATTAATGCGATATTAACTTCATGTTTTAAGTATCTTATGACTGCTATTTTAGGACTTACGTACATATTAAAAATCCTGGAGTAGTGTTTGATGGGTTGCTGATTGTACTGTGTTGTTATACGATGTGTAATTCCTGAATTTTTAACGTTTCTGGAGTGAGGTCAAGTAATCAACTTGCTGCCGTTTTGTGGTGGCAATACGACCAGATATTGATTTTTTTTCGATACAAGTTGCTACTCAATTGCCTCTAGATAGTGAGTGGGGTTGCCAGAGGAACGTATAGTCCTACCTCGAAACCAGCCAAGTAACCACACTACTATGTATAACCCTCAACTCTGAACCTGGTCCCTACCTGGACATTTAGTCCACCCCCCACCCCCGGAGAAATCAAATAATGTAGGCTATTAGCAAAAGATCTCCTTTCAGGCAGTAATATGTCATCTAGAGCATTGTATAACCGAGTATAGAACATGTGGCGGCTAGGCAGTGTCTGTTTGACGGTTGAAGGTAATATAGAAAGAGCTTTAATATGAGAAAAAGACAGGTTTGAAGGAAAGACGTAGGCACGCCCTACTCAATTATGCTCCTGCACCAGTCTGATTTCTCCTATTTTCTTGTCGCCCCTTCAACAGGACACGCGATGTCGTACTAGTGAATTTTTAAATAGTTCCACTTCCTTTTTAGATGTTGCATTCATTAGTTTGTCTGCAAGGCCCGTTATAGCCAACCTCGTGCCTTTGCCATGACACTTGGCTCAGTCATATTATATTTTATAGTCTTTTACAATCAAGGGATATTTTCTCAAAGCTTAAAATTAATAATCACAGTAGATCTGTGTGTTTTCCATTTTTTCATCCGATTAATATCCAATTCTAATCACTATTGACTTGTGAGTGCATTACACCAATGTTACAAACTTTCTCTAAAGTGAATTTCTTCTACTATATTGCAGAAAAATATTAACAGTTATAATAAATACTCAAAATGTATTCCATCCATTAGAATATAAAAATCAAATAATTTATGATTCTAAGCCTTGAGCAGCTAGGACCGGCTAGGGACATGTAACCTCAACGCCTTGAGCACCATATAATATTTTATTTTTTACCTTGTTGGATTCCATTTTGTCAACATCGTTACCTATGCAAGATCTATTGACTATATTTTTCGAAAATTGTGTCCAGGTATTAACCTTGATAGTTAATGTCTTCAGGAAATTATGCTAAAATCTCTGTCCCTATGCATTTTTCCATAGCGTGTTTGTAGAACATATTTTGTAGACCTTTTCTAATTAAAGAAAAAAGGTTTCAAAAAATCTTTGTATCTAACAGGGAATGAGGAATTTACTAGAATGCACATTATTACCCTTTTCCACGTTCATAATTCATACAAAATAAATTGTAGAATCTATATTTTTTAAGATTAGATGTATAACATTTTAATTGGTCACACATCTCACGGCACATTATTATCCCCAAGTTCCCAACATTGCTGGAATTGTCAATAACAATGTGTCTCAATAGCCATATGTTAAAAATAAATATATTGTAATCACTCTTTATACTACTTGTCATTTAGCCTGAGAGGAATGTGTCCTTATATATTTCAAGTGCTGTTCCAAGATACTAGATTTAATACATTAACCTCTGCTCATTACCTCGGGCATCGCCTTGAAAGCTGGGGAAAAGTGTTATCTCATTTAGTCACTTCCTAACTTGTTAACTAGATAAATATCATTATTTATCTCTTCTACTCTTTTCTATAAGTTTTCTAATCACTTGTATTAAAACGATTTTGATTAAAACATTTTCATTTAATGCTTTCTATTTCTTTTATTTATTTTTTTTTAATGTAGCATGTCAACAGTGCTTTGTTGTTACTCGTTCTATTATTTTGAACCAATAAAAAATGTTGTAGTCCATAGATAATTTATCAATAGCTTTTCGACCACTGTGTTTTTTTTTAATATACTTTAATATTGTACATATTGACTGATTGAAATTCATAGAGCATTTTTATTTCATTTGTTTTATTTAAACTATGAAAAACCGAATAATGTAGTTCTTTAAATGTTTTTGTGTTCTTAAATTTTACTCTGAAATTATATTGAAGTAATATTATTTATGGCTATTCCCTTTCAAAAGGTTATAATTGAAAATGTTTAGCAAAACAGTGTTCTGTAAAATTACAATTCTCTCGATTGTTTGAGGTAATCATATTCAATTTAATTGAATGTGTGTAGTACGTTATATAATTTAATATAACGTACTACATTATATATAATATAATTATAATTACATATGAAACGTATTATTGGAAGGTTTATTAGAGCATTTCTCGTAAATATTTACTTTTATATATACCAGGAGTTCGAATGTCTTGCGGATTCGGAATAGTTAATTAGTTACGTATATAATCAATCGAATTTAAATTTAATTAACTTATTTACTAAAGAGAAAGAGATTTCTCCCATATCAATAATCTATGTCCCACCATTTTTCTGAAAGTAAGTTTTACCTTGGCAACTGGCTTAAAACAGGTTTTCAAGATTTCAGAGATCGATTAACACCAGCCAGATCCATTGGATAAGTCATTAGATTTATCTTCCAAAAATCCTTTTCTGGCTTCTAAATAAAGTACCGTTTGCTCGGGCTTTTAGAAATGTTAATGATATTCGGCCGACGTAAAGGACCTGTTATTCGAAAGAAACCTACGGATCAGCTACGATGAAGCTATTCAGATAGTGATTATTCAGTTCAATCCCTTAGTTAACATTAGTACTAACGTTACTAAACATTCTGTGGCAATTAGCACCTTAAAGGTAACACGTAGCATCATTAAGACGAATCTGTGTGACGATTTATAATAATAATATTAAATTATTTATTTTACCTCAAGTTTCAATTAGTAATCATTTGAGTACAAGTTGTTTTATTACTTTCCGGGACTCGTGTGTAAATATAAATGAAAGAAACCAAAATCATTATCTTCAGATTTAGTAAAATAAACCAAATATATAATTACGCTTTACATTGGTATACACTTATTATACGAAACAAATTTTGCAATTTAAAAAAATTAACGACTTATAGTTTCATGTATTTAATAGATCAAATACATAATATGTACAAGTCCAGTTTACCCCTTTACACTCTTAAATATGAATCCCACAGTTTTATGTTTGAAAAGTGGAGAAAATTGTTCGCTTTATTTTTAAATCACCGAAAAGCCAAAGCCGGAGTAATGTAAGCTAAAGTTCCCGGAAATTTCTTTAAATTTATTTAATGTTAGTCAACTTGATATTTTTTTAGAACCATAACATATTAAACATCTATTGCACTGGCGCAGAATTATAAATGGCGTTGATACTCTACAAAACACATATTTACATTCATAGACGGTGAACGTATTTAAGTTGAACTAAAGAAATATACACTTCTATTATCACGAATCTTCTCAAATTATAATTTGGTTATGTAATATGGAAGGCGGTTTTTATTATTCTTAGGAAGGAGTTGGATTGTGGAAATTGGAATTGGACTCAAATCTTTAATGGATAAATAACTATTTTTGTACCACCATATTCAAAGTTTCTGATAGTGACTCTGGTAGTGGTTTTCTTGTTGAATTATGCTTCCAAAGAGATATCTGTAAAATCAGTGACATGTTTCAATAGTAACCTCATCGTTCTTTCTTTGTAAAAGGGTTTTTTGTGGTGGGTTTGAATGAACCTTCTTAATAGATAAACAAGGAACCGATCAAATAAAGTGGCAGCTGAGATGGAAAAAAAATTACATCACACATAGGACAAGCATAAAACTCCGGAATCCTGGAAGGCATAGAGCGACTGTAGAATTTTGTCTTCTCGTTAAAATACCGCCCCTTTACGGATTGCGCTAGAGTAGAAGAAATGTCCAGATCATCCTTTATATGTTAATAGAATACTACAAATCTCCTCTTTTCTCATTGAATATAAATCGTCCGAAACCCAAAGGCACTTCTATAGCCCTGCGGAAGGTTATAGACACACAACCTCTCTCTTCAGCCCTTTCATTTCCTACAGCTCTCAGGTTTTAAATAAATCACGAATTTTGTTCTTCTATCCCAAATGGTTTTATTTCTAATACTATTTCATACAAGAAATTCTGTAAGTATTGTGTGTAATTAGCTGATTTAATAGTACGAAAAGTATTACTATTACAGTTATTTTACTTATTGTTAGTTTTCATTTATATCAATTAATTTAACGGAATGTAATACATTGTTCCTCTGCCTGGAATTTTTAAATAAAATTAACCAAGTCCAAATAATTGTTGTTAAATCTCTGATCTGTTAACACTCATTGTTGATCGACGATGTGTTATTTTGTTACACAAAACTAACTGTTACTGAAAACTAAAAATTGTCAAGTGATATGGTCTAATGGACAAAAGCTGATATTACCACATCTTTTTGAAGTATTTATTATACATGTGAGTTTTTATATTATTTCTTCAATTTTTTATGGGGATGAATTTTCTATATTGTATAGTTATTTACAGTGAATTTGTATGTTATGTTCATTAGAACGTTTAGTGAAACTCTACTTAGTTTTAATTTTTTTTACACCTGTTTGATTTCCTAAACTACACCGATATTCACAAGGACAAGAGCTTCGACCTCGAATATAACTTTTACTTTTCTCAAGTTAAGCATAAATTTATTTCAGAGATAATACTTTCAAGGGTCTGATAAAAAGCGAGAAAAGCCTTTTGATGTATTTGTGTTTTCATGGTCCTTAGGAAGAATGTATACAAATTGATAAAAAACATTTTATGAACTTCCTTATTAGTTTACTAAAAGCTCTTCATTCATATCGCAATGTAGGAATGCTTTATTTGAAAGTAACGTAGTTTGTATTCATTATCAATTTGAACTACTGCAATTTAAAAGTCTCCAATTCAGATACCATATAATGACGTATTTCTTGTTTAAGAACAACTTTTTCAGCAAACTTCTCTTGCATGGCTAAACGATTCGAAGATTGTTTTCCAATTTTGGGTCAATGGTACAAAGGTTTTTGATTAGTACAACATATCATAAGATTGTTATTTTATTAATCATAACATATAGCTTCAATTTTTGACGTGTTTTTTTTTACTAAAAAATGGCTGTGTTTTCCCCTATACTTGGTTTGCTAGCGTAGCTATAAAATATATCTAACGAATTGTTTTTTCTTTTGTTTCAGATATTCTCATCGAAGTCTGAACTGCAGCTCCATTCGCAGCTGCACATGCGAGAAGTCAAACCTTACAAGTGCAATCAGTGTAGTAAAACGTTTGCAAACAGCTCTTACTTGAGCCAGCACACGAGGATCCACTTAGGGATCAAGCCTTACCGCTGTGAGATCTGCCAGAGGAAGTTCACCCAGCTGTCCCATCTGCAGCAGCATATCCGAACACACACGGGAGACAAGCCGTACAAGTGCCGCCACCCCGGCTGCAACAAAGCATTCAGCCAGCTGAGCAACCTACAATCACACTCCCGATGCCATCAGACTGACAAGCCTTACAAATGCAATTCATGTTACAAGTGTTTTAGTGACGAACCTTCCCTCCTTGAGCACATCCCCAAGCATAAGGAGTCCAAGCACCTCAAGACTCACATCTGCCAATACTGCGGCAAGTCCTACACCCAAGAAACCTACTTGACGAAGCACATGCAGAAGCACGCAGAAAGGACGGACAAGAGGCCTCCAATTATAGGAATACCTCGAGTCAGCCTGGATAATCCCCATTATTGGCCTAAGGTCTCGCCTGACACTGCCAACAATCTGGTAGATGTGATGCAGCAGCATGATGCATACGGACAGAATGGTGTCTTGCAGGACCACCTTCACCACAGGACTGACATGAATGGTGAAGACCATGTGATGCGAGGTGTTCAACCTCCAGCACCTCCTCCTACGCCGTCTGCGACCGGCTCACCTCTCAATTACCATGAGTCTGTCATATCCGGCAAAACCAATACCTCGTCAGCGTCGGCGTTCACCCCCATACAATCGATGGGAGTTCCTAGCCATCACCATAATCATCTGAATCATCACCAAATCACGGACCACCATCGTCCGGCCTACCTTTCATATAATACAATAGCCTTCCCTGGCTCGAAGATGGGTCAGATACCTGGGGTCCAAAGCTCTGTGGGCATGGAGATACCTAAGGCTCCTGTCACATCGAATGGATTCCCCAACCAATTGATCTCTCTCCACCAAATAAGGAATTATGCCCACCAACCAGCCCCAACACTCATGACCACCGAACACCTTTTACAGGGGCTCAAGGAGAAAGGACAATAATATTACATGCCTACAGATTATCTGTAGGAAAGGGATGGTGCTTAATAGACTATGAATATTTTTTATCGAAAGTCGATTTCCGAATCGGCTAGTGTGTTAATGTGGACATTTTATACTCGCTGAGTACAGTGTGTAATAAAGAAAGTGTACAAATCTGAGGAACGATAAGTTATGGGTAATGATCTTGTGTACAAAAAAGGACAATGTATAAAGAATATAATTCTCAAAAAGGACTGTAGGCTGTCTATGATCCTCAAAAATCCTTCCGTTCAGTATAATAGAAATGCATGTTTTAATAGAAATGCTTTATAAATATCGTTTTTTTTATTAGTTTGTTGTATGCTATGTTAAATGTATAATTGATGAGTACCATGTACTTGTAAATGCACTTTTTACATAACGTACTTAGTGAAGGTTGCTATATGAGATGTTTTGCGGTTCCTTTTGTTCCTTTTTGTTATTTTTGAATTGTATATATATTATTATAATTCAATCGATCGTTCTCTATGTACAGTTTGAAATAAGAGTTAAGATAGTTTTAAAACTTTGGTAAAATGTAATATAGTCGGTACTCTTAGATGATATACTTTAGATTTTTGTTATATTTTATGTTTTCTTTTGTCGAGAAATGGAGATTATGGACATTTAAATAAGGTAAATAAAATAAGATTGAATAGTCTCACAGGGTACACGTGTTTACTAACAGTTATTGTCCACTTTTTCAATGTCAATGTTTACATTTATATTCTCGACAAATCTACACGTTTAAAGCTCAAATTATTTTATATTTTTCATCCTGTACTTAATAATGGAACCCAGTGTTATACGTAAGGCGAATAAGTTATTGTGATCACCTTTAAAGTACATTATATGTTTTGAGCGACTTCTGAAAACGAAAAATATTCGTTATTAAGGAACAATATCTACTTAATAGGAGAAATATTGTGGTGCCCAACTATTATTATTTTGTTGCTTTAATAAGGGACGATAATTTTAGCATTTATTATTTACCATTGTGGCAATAAAATTTCCAATTATCCCGAGGTCCCTATTCACCGTTTTTGAAAGATTTTATAATAATAATCATATAGAATTTTATAATATTGTAAATATTTAAATTTTATGTTTGAACCTTTGGTTCGAGTGTTATTGTACACATAAATATTTTTAAAAGGCTATTTTGTAGCCATATTCCTCATGTAATGATGGTAAAGAAAATCTTAATTCTTGGAAATAAACATACATGTAAACTTATTGTCACTATGTGCTCTTTTTTTTTAATCTACGAAACTTCCTGCTAAACGTAGTGTGTTGTTAATTAAAATAAAATACAGTGTGTTTTACATTCCATTCTTAGAAACGAGGAACCAGCACATGTTTACTTAATGTATTTTATTAAACTGAGCTACAAACAACTCCGAACTGAAATTAATTATCAGAGAGCATAATGTTGCAAAATAGTTATAATAGCCAATATGGAAGTTATTTATTGTAAAACAATAACAAAAACAAATAGAGCAAAATGTTTTAGTGTCTTTCATTGTTTTCATGAGTGCCGCATTTTCATGCGGTTTGTTTTTTGATAATGTTTTGTTACTATTATCTTGTTTTTGTTAATACAGCAGTTTATTGCAGGCCTAACTGTCATTGTTTTTATGTTCATAAAAGATGCAATTTTTTAAATATTTTTTTTTCTGTGGCATTATTGTTTTTAAGTGATTAAGATCCTCTTATATAAATTCAACCTGGAATGTAAATTTCTAAAATTTTATTATATTTAAAAAAGAGGAATAAAAAACCTTACATCTGTTCACTTTATATATAAATATATGAAAATAAATATATATGATATAGAAAGTTGGTATCTTTTTATTTAAAGAGTTAATAAAGAATTATGAACAAGTATGTGTCCGTTGTTTTATACTTTGATGTCCTTGAGAACCCAGTTCTGTTATCACCGTTTATTGTTGGAGCTTATTATTGTTATGTTATGAGCTGCTCATTGATCGGACATTGATTTCATCAAGCCGAGGCCGGCTTGAAGGAGACTTCCATATTCACCTCATCCAAGAATCTCTTTGCAAACTACGAGGTCATCACTGTCTTAATCCCATTCCAACATGATTACGTTACTAGTAAAACAAAAAAGAAAGTTATATCAAAATAATTAATCTTTATGGAGTGTTAAGTTATGAGAAAATCTAAAGCACAATTCAGAAAGAATGAAAGATGAGAGGCACAGGCAACTTAGTAATTAACGTACATTATTATGGTTATTTTAATTTAAATAGTTTGGTTTAGCTTAGTAAATATCATAAGGAACCTTCCTGTTTTCCACGCAGAGTATCCCTCTAACGTGGGAATTTATTTAAATGTTGTGTGCTCCATCCTTTGGATACTACACACATTTCAGTAATTACATTATAATATTTCTTATATAATAATTATAAACATTATAAAACAATAAGAATAAAGAAAAAGAAAGCTTGATACTCAACAATTGGTGCCTCTCGGTTAAAATGGTCTCTCTGGAAACCAATTTTTTTAGTTCTTTGAAATTTTCTTTTAATGCCCGAGTAAATAATTATCAAAAAACGTATAAAGTCTGTCTATTGGGCAATAGCAAATTTTCGGTTGAGACCTATATGCTTCCAGCTAAGAGTCCAACAACCTTAAACAGAATTCTTAAACACCAGTCTATGCTGAAGTAAATTCAGTGGAGAGGATTTGAATAGTACTTATAAAATAAATCCTATCATTAATAATTCAAACAAAATTATCATTCTGATCTGTTTATTGCAGAATTTTTTCCCTAATACTCCCAGAGTCACGCACTACACTTTCGAAACTCAAAGCAATATGACCAGAACAAAAACAAAAAAATTAAAAAAAAAAAAAAATGTAAATTGTAAATTGTTTCCCAGTTTGCATTAGAGACTTCTCACCACTTCATGCTCTAGAGAGAAGGTAAGTAATAGTTTATTTTATCACTATTCTAAATTTATTTATTTCGGTTCTAAATTAATTAAACATCTTTGTGGGGGCTCAGGTTATCCGTGTGAGTAAAAGCGTTGCCTTTAATCTCACATGGTAAACCTAGAGTGGCGAGTTCGATTCCCTCCTGGACAATGGAATTTATTTAGTGACGGAATTCATTAAATAAAGTC
Source organism: Riptortus pedestris (assembly GCA_019009955.1). Taxonomy (NCBI): domain Eukaryota; kingdom Metazoa; phylum Arthropoda; class Insecta; order Hemiptera; family Alydidae; genus Riptortus; species Riptortus pedestris. Next base: position 197,995,015 of record CM032228.1, on the reverse strand, counting down.
CTGAGTGCTACCCTGGCTAGAAAAGGGCGGTAACCTGTAGACAACCCGTCCCAATTAGCCTTAGTTGCAAAAAGTGGACGTTAATAAATAATAATAATAAAACTTCTTTATACATCATCACTATTATCACAGTTATGCATTAAAGAAGAACTCATCACCTGTTCCCTGTGACAACTCCACCTCCCAGCCACATTCACGAAGCCACTATCCATTCAGTAAAGCTGTTTAGACGAAGAGTATTCTACTCTATATAGTAAAACATCTGTAACAATCGTAGTAACCAAATGTAGGACGATATATCTATGAATAGCATAGGCAAAGCGCTCCTGAAAATGAGCTTTTTAAATTTTAATCATGACGCAATTTTTCCAAAATGTCTTTAAATGACTCTGATAACTTGATACTTGTAACACCCCCAGAACAAGGACTTAACTTCGTTTTTAAATAGGTGGAAGTACAATTTTGGGATTGTGATTTGGAGCTAAATAAATATAGGGAAGTACGACGGACAATTCTTAAACATTTAGGGTGACGGAGGCTCTTCAATGTGACTCTGAAGAACTCGGATTATCCAGTAATAGCCCTTAGTGTAGAAGATGTTTATTTCTGCCTTGGTGTTCTGTTCTCTCATTTTTTGATCCCGATTGAAACCATAAATGAAGTTAGAGACACGTTAAAACAACATTTTTTCCCCCATGGCTTTTTAGTTGCATATGTCATATGGTAAAGCATCCTGGTAGACCTGTGTTGCATAGATGAGAGTATATCTTTTCTATATCGGGTTTCTTCCATGACTCGCTCGCTTCCATTCTTTAGGACCAGAACTAGAACGGCGAATTTGATTGCTACCTGGGCAATAGGAATTATTTTAATAACGAACTCATTAAAACAAATTTTTAGTCCCGATCCTAGCTAGAAGTGGGTGGTAACCGTCCCAATTATCCATAGTAGCACAAAATTGACATTAATAAATAAATTAAAAATGAAAACATACCTACACAATCTGCTTAACGAAACCAATGATAAATAAGCGAGTAATACTTTTCTCTCATGATAAAAACCTTTCTGCATGCCATATTTTCCTCTTTATTACTTTCCTCACAGTTCTGAAATTGGTATTTGTGTTGTATATCTTTCCAACCTCAAAGCCTTGCCACTGAAGAGCAAGCTTAAGAAGTACCGATGGAAATGTCTCTTTGCTTTGGACCCTAGGCACCTTCAAAGCTAATTGAGATTCTCACACTGGTTCTGACTTTGCAAAAAAGTATTATCCAGTACTATTCTCGTGAAATTGATAAGCTACCCATCCCGAGAATACTGGTTATGATTATGCAAAAAGTATTCTCCAGTACTGTTCTCGTGAAACTGAAAACCTTGCTAGGCATTCTAGGTAGTCAAGCCTCTTGTAATTTTGCCCTATTTAGTCTGTCATAAGCCTGTAGGAAGTCAGTAATGGGGTCATACAGATCTATATCATTGCTTTTCCTCACAACTTCCGAACTATTAAGATATGATCTGTAGTCGAATATCCTTGGTGAAAATCATTCTTGACTCTCCCTGTATCCTTTCAAAGTAGCCCATCAAAGTGCAGCAAATGCCCAAAGGCAGTACTGTACTTCATTCTTGGAGAGCCCCACCCTCATAATGTTCACATTTCAGTTTATTGTACTTTCTATGTATAGGCATGATGATAGTCTCTCCTCATCCTGTAAGCTTTTTCTTGTTTAGTTCAAATATCCCTCATCAAATTTTTTCCAGATTGTCTCAGAGACTTATAACTTGTTTCAGTAATCCCCAAGTCTCAGAGACTTATTACTGTATTTTTAAAAATTATAAATATTTTGCCAATCTCTTCTCTATTAATTAGTACAGCTTCCACGATATCCTCATTGTTGGGATGCCTAATCATATGCTGTCCAACATTTAACTACATTTAATATTTTTTAAAGTATGTGGGACACCTATTTTGCTTACACTCAGTGAAGAGGTTTCCTTCTACGTTATGATAGAATTCAGCCTGCTCATAAATTCCTGTTGGATATATTTATTCCTTACAGAACATTCATTTATAAAAAAAGAACAATATGTACAGAATGGACAACCGTTTAGACATGTCTCTTTCAGTAAGCACATCTAACAATAGAAGCTTCCATTCATCTTTAACCTTCATTTTGAACTGTGAGTTCTGTTAAATTCCATTAAACATTTTAAGCTTACTGTTGTCATACCTGTCGGCGGAGACCGTCGTCACTGGCTGATGGTCGAGTACAGCTGGCAAGCGCTTTCGATGCGATGGCACCATCTTCAAGCCCGTCAGTACAACTTTTGACGGGTTTGAAGATTTATACTGGCGGCTCTAATCCTTTATTTTAAGCTTAACTTGGTGAGTGTGTATATTCGATTAAGCCAAACAGCCGGGTTGTACTAAATTAAACCAATAGGATAGTTAGAGGTTGACCGTCTTCGAAGTTTCACGTTCAAAAAATTTCATAAATAACTCAGCTTCCACGTGATTTATCGGTGAACCAATGCTCGTTCCCGATTTGTGTTTATAATACTTGCTGTTGATTAGGATGTACACGGAGTTTAGTGACAGATATGCTAATCAAATCTCATCATTTATAAATTTCCCTTCAATTAACCTCAATGAGTACATAATCAGTTCGTGAAAAAAGAATTTCACATCGAAGCTCATGAATATGTATTCTTTGCCAAACTGAATACAGCAATGTTGTGAATCTTTAATGCAGATTTCAGTACTCCCAATATGTGGCGTGCGTTTCTTCAAAATAGGCTGACTGAGGTAACTGACTCAATTGTATTTACAATAGGTCTTAAAGGGATATCCCTTAGCCCATAGATGCTTGGATGCAATGGATGTAGCATGAACAAACCTTTACTTTCCTAAGAAGAAGCTAAACACTCTTCAATACGGTTTTTCGTGATTTTCATCTTTCAAAAGGTCGTTCAGGCTTTTGGCATAATAATCCTTATTCAAGACTGTGCTTAATTAGGAAGATACAAGCAAATGTAACCTACTCAGAGGGTCATCAACAGCCCAGGCCAACGCCAGACAGTCCAAAAGCACTTTGGAGGAACACAGATGATCCAAAGATGGTTGTTATATCATTTTTTTTTTTCAAAATTAATTTTCTATTTGCACTTGAAGAGAGACAATTTTTCTGCCGTTCAAGCGATCCGTCAAAATTAGTAAAATAAAATAATATTTACGTAAATTTTCAAAGAAAATCGTCAAAATTGGGAATTTTGAGAAGTTCAAATTTTTATTTCTCGTTGTAAAAATAATTTTATTTTTAAAAATAATATTATACATTATTATAAAAAAAATTAAAATATGTTTTTTTTTTAGTTTTCAAGTTAGTAGTAGACTGTTTTTTAGAACACTTTTTTTTTTTTTTTTTTTTTTGGAACCAAGTACTGTTCACAGAATATTGTTCAAAGGAGGTAATCCAAAGTAAATAAATCAAATAAATGTTTACATTTGACGCCGTATAAGTAACAGAAAATAAACCTTAAAAAAACTCGTCTACATGATGAAATAGCACCTTCCGCAACCGAAGTCGGGAAGAAACTAGTGAAAGTCCGTCACGCAGGGGCTGCGTAAACTAAGCAGATTTCCCATGTGAAGTTTTACAATAGAGAAATCTGCATACTGGTAACACAACACCACCGTGATTAAATACAAACGGTAATGAGAAATCTTTCAGTTAATTAAAATAAATTCCTAACTGAAACGGCTTCTGAATTATAAGAATAATTTATATTTTAATAACTCAAATTTTAGTAGTCCAAGAACTAAATAAGTGGGGGGGGGGCGGAGGACAGAACGTATTTGCATAAATCTCACAAAGTAACGAAGGGTAAGGTAAGGTTAGAAACGACAAGTAAGGTTAGGAGAAACTTCCACCTGAGCCGAATAGTTACGGAAACGGCCGACCTAATCCGAACTATACCCGACCATAGACTTCATAAAAATGCAAATATCTCGGTTAATATTCAAGATAGAGAATAAATGTATATAACAATATTTATAGTAAATTTAATTTGCAATAAGATTGGTTCTATACAATTTTTCGATCCGATGCATAATAGATATTTTGAATTTTCGAAAATCTCCCTCTAAACCCCCCTCCCTCTAGTCAGATTTCAGCCATTAACGAACTCGAATTGCTTAGAAACTGGCTGTACAAAAACGAAGTGATGAAGGTTTGGGCGCCACTTCAAGAATACTGTACACATTTTCTCAATGAGTACAGTTTTGTGTTTCACATTTGTAGAATTTCTCGTGTTACGGAGTCTAGAAATTTAGTGTTAATGCACTTGAGAGTTATGTACGAGTAGGGATGAGCCGGCGAGGAGGCAAGAAACCGCAGCCTTGGCATTTCCACATCTTACAACCGAGATTCCATCAATATGCCCAAGGGGTCTGGACCAGCTTTTATCACCTCATCTTACATAAGTCATTGTTTCTAAGTGTACATATTTCAAATTTGAACAAGAAATTGATTTGATGAACATCTTGTCAGGAGGGATAAGTTAAAGAAAAGGTTACAATCAATTATTAGCAGATCCCCCCCTCTTCCGTGACGCGATTTTTGAAATATTTCTTCAAACCCAGGAAATGACGAAAATGAGACCCGTTCAAAATTTTCTATATATATACACATATATAGATAGACTCCATATTTAATGAAAGATGACTAACGTTCGTTAATGACTAACATTGGACCATGGATATTCGAATCGAAATATCTCCATTACTATACATCGGATCAATAACTTGTATAGAACCAATCTCGTAGAAAATTGAATGGGCTACAAATATTGTTCTATACTTATTTTCTGTATCATGAATATTAACCGAGATATTTGGGTTTTATAGTTTTCAGCTTTCAGTAAACCCCCACTCCTACTCATGTCATATTAATAATAAGCTTTTATATCGTGAACCATTTCATACCAAGGTTAAATACCAAATATTGTTTTCATTGACCTTTTACTTTGTGAGATATATGCAAATACGTTCAGTTGACCCCCCCCCCCCCCTTCTTTTGTTCTTGGATTACTAAAATTTGAGTGATTGAGATAAAAAATATTCTGATTCATTATACATTATAGTACTAGCTATAGTAAATAGTTTTGTATAAAGTTAATGTTATATTCAGATATATTTCAGTAATTGTTTTTCCTTTCCGGTCTAGAATATTTCTATCTATCTGTTCAGCTCTCAGAGGTTGGCTGACCTGTTTGTTAATTCAGACGCTTTCCGTATGACACACCCTGACCATAGATTTTCTATTTTTACGGAAAATTCCAAGGAGTAGAAGTGGAGGGTTTATTCAAGGATAAAAAAATAATACGATGGCAGAATAAATGTTTTAATCTTTGAGCTACGAAAAAATGTGTCGAACAAAAATTGTAGAGCATCAATAGTATTAGAAGTTGGATCTATAACATTTTTCGATATGAATCATAATAACTGAGATATTTTGAATTTTCGAATTGCCCCCAATAGACGGGCCAAATAAACATGTTTCAGTTAAGAAGGAAAAATATTAATTAATGACGTCATCACACAACCTAACCTCACATAGTAAAAGTTCAATGAATAGTGTTCGAATAAAGTGGTCCATGATAAAACAACCATACTGTTAATATGTCGTGGGTAGGTTTACTGAAGACTGAAAACTAAAAAATGCAAATATATCGGTTAATATTTAAGATAGAGAAAAATGATATATAACAACATTTATAGGAATGTAAATTTTCAATAAGATTGGTTCTACAGTTTTTCGATCCTACTCATAATAACGGAGATATTTTGATTTTGTCGAAATATCCCCATCTAAACCCCCTCTCTTGATCATTAGTTTTACATAAAAGGTTTAAATATCGAATTTGGTAGTGACCGAACAAAACTAGCGACCGCTAGAGAATTTGAGTTGCATTAATTGTTAAATGATAAAAAGTCCGTCACGCAGGGGCTGCGTAAACTAAGCAGATTTCCCACGTGAAGTTATACAGTAGATAAATCTGCCCAATAACAACTGTAGTAGTAAGGTATCTCTAAACCTATTCAAGAGGGACGAATAGTTACGGAAACGGCCGCGAGAAAGTCCCGCGGGACGGAAAGTCCCGAACATAGCCGACTCCTGCCGATCACGCACAGAATGCAAATGCAAATATCTCGGTTAATATTCAAGATGCAGAATAAATGTATAGAACAATATTTATAGTAAATTTAATTTGCAATAAGATTGATTTTATACAATATTTCGATCCGACGCATAATAACGGAGATATTTTGAATTTTCAAAAATCCCCCCTCTAAACCCCCTCTCCCACTGGTCTGATTTCAGCCATTAACGAACTTGATCTTCCGTTTTAAAATAATAAAAATTAATTAATAAATAAAAATTGCGACCGCTAGAGCGTTAACAGACAAATATATATATATAAATTTGAACGGACCTCATTTTCGTCATCTCCTGGGTAGGATCGATGGACATTTGAAGAAATGTTTCGAAACTCGCGTCATGAGTACGACCTCAATAGCTGATTTCCCTTAAGGGAACTGTGCTGGAAAATCGACTTTATTTATGTGGTACTTTTAGATGATTTTTCTGAAGGGAAATCAGCTATTTACTTTTATGCATGGTAAAATATCAGTAGGTGTTTTCGATTTTTGAATAATTTCTTCAAGTGTCTGTCGATCCTTCCTAATGTATGTGGGAGATGAGAATAATTAAAATTTGTATGTCTAATTTATATGTAAAAAAATCTCAAGTACAGCTTAAATTTTGTTTTGTTTTCATAGAGTTCTTACTAAGGGTGAAATAGAGTATTAAGAGAAATCTTATTAACAGCGCAATGGACGCGACGGACAGTTTGTTTTTTAAAATTCTCTTAAAATTTTGTTGGGCTAACGAGATGTGTAGTACTGCTAATCCTGGAGTTACTGTGAGTCATGGAACTGCTTAGAGAATGGGAATATATATTTCTACATAAATCTGATTGGGACGCCTCATGGCATGTACCAATGAGACCCTCTTTAAAGGAATTAACAATATCTAAAAGAACACAGAAAAAAATAATTACAAAAGTTATCTGTTCCAGTATCTTATTTATTATGTGTCCCGTGGTGTCTTACTTATTATGAATCAGATCTAAAAATTGAATATAACCAATTTTATTTCAGTTTAAAGCTGTTTTGGAGATTTCCCATAAGGAGAATCAGTTTTTGTGGTTGTACTAATTACGCGATTTTCGACTAAAGATAAGCGATAACGGAGGTCCATTCAATATTATATATATATATATATATATATATATATATATATATATATATATATATATATGCATATTCGTAGTCGATGGGCATGCGGGTTAAGGCGAGGTACTTCTACCACTAAAGTCAAGAAGCTGAAGGTAAAAATATTTGCAGGTTCGATCCCTGCCAAGAGAGAACATTAGTTCACAAGTTCGCTACCAGAGTGCTCTAGTGTCATAGTGCCTGTGGATCAGCGGGAGTGTAACGAGTATATGCATACGTCTGGCCGCCCTTCGGATTGACTAACGACTAAGATTCACTTAGATCCCGTCTATAGGCAGCCTCACACAGGGTGAACTAATTACAGACCCCCCCCCCCCCGGATACCCTGAAGAATGTCAGTCTACTGGGGACAAGTCATTCTAGGTTCTTCTTGATTTACGGGGCTGAACATCGAGTTGATCAATCACTACGTAAATGGCTGATCACTAATCCTTCGAGTCCCGCTCGAGGTTGCTTGAAGATCACAAAGGTCTATAATGCCAACCGAAAAAAAAATATAAATATAACAAACAACTAAATATAAATATAAAAAACTAACCAATGAGCAACCAACCACTCAAGTAACCAACTTAATTATATAAGTAACCAATCTTGTTGAAAATTTAATTGTCTATAAAAATTGTTCTGTCCATTTTTGGATAGAAATATTTTTCAAATATTTGATTTTATTATTCTGTCTTCAATAAACCCACACTTCTCACCATCGGATTTTTGGTTTGAGTAACTGATTCACTAAACAAGTTATATCCTGGTTTGCATTTCAATTCCTTCATACTGCAAGAGAAATAGAGAATAAACGGCGAGTTGAGTTCATGATGGTGTCATATACAGCTCGTGGGAAATGTTTTTGGTCCGTTCAAATATATGCATATATAAGCAATTTTAAGTTCATCGTTGCTAAGCCGTTTTTAAACGTTTAGCTTAATAAGGTTATAAAAGGTAATTTGCCATCCAGCGCATTAAATCAGAAATATCGTATATGACATTCTAACAAAATAATTTTAAATGAAGTGGAGGTAAACATTTTCTTCATTTAATTTATCTAGTTTATTAAAGCCTCTAAACATTTCGTCCATGCTGAAAAAAAAATTCTAAACAGAGTAAATATCCAATCAGAAATGAGGTGTTACGCTTCTATCCGGAGTAGACGAAAGAAGTTAAAGCAACCTTGGTGTCCTTGGTCTAAAGGATTCGGCCATCCCTGATTATAAATAGGTCAGAGTCCCATAGTCCCATTATTTAAACACTGCATTTAAACTCACCAGCTAAATAAATAAATTTGATGACCTGGATGAACAGTTTTTCTTTAAAACTCTTAATATATTTGAATTCAGGCTAATGTTTGATTGTAAAAACAGGTGGGGAGGGAGAATTGAAATGAACAGTAAGAAGGAGAAACTTCTGTGATGACGACTAATAGTGAAACCAGTTTCTTTTTTGGTGTATTTTTTTTTTTTGTTTTATAGAATAACGTTTATTTGAGAAAATTTCACCTGAGCTGTATTCATGAGCTCAAGTTGGGAAAGAAGTCCAGACAAAGGGCTAACTGATATATAAAGCTTGCAAAAATGAGGTATATGCATTTAAATAAGATGAATGACACAAAAAATTAGAGATTTAAGTTTTGGGCAAATACCTTCATTCTCTTAAGAGTTTCAGATCAAGAGTATTTGCTAAACAACAAATTTTTACTTGGTTTTTGAACATGCATCCTTAATTTTAAAATGCCTCCCCCCCCCCTCAGATTTAACCCCAGAGGTACTGACTGCCTGCGTCATTGGAACTTCGCCTCCATGATGTTCATTTATTTGATATTGGGTAATAGCCTGCAATCATTGTTTCAACCATTTTTACATTTTAACGGTGTTTTTTTTACCTTTCCATCTTCAGCTTTCAGCATACCTCACTCACACTCTTTCAATTTCACTTGAAATGTATAATATCTCATGGCCAGCTAAAACATTGTTTCCTAGTGTTCCTACCTAAGTGAAAAATAGAAAGTAGAGATAAGCTCATCTGTGGGACCATGTTTGAACGATTTTTAAATAATAATACTACCAATAATTAGCTGATTTCCTTTAAAGCACTTGTTTATCGAAAATTTCCTCAAATCTCCATCGATCCGACCTAGGATATATATATATATATATGTATGTGTGTGTGTGTGTGTTTGTGTGTGTGTTTGTTTGTGAGTGTGTGTATTCCATCTATCAATCAGTATATTTGTCTGTTACATCTAGTGTTCACAATTCTTGTTTAATCGTGACCAAACACGACACGTAAGCGTTTTGTGCTAAACGAATGATCAAGTTCTTTAACGGTTAAAATTGGACAGGCAGGTGGGGGAAGCTTCGAAAATTCAAAATATCTCCTATTATACATAGGATCGAAAATATATATAGAAACAATATTAATATACATGTTTTCTCGAATGTGAATATTAACCGAGATATTTCGATATTAGCAGAGTTCCCTTCAGGGAAACTGGTGAACTACTGTGCTGCTGGATTGCTGTAACAGTCGAAAGGGTGGAAGGCTCATGTGTCGGTGGATGGTCATGGACTGTTGCAGTCGGTAGGATGGAGGGCTCCTGTGTCGGCGGATTGCTGTAGCAGTAGGGAGGTTGAAGGGCTGCTGTGTCGGCGGATTGCTGTAGCAGTAGGAAGGTTCAAGGGCTCCTGTGTCGGCGGATTGCTGTAGCAGTAGGGAGGTTGAAGGGCTCCTGTGTCGGTGGATTGCTGTAGCAGTAGGGAGGTTGAAGGGCTCCTGTGTAGGCGGATTGCTGTAGCAGTAGGGAGGTTGAAGGGCTGCTGTGTCGGTGGATTGCTGTAGCAGTAGGGAGGTTGAAGGGCTCCTGTGTAGGCGGATTGCTGTAGCAGTAGGGAGGTTGAAGGGCTGCTGTGTCGGTGGATTGCTGTAGCAGTCGGTAGGATGGAGGGCTCCTGTGTCGGTGGATTGCTGTTACAGTCGGTAGGATGGAGGGCGTCTATGTCGGTGGATTGCTGTTGCAGTCGGTAGGATGGAGGGCTCCTGTGTCGGTGGATTGCTGTTGCAGTCGGTAGGATGGAGGGCGTCTATGTCGGTGGATTGCTGTTGCAGGAGGTAGGTTGAAGGGCTCCTGTGTTGGTTGATTGCTGTAGCAGAAGGGACGGTGAAGGGCTCCTGTGTAGGGGGATTGCTGTAGCAGTAGGGAGGTTGAAGGACTACTGTGTCGGTGGATTGCTGTTGCAGTCGGTAGGATGGAGGGCTCCTGTGTCGGTGGATTGCTGTTGCAGTCGGTAGGATGGAGGGCGTCTATGTCGGTGGATTGCTGTTGCAGTCGGTAGGATGGAGGGCTCCTGTGTCGGTGGATTGCTGTTGCAGTTGGTAGGATGGAGGGCGTCTATGTCGGTGGATTGCTGTTGCAGTCGGTAGGATGGAGGGCTCCTGTGTCGGTGGATTGCTGTAGCAGTAGGGAGGTTGAAGAGCTCCTGTGTCGGTTGATTGCTGTAGCAGAAGGGAGGGTGAAGGGCTCCTGTGTCGGTTGATTGCTGTAGCAGAAGGGAGGATGAAGGGCTCCTGTGTAGGGGGATTGCTGTAGCAGTAGGGAGGTTGAAGGACTACTGTGTCGGTGGATTGCTGTTGCAGTCGGTAGGATGGAGGGCTCCTGTGTCGGTGGATTGCTGTTGCAGTCGGTAGGATGGAGGGCGTCTATGTCGGTGGATTGCTGTTGCAGTTGGTAGGATGGAGGGCGTCTATGTCGGTGGATTGCTGTTGCAGTCGGTAGGATGGAGGGCTCCTGTGTCGGTGGATTGCTGTTGCAGTCGGTAGGATGGAGGGCTCCTGTGTCGGTGGATTGCTGTAGCAGTCGGGAGGTTGAAGGGCTCCTGTGTCGGTGAATCTCTCTAGATCTGCTGCCACGGCAACGTATATTGCCGCTACAGCAGTCCTACTCCACCCCCACCCCCTTCATGACGGAGTCACTGATGGATGAATGGCACCTTCTTTGTCGGAAGTTCAGATTTGGATCTGTGTCAATCAGGTGTCGTCGGGGGTGTCTCTCCACTTCTGGTTGGCTGTAGTTCGGTTGCTTGTTTGTGTGTGACCGTAGACATTCCTGGGAAAGTTGGTCCAGCAGTGTTCCTCCATCAAGTAGCTTGGATTGACTAGGTCAACGGAGGCATTCGCCTCCTTGTTGCCTTGTGTGTGGTTCAGAATATGGTAGAAGGAGGGGTTTCCGAACTGCGGAGAAAGATTTGAAAGCAAGTAGTCTTTATGCCTGAATGTCTTATTTAGTGAGTGATCGTGTTTCTGTGGTTTTCAGCAGTGCCAAATTTTTCTTATGAGCTTGGAGTGTGGCGCAGGCCTCTGGGAAATCCGGTGCACCGAAGAAATTTCCGGGGAAGGAGGGATGGCTGGCATTAAATTTCGGGGACAGGTACGGATTCTGGCCAATGTGTGATCCGGTCCACCATGGCGAGAAGGTATATCATCCTCTGATGGCAACAATGGTCCAACGATGCCCAAGTGGGCGTGGTGAAATTGGCCTGCATGTTTGAATGTACCAAAGGGTGTCGTCGTAAGGCGATGAACTTTGGGTCTGGCAAGTGACACACGACTTCGCCCAGCTGCCTATGTCGGAGTTTATCTCGGTTCAAAATAGCGTTGGGTGATGAGTTTCCTCGTCGTTTTGGCCTGGAAGGATCAGGCAATGGGGGAACGCCTGAACTCTGGAAGGACATAAGGCCTTGCGGTTGTCGAGGTCTGACAGAGTAGCTTGTTCTCTGTTCTGGACATCGACATCCACTTAAGTTACAGCGGAGGGTTCTTCTTCAGCTCCTGGATGTTTGGATCCTTTCACTGTACCTCTGCCAGAACTTCCCAATCTTTCGGCAGGTCCACCTCTTCCGATGATGGCAGGAGCATCTGTGACGACATTCTCGCTACCTGGTCGGTATCGTATGTCCGTTGTGAACTTGCTGATGAAGCGAGGAGAGCAGTGGCTGAATCTCGTTTGCTTCAAACTTGAATCCAAGGAACTCCACTTCGGGCTTTCCGAAGACATATATTGTGACGTTAAGGGACAAGGTGGAGTCGTGAAGATCGTCTTCCCATCGAGCTGAGTAGTCCCGATAGTCTCCACATGCCCAAAGGCTGTCTGCCGTCCTTTTTCGTGGCCACATGAAGGAGATTAGGCCAGCTGCTCTAAGATGCCGGCAGATTCCCTCATCTATCATTCCCTGAAACTACTTCTGAATCGCTGTGTACTTATTAAGTTATGTATATTAAAGGAAAGTTTATAACACAATACTTTTATTATGTTCAAACAAATACATATTTACACGGATTATGTTACTTCTATGCTTGTTGTAATAATACTGTAAAATATTAGTCTCAATTATCTTTGTTCGCATCTCTGAACGTATGTTGCCGCTACAGTATTGTTATGATTATTTATTTTATTTAAGTCCACTTTATGCTCCCATGACTAATTGGAACGGGTTATCTACAGGTTACGACCCTTTTCCTAGCCAGGGTGCGACTAAGGATTTTATTTAATGAGTCCGTCACTAAATAAATTCATATTGCCCAGGAGTAAATTGAACTCGCCACTCTAGGTTTGCCATACGTTTATTACAAAAATGATAAATGTTTATTATCAGGGTTCTTTTGGATTGCAAAATTAAACACAAACAAGCTTCAGAGCTTTTATCACTGCACAATTTATTCGATGACGCAATACACACTTGGTAAATTATTCTTCACTACTGATCACAATATGCACTGATAACTTCGTTTCTTATTGCACAGTTGAAGAACTCACGATCATCCGTAGCACTGATTTTTACAAAACACGGCACTGCACTGATCACTAAATGCTAGACTGAACGCACTGCGCTTCGCTAGTGAAGAAACTGACTGTCTATAACTGGCTGACCGAATTCTATATAGCCAGCGCTGGCTAAACGGATCTAGACACTGAGTCGGCTTCGTCAGTCTAGAAGATTCTAGACTTGACTCTGGCGCTTGTTCTGCAGAGACACCCCCACTTTCTTCGTATTTCTTAAATATAGTAGATTCACTAAGCGTAATTTTTCAAGTACATAATTTCCACAACATTATGATAGGGCATCTACTTGCTACTTGTATGGAGAAGATCAAAGGAGTGCCGTCAGACGGTTCAGTTCGTCCTCGGTCCAGACCTCGAAGGTAAAGACAATTACCTTTGATGTTTTTCCGCCAAGCTATATAAGGGACCCTGCCCGACCCGAGTTTAGTTTTAGTTTGTTCTCAGCTGTCTTCAAGTGATCATCAAGTGTGTGTTCAGTGCAACAGTGCGACTTAGTGCAGTGCAGTAAAGTGTTTTATGTGAAGAACAGTGTTGTGCCGTGACTCTGTAAAGAACAGTATAGTATAGTGCCGTGTTTAAGACAGTGCAGTGAGTTAACTTCGCAAAGTAAAGGACAGTGCAGTGCCGTGTTTTTTTTTGAACTTCACTTATCCTGAGTGAATTATTGGACTGTGTAATAACAAGAACAGAGAAGCAATCAGTGCTTACTGTGAGTAGTTGTTAAGAATAATTAGCCAAGTGTGTAGTGTGTTGGTAAATAAATTGTGCAGTAATAAAAGCTCTGAAGCTTGTGTGTGTTTAATTTTGCAATCCAAAAGAACTCTAATAAACAACGTTTATTACTGATTTTGCAATAAACGTAACAATATAGTTCTTAATCTTATTTCAACATTCTCTGACAAGGCTTTAGAAAAAAAAACTGGTAATTTCCATTCTTTACTTTCAATGCTGCTTATTTTCTTCTCACGGAAAATATACAAGGAAGAATGACACTACAATAAGTATTATTCTCCCCTTGCAATATATTTATTACATCTGCAAATTGTTTTGTAGCACATATAAATATGCATAATCTTCTTCGTTTAAAATCATTTTTGGGGCTCAGGTTAGCCATGCGAGTTAAAGCGTTGACCTTTATCTCACATGGTAAACCTAGAGTGGCGAGTTCGATTCTTGCCTGGGCAAAGGAAATTATTTAGTGACGAAATTCATTAAATAACGTCCTAAAATCCCACCCTGGCTAGAAAAGGGTGGTAACCAGTAGATAACCCGTCCCGATTAGCCTAAGTTGCAAAAAGTGGACGTTAATAAATAATAATAATAATAAAATCATTTTGATGTGTAAAGCTAAACAGATGACATTAATTTTCTTTTCCACATTTAAAGTTTGTAGAAGAGCTCTCTTAAAGTTTATCCTGGCCGTATAAGACCTAATATGTCTTGAATTTTTTCTGAACCTTTTTGGCTATCTAAGCTTTTCTACAGTATATCTACTGTAAATATATCTACTGATAAAGCTACTATGAATGATTTTCACCAGAAATTGTCCAGAATTTATTTCTGCAGGCTGAGCATCATTTCCTTTACCTTTTCCTTTCTTTAATTGTTTAATGCCGTTTTTCACGATGCAAATGCTTAAGAGGTAACGAAAAAAATTAATTATGATATGTTTGTCTAGCATAAATGGATAAAATCCTTTCTTTTTTTTTATGTTATCTGAGTCCATCAGAGAATGGTGCCTTTTTTTACGCGACAAAATTTATCTACCAGAGAATTCGGTATCTTTTTTTTTTTTTTGTTTCTCTGGTTTTACGTATTCTTTTATAACCATTTATTATCCCCCCCCCCCCAAGGTGGACTAACTATATCCCACAACTGAATCTTCATCAAATATGCCTTATATAATTTAAAAATAGACTTTTAACTTTTGGTCTTGAAGAAACTTCCTCTCTGCTTACATTTTACACGATTATCATGAGTTATTGTTTTGAGGAACAAATGTTAATATCACGACAAGCTCTTCCTTAAACAATGCTTCAAAAGCAGCTTAATCAATGCACAATCTAAGCAGATTTCGCACGTGCTGGTATAATGCACTTTTGATCTCATCTCACCACATATAAGACCATCAATAATTTAACAAGATTGGTTCTATGAGATTTTCCGAACCGACACATAATAATAAAGATATTTTGAATTTTCGAATCACCCCCCCCCCTCTATCCCAGCCGATCTGTAGTGTTGAATGAAACAGTTAAATATCTAGTTTGTTATAAATCAAATAAACTTTTTGGAGTAAAGAACAAAAAATCGTAATTGATGATGTCATCACATACGGGTAACATGGTTGCACGTATCTCACAAAATAAAAGTTCAATGAAAACAATATTTGGCATTTAACCTTGGAATGAAGTGTTTCATGATAAAACAGGTAATTGTTAATGACATGAGCAGGAGTGGTTATTGGCTCAATCTCTCAGCCCATCAACACACGCCTTCCCGCTAGCTGCTGTAGCACCCGATGGCGAGGTTTTATCAGATTTCCCTTTACGGAAATCAGCTATTGAGGTCGTACTCATGACGCGAGTTTCAAAAAATTTCTTCAAATGTCCATCGATCCTACCCAGGAGATGACGAAAATGAGGTCCGTTCAAAATTATATATATATATATATATATATATATATATATATATATATATTTGTCTGTTAACGCTCTAGCGGTCGCAATTTTTGTTTGATCGTTACGAAACTCGATATTTAACCGTTTTATGTAAAAAGAAAGATCAAGTTCGTTAATGGCTGAAATCGGACCAGAGGGAGGGGGGATTTTCGAAAATTCAAAATATCTATGTTATTATGCATCGGATCGAAAAAGTGTATAGAACCAATCTTATTGCAAATTAAATTTACTATAAATATTGTTATATACATTTATTCTCTATCTTAAATATTAACAGAGATATTTGCATTTTTATCAAGTCTGTGGTCGGGTATAGTTCGGACTACGTCGGCCATCTTCGTCATTTCTCGGCTCAGGTGGAAGCTTCTTCTAACCTTACCTTACCTTCTTTACTTTGTGAGATTTATGCGGATACTTTCTGTTCATCCGCCCTCCTCCCCTCTTTAGTTCTTGGACTACTAAAATTTGAGTTATTAAAATATAAATTATTCTTACAATTCAGAAGCCGTTTCAGTTGGGAATTTATTTTAATTAACTGAAAGATTTCTCATTATCTAATCACGGTGGTATTGTGTTACCAGTATGCAGATTTCTCTATTGTAAAACTTCACAGGGGGAATCTGCTTAGTTTGCAGCCCCTGCGTGACGGACTTTATTTGGGGTAGGAGTTAGTATCTCTCCAGCACTAGGACCAGCACGCAATGTTTAGTCAGGAACTGCTTTCTTTACTTTGACTCTCTGTGCCTCCGACGGCCCTCTCTATGTCACCCTCTCTCGCGGAGAACGGGTGACAGAGTGGTGGTTTACTGAAAGCCGAAAACTACCAAATCCAAATATCTCGGTTAATATTCATGATACAGAAAATACGTATAGAATTACATTTATAGATCATTTTATTTGCAATAAGATTGGTTCTAAACGGAGTATAATAACGGGGAATCTTCGAAATTCCCCCCTCCGACAGGTCGATTTCATCTATCAAGGAACTTGTTCTTTATTTTTACATAAAACATTTAAATATGGAGTTTGGTAACTATCAAACGAAAATTCCAATTGCTAGAGCGTTAACAGACAAATATAAATATATATAGTTTTGAAGAATTCATTATCATCATCTCCAAGGTAGGATCATGGACATTTAAGGAAGGGAACTGTGCTAAAAACTGAAGTGGTGGTTTCAACATAATCCTTTGAAAATATCAACTTAATAAAATGAACAATATATATTCTAGAGTTGTTCGGAACTCTATAGGTGTTAAAAATTGCCCAACACTCTGAAAATACTAAAAGTCCGTCACACAGGGGCTGCGTAAACTAAGCAGATTTCCCACATGAAGTTATACAATAGAGAAATCTCTATACGAGAGCCGAACAGTTACGGCAAATGGCCGAACTAGCCTTTGGCGGGAAACTCAGTCGTCCCCTATTAAATAAAAAGGCAAATATCTTGGTTAATATTCAAGATAGAGAATAAATGTATAGAACAATATTTATAGTAAATTTAATTTACAATATGATTGGTTCTATACAATTTTTTGATCCAACGTATGGCAACGGAGATATTTCTAAAATCCCCCCCTCTCAAAGACAATGAAAACATGTGCATAGCAACATTTATAGATTTGTTAATTTTCCCACCCCTCTCCGATTTCAGCCGTTAACGAACGTGATCTGTCTTTTTACATAAAACGTTTAAATATCGACTTTGGTAACGATCAAACAAAAATTGCGACCGCTAGAGCGTTAACAGACAAATATACTGGATATTTAACCATTTCTCAGAAGAGTAGGGTTACAAAGGGGGGGGGGGTTCAACAAGCAAAACATTTGTTATGAGTCAGAACAAAAAATTTTATAGAACTAATTCTGTTAAACTTTAATGTCCTACAATTGTTGTTCTATACATTTCTTTGTAACTAGAATATTAAGCAAGTAATTTGTACTTTCTTTTTTTGGTCTTCTATATCACCAGACGTCTACTCATCGAATTTTTGCTTAGCCACTGGAGATGTCATGTAAGGTCACATTTTAACTCCTATTTACGTAGGATTCTTACTATAAGAGAAATAGAAAATAGATGGTGACAATGAGATCACTAGTGTGTCAATCCAGCATGTGGGAAATCTTTTTAGTTCATGCAGTCCCTGTGAAGCAGACTTTTTTTTTTAACTATCAACTGAAATAAAATTTTTATTTGAGGGGTTCAATTCTAAGGTAAC
Organism: Riptortus pedestris; assembly: GCA_019009955.1. Taxonomy (NCBI): domain Eukaryota; kingdom Metazoa; phylum Arthropoda; class Insecta; order Hemiptera; family Alydidae; genus Riptortus; species Riptortus pedestris. Next base: position 197,976,931 of record CM032228.1, on the reverse strand, counting down.
TACAATTGATCACCATGAATAACTTTATCATTCAACAATTAATGGAACTCAAATTCCTGTACTATTTTAAAATATTGAGGAAGAGTAAAAAAAAAAAAGGAAAGAAAACAATTGAAGCAATATTTATTCTTCTACACTAAATTTTAAGAAATCATTTAAAATCTGAAAAACTAAACTCTAAAGCAAAAAAAACAACAATATATAGTTTTTCCAATAAATAATACATACAAAAGCAAATTATACAAAAACAGATATACCATTAAACATTTCACAAAACAATGAGCAATTTTTGACATGACTAAAAATAGAAATATTCATAATTAGAAATAAATGCATAAAAGGAACAATAACTAATATAAAGTATGTATATTCATCATATTAGATAGTAGACTTATATCAACTTCACAATACAAGTTCATAGTCTCTAATTAAGTATGGACAAAAAATATAAAAGTTGCGATTCCATGAGCCCATGTCACTCATTAAATATAAATTCTGAGGACTAGTGTACCTTTCAATGTATTATAATGAGGGGAAATAGATTCCACATGATAAATAAATGTCATTTGAATAGGCTCAGATGTATATCACTTAAAATGCACAGATAGTACAAAATATGAACAATGACATATCAGAAAATATCAAGTCAAATTTCAGGCCAAGTATTACAGGAAATAAAGATTCAATCCTCAAAAGTTATACAATTATTAATTGTTACGTCCTCTTTGCTTAAGATGCAACACTTAAGAGCTTATAATATTTAATTAATTTCAGTATAAATATCTAATACACAATAACGAAAATGTCATATTTTTTAAATATTAAATATAATGACACTAGATGGCACTTTACACCAAAACAATTGATTCCAGCAACTTTAAAGAAAATTAATCAAAGTCCTTTAAAAATTGGAAATTTTGAAATTAATGAAAAAATATTAAATACAAAATCAGTATTACAAAAATAGGTCTTTATAGTAATTAGAATTTAAAAAGTTATATAAAATTCAATAGTTTTTCTATGGCAGCATTTAAAATTGAGGTATGTATCAGTTTTTATTCAATTGAAAATTGAAAAAGCAGCGATAAAAAAAAAATATCTAGTATTTTATTAAAAAAAAAAAATTAAATTGACTATTTATTGAAGACAGTTTTCACAGAGATGAAAAATCATCAGTCTTAAGATCTAGGTGTGGCAATGATTCAAAATGCATCGAATTGAAACATGGAATGAGAAGCAAGAACAGTGGTGCTTCTTGGTACAATAGTGATTAATCTTTGTTATTTTTACATAAGTTATCACAATAATTTTTCCTATATACAGTTTCTTTATATTCTCATTCATCATAAGGTTCTTGGGTAACAAAACCATCATAAAACAAAAAAATTGATAAGTAACAACCAAACCTCCTGAGTAAAAAAGAAATACAGGAGTATTTCGGGTAAATATTTATTTTGTTATTCTCTTTATGACATTTGTTGAACTGATAATGACTTAAAACTAAATAGCTATCTTTACACTCACATTAAATCGAAAATGGAATGTAATTTTGGGGTTCCTCTAAAAGTACATAAATAAACATGTATTTTTATAATTATAAAAAATAGTAAAGACTGACACTGTGCTAAATCAATATTTTACTTTTATATCTCTTTATATCAAAAATGGAATGCAGTTTTTCAGTTCTATATAAGGGTTGATCATAAATAAGCAAATAATTTTAAGGACATATAATACCTTAAAACTATTTATTTCTACATTTATAATACATCAAAAATGGAATGTAATTTTGGTGTCCTTATGGATTAATATGCACTTATAAACAACTTTTGGAGTAAATAAATAAAAATAAACTCAATAAAAAAATTAATTACAATTTTTAACGTAATGAGTCTACTAATCAAATGATAACAGCTTTCATAAAGGATTCCCCTGTATTTCACAAAGCATAATTACTCATTTTCTGAACATTGATCAAAATTTTAATTAACAAAAAATCTTAACCATGCAACAAAAAAAAATAGGTACAAATATAATAAGAAGATTATTACTTTAAAACTCTTAAAGGGATGGATATGAAAAAAAATTCACTGCCTGCTATAAAATTTTCAGTACAAGAAATGTCTCTAATTACTTGCATGGTTGTTTATTCCTCATTTTGCCACATGAGGTGCCTCAACTGATATTTTGTAAGACCGTATCTTTTAACCATGACTTCTGAATAATATTATTTAGGAATATTTAATAAATTTATAAAAATAAGTAACAATGAAATTCAATTTTAGAATCATAAAGAATTTGGACACTGATTTTCATTGTCATGCGTTTGGGCTTGAACAAGAAGCTGGATCAAACGAAGCCATTTTGCATTAAGTTATACCTGAGAGGAGGAAAAGATATGCCCTTGTCTGTATATAATTTTAAGAAGTTGTTCAAACAACTACAAATAAAAAAAATCTACAAATTTAGATGAAATTAATATTTTCATCTAGTTTAACAGTAATTACTGTTTGAAATAACATATTTTACTCATATAAAGAAGTAAAATATTAGATTAGTCCAGTAAGTTTTAATACTCTTGTGTCAGGGGTTCAATTCCCTTGTGGCATAAGGACTTCACTAAATGAAATCCTAAGCCACAACCTAGGCTAAAAAGGGAAGTAACCCATAAATAACACAGCTAGCTTAACCATAGCAGAATAAAGTGGATGTAATAAATAACATATTTTTTTTTTAACAGGAAATGCACAGATATTATGCATAATAGCTCATAAAGTAAGAAACATCGGTAACAAACAAACTTATATTATTAAATTAAAAATTTATAATGCAGGAAATAGAATTAACAAGATCATGCACAATCATTTATAACAAAAAAAAATGTATGCCATATATGAATTTTAATGATAATGGCAGTTATAATAATGAAATTAAATGATTCCAATTATATAATTATAAGCAAGTATATAATTTTATTGCCTAGAGAAATTATCTAACTTTCCAAAACGCAAAACCCTAACATGATTGGAAAAATAAATTAGACCATTACCATAAATCTTATGAAAACTTTTTCCAGATAAATAATTTAGAAGTCATCAAAACCAAGAATTACGAACTTCCAATGACCCACAAGGAGTGAGTAACTAATATTCTATGCTGAATTATTTGGCATTAACTTGCACACCAGCTTGTAAGCCGTAAAATACATGCTCTTGATAATTTTTTGTAACCTTGCAACTATTAAATTCGCGGTTCGACTAAACAAGACTTTGTTTATATATAAATGTGTGTGAGTGTGTGTGTGTGTTTGTTTTGTGCATGTGTGTAATATGAAAAAATTGGATTTATTTAAATCCAATTTATTACAAATATTTTAAAACTCTAGAAAATATAAACATGTATAATTTTTATCCAATTGTAGTAATTATCACCATATTGATGAATTAATATATTTCAATAATCCCTTTAAAAAACATGTAATAAATTCTTAAAAATTAAAAACTTCTACCAACAAGCTCGAGCACAGTAATCAATACTGAAATGAATAACAAAACATATAAGCACCCCAGGTGGCAATGAGTAACAAAAAAAAAGTTTAGTTAAAATAATGAAAACAATTGACTAATAAGCTTAACTTATCCTTTTCATATACTTTTAAATAGTACCAAACATATACAAAGTTATTCCTAACTTAAAATACATACAGAAATATGGCATAAGAGGAATGATACTAACCAATATTAGAACAATATTATCACAAAAATAGAATCATAAAAACAAAAGCACTCAGCTTAGTTTTAAAATAGATACAAAAATGTTCGGAAAAATAAAAAGAACCATTTACATAAGTGTGCGTATCAGAGTCACAGCCGGCAAATATTTAATACAATAGATCTACAGATCAGTTGTCATGTGCGAGGTAAGAGCTTGGACTCGTTTCGCATTGCAGCTTTTACAGAGTACATGGTCATCAAGTGGGTAACACCCTCGTCCTTCAGATTCAGAAGAAAGAACTAAACCGCAGTCCTAAAATATGAAAATAAAACAAAATGAAATAAAATATATTTGGTGATGAATTAAAATCCAAGAATGAGATATGAAATAAACCCAAACTCATGACTCATAATTAAAGAAGACAACCTGATTAGAGCATTGTCAACTAAACTTTTTTTGACAAACTAAACAAATGGAAAATAATCTCGTATCTTTTTAACTAAATTAATTAAAATAAATGTCCTTAGAAAGTTCATGTAGTATAATAACACAGAATGTCATATATGTAGATAGTTTATCATAGGTACTGAGTAATTGTGTTTTTATACAATAGTTATTAGAAAAACTCAGTAATGGACAAATCGGGAGATTTATGATAGGTGACAGGAGGGGGGGGGCACTGGAATCTGGATTAGTTTTTTTTGTTAGTTGGAAACTTCAGGACTTTGTTCTTAGTGTAAAAAGCTAAGGATTGGCATTATTCTTGTCAAGGAAATGATTAAAAATCCTCTGTATGAGTAATCTTTGCAACATTATTATAAACTCTCCTTTCTTGGCAATTAGAAATTGAAGATCTAAAAGCGGATTGACTTAGTAGCCTAAACTCTGCCACAATCTGGTACTAATATTAAAACAGTCTTTGAAAACATTTCTACCAGAATATATGTCACAATCATCTTGCTGTAATACATATGAGTATGAATCAATTTTCAATTAGAGACAAAATTTGAGTTGTTGTTAATAGTAAAGAATTAATAATTATAAACTTGTAATGGATATAAAGTTCTAAATTAAAAATAAGTTATAAGAAATAATGAAGTATACCTCACACTTGTAGCAAGAAATGTGAAAACTTCTGTCAAGTGCAACAACCCTCACTGTCTCTTCCTGTCCAGGTTCTGGCATAATGGGTTGTTGACAAACACAGCAGCGAGGAGCAAATTTTCTAGCCATAAATAAATCAAAGATTAAAAACATTATTTTATTAAATATAAATTAATTTTAAAACAATATTTCCAAAAACCTACCTTATTGCTAATCAGGATGAGTTCACTAGTTTAATACCAGTTTCCAATTAGGGTGGGACTGAGGATTTTATTTTGTGGATTTGTCAAGAGAATTATGACCTATGCCTTAAAATAGGTTCCATTAATATGAAATTAAACTCATCTTCTGTTTAAAACACCAAAATATTTAATTGATAATAAATTAAAATTTCAGCAGCAGGTGCATCCGTGTATTACACTGAGTGATGTGTATCTAACTTCTGTTCTCAAAATGGGCTTCAAGTCTTCTAGGCATAGAGCAAATATGCGACTGAATTTTGTCTAATGAAACAAAATCCTTATCTTTAAAAAGAACAGTTAGAAATTTTTAATGTTCTTGGAGGTAACGAACCATTCTATTGTCTCTTACATTTTTTTAAAGAATCATATCAGGATAAAACAAAGTTATCCCCAACAAATTGGAAACTGGAGCTTTCTGAAGAAAAAGAAGGATCTTCAATCAATACTTTAACCCTCAAGTAGGTGCAATTTGATTGTTACTTGAATGACCTCACAAGTCTACTACAGTTTGGGCAGGGATTTCAATAGATTATAAATTGTTGGAACTCATTTTAAAGGTTTGAATGTTTATTTCAACAAGAAGGAACATTTATTTATTCTATTTTTTTTTTAACAGGAAAGAATTTTGTTTATTTTATAAAAACAAAGTGGATCTTTGAGGCCCCATGCTCGCCCGAGGGTTAACAAATTCAGTATGTTAATCAATTAAGTTCAAGAATGAATGTTGATTCTAACCCTTGCCTTAGCCTCTTTAAAGAGGCAGTAATTCTTGGATGGTACATGGAGCAAGTGCTTTCTTCACAAAACAGGTCATCTTATTTATTTTTTATTTATTTATTTATTAACGTCCACTTTTTGCCACTTAGGCTAATTGGGACGGGTTATCTACAGGTTACCACCCTTTTCTAGCCAGGGTGGGATTTTAGGATGTTATTTAATGAATTTCGTCACTAAATAATTTCCTTTCCCCAGGCAAGAATCGAACTCGCCACTCTAGGTTTACCATGTGAGACAAAGGTCAACGCTTTAACTCGCATGGCCAACCTGAGCCCCCGTGTCTCAGTCCATCTTATTTATAAATCAATTACCGCGATCAGTTGAAACCAAACTGGCACTCATTTGTGAAAAGAATAATCAGCCACCCATTGTTCAGGTCTCCTCCAACAACTAATGTCTCTCCAGTAATAGAGGACCTAATGTGGGATGACGTAATATCTCTGTTACTATAAGTCGGATCGAAAAATTGTATAGAACCAATCTTATTGCAAATTAAACGGTCTATAAATATTGTTCTATACATATTTTCTGTATCATGAATATTAACCAAGACATTTGGATTTTATAGTTTTCAGCGTTCAGCAAACCCCCATTTCTACTCATGTTAAACTAACAATACTCGGTTATGTAATAAACCACATTATTCGAGCCTTAAATACCAAATATTGTTTTATTATACAACATATATGCAAATATGTTCTGGTGACCCCCGCCCCGACTTAAGTTTTTGGACTACTTAAATTTGATTGATTGAGATAAAAATTATTCTGATACATTATAAATTACAGTACTAGATATAGTAAATAGTTTTCAATCAAATTAATATATTATATTTTGATATATTTCAGTAGTTGTTTTCTTTCCGGTGAGAGTCGGGTTGGCAGACATGTTTTTTACATATCAGACGCTTCCCACCAGGAGGGAAAAAAATTCTTATTACCGCTTATACTTATTCACTTAATAAAAGGTGGTGTTGTGTTACCAGTATGTTGCTTTATCTATTATTAAACTTCACGAGAGAAGTTTACACAGCCCCTGTGACAGGCTTTTTTACTTAAATTATTGTTTCAACACAGAAATTGCTATCCAATTATCCCTGGAAAATATACAATTGAGCTAATTTCCTTTATTTTTATTTAAATTAAATTAATAATACTCAGGGAAATTAAACAAATCATGTACATATAATGTTCCAATTGTATTTTGTATATCTACCTTTAACTTACTTATTAGATAAAACTAACAAATAAAGGCTCAACTTACTTGTGGAAATCTTCAATACAATGTATCTGATTAGTCGCATCAACAGTAAATGGAATGCCATCCAGACTCTTGCCACACACAACACAACAAAAGCATTGAGGGTGATATGGTCGGCCAGTTGCACGAAGGATCCGGTCTAGTATTGGCCTCAAGCAGACAGAGCACTTTTCAAGAGTTAGCTAGAAAAAAATAATACAAATGAAAAATTATTATGATTATATTGTTAATAAATAAATGTAATAGATATTTGGTCATAAATTTCAATTCTTAATTTCCTTTGAATGATACCATTTTGATAGCAACAGAAATTATTTTTTATTAATACAAAACCTTGAATTAATATTAAATTTAGATAGATTCCATTTTTTCTTAATATATCTCTACTAATATTAAGTTCTTTCTGAAAGCCATAAGATTCTACAATTGTCTTATAAGTCAATTTGACAAACTTTATTGTTTTTGGCACGACTTTCAATCTTCAGGATTGATCTAATATTTTTAACGATTCTTATTGTGAACAAATCTAAATTCTATATTCAATTATGGATATATCTAGGGAAAATTCACCAGTATATCATTACAGAAGCTCGGAGAGACGTCTTTATAAAACGATAATCAATAATAGTGCACGTGAGATATTAGTGAATTTAGTTTATATGATCTCTCTTATTTGTTCCTTAATATATTTACTTTTAAATTAATAATTAAGGACAATATAATATAGAAAATCTACTTTAAACAAAGACGGAATTAAGACATCTCTTAAGATAATGTATAATCTATTAACGTTCCGTTAAATTTACCCAACTATATCTATGTTCCTGAAATATCTAGTTATAGGTTATAATTTAATTTAAACCGGTTATGAAGAACAAGAGATTGTTGTGGCATTGATAAAGTAATTACAATTATGGGTAGTCATAAAACCACATGCTATAACCAGCAGAAAAATAATAGGATATGAAAGAGGGAGGTATTTGTTTTTGTATTTACGTCCACTTTATGCTAATTTGACTAATTGGGATGATTACCACCCTTTTTTAGCCAGGGTGGGAAATGAACTCGCCATTCTAGGTTTACCATATGAGATTAAGACCAACGCCCCAACTCACGCGGCCAACCTGAGACCCTGGGAGGTATTTGGGACTTTTCTTCTGGGCTCAATAGACCTCCTAGTGTCTGGTAAAGTGACATGTGAGAGCTGGACACTGGTGCTGAGGCAAAAGGGTGTAGCTAATCTCATAAGCAAGTGATGATCTACTAACAACAGGAGGAGACGACAACAAATAAGTGCTTGGCCTTGGCAACTTCAGAATCACAGACAACTAAGGTTTATTAAATTCCTTTATAATCAGAATGTTTAATTAGTCAAGAATTTTAAGTAGGAAATTCCTCTCCTATTTTTGAATATAGTATCAATTTACGTTAAATAACATTTTCATTCTAATGCCCTCATCAATTTCATATGTTAGTGCCTATGGCAAATTCTTAATAATCTTTCCAGGCACATTTTCTCAAGGCAGGCACCTAATTAGACAAGTTTTATAAGCAGTTATGCCATGTATGCAGTATAATAGAAGACAGTTCCAGGAGCATCACCATGTTGCCTCCACATTGGACAGCTAAAGAACAACATTGTACACCAAAACAAAAATTACGACTCCATGCAACCAGAGGTCCAGGGTTATCCTCCATTATTAAGGGCAAATATAGACAATTTTGCTTTAAACCACCATTAGTGTTATTTCTTGGAAGGCATTCCTAGTAACAAATTTTTTTTTTGTCTATGTTGAAATCAACTCTTTGATACAAGAAATTACTTTATTATCATTTCCCCCCTTTTTTTATATCACTTGCAGGCAATGGGGCAGAATTTATAGAAACACAATCCCTCCTTCATTCACATTATTAAAACTCTATATGTTCCACATTCTTTACTTCAATGCAACATAAGGGGTATAATCCTTACACCTAAAACTGAAATCTGTCCATGGCTTAGAAACCTTCTTTCTCTAGATCGGCTTCGTCTTTATTGTAAAGAATACTTTGTCATCTACACTAAGTCCATAATAAATTAAAATTATTTTATGTATATTAACTGAGTTGCTCTCCTCATTATAATCCCAATTAATCTATAATGCATTTCCCTTGTGTTAATAACCAAGTTAAAAAAAGCCAATAGTTACCAAATAGCCAGCCTCACAGTACGGCTTCCCCTCTAAAGTGTAGAAAGGCTTTCCCCTAAGCTGAACAGCGCAATGGCAGCAAGTGAAACATTCTATATGATAAACCTGATCCATAGCTGTACATCCATTGTCTTCTCCAACAACTTTCTCCCCACACTTCACACAATCACCTAGAATAAATAAAAATACTGAGAGAATATAGAAAGGAAAAAAAATAATTGTTCATGACAGTAAAATTTACATTATTTAATAGTTCTAATATGATTAACAGAAACCCAATTTCAATGGCTATATTAGGAATGGACAGAACATCAATGCATTATCTCATGAATTTAATTTTTACAGTTACTTGTAAATAAATTATTCATTTTTCCTAACTGTTTCAATTGTTAAATTAATTATTATACAAGGCAATCCTTCCTGGACCTAGGCCTCTGCCATAACTTTAAACCAATCTGTGTGGTATGCACTCACACCTGCTGAGCAGCCTTTGCATATTACAGAAATAGTTCAATGAGTGGTATTCCTCAAATGGACAAGTTTTTTTTTTTTTTTTTTTTTTTGTTGTGACATTAAAAAATTGCTTAAGATAAGAAAATGTATAGCAAATATTGGACAATATAATAATTACATTTTTTTTATCATTTTCATCTAACATTTAAACACCTGGTATAGTAGTCTAATCAAATAAAAAACATCAACAAGGATAGAAAGTTGTATAGTGGTATATCCGTAAGACTACAAACCCACTTAGCTGATGGATCAAAAGAGTCATCAGTAATTTAGCAATGAATCAGTCTGATGGTAGCATTGATGAATTTGATGTAGCCATCAATGAGTTCTTACTTAACTTACTCTACACATTATAGATAATCAACTGTACTCTTAGTTCTCAGAAATTAGACAATGGTGATATTTACTGCTTATGATGATGATCAAGTTTTACATGTATTTTAAGATCCAAAATATAATATATGAAATTTAAAAAATTCAAATAAATACTCTACCGAAATAAATAAAAAAGTCCGTCACACAGGGGCTGCGTAAACTAAGCAGATTTCCCACGTGAAGTTATACAATAGAGAAATCTCCATACGAGAGCCGAACAGTTACGGCAAAGGGCCGAACTAGCCCTTGGCGGGAAATTCAAAAATCCGTTATCGGCCCAAATTTAATAAAAATGCAAATATCTCGGTTAATATTCAAGATAGGGAATAAATGTATATAACAATATGTATAGTAAATTTAATTTGCAATAAGATTGATTCTGTACAATTTTTCAATGCGACGTATAGTAACAGAGATATTTCGAATTTTCGTAAATCCTCCCCTCTAAACCCCCCCTCCCACTGGTCCGATTTTAGCCGTTAACGAACTTGATCTTTCTTTTTACATAAAACGACTAAATATCGAGTTTGGTAACGATCAAACAAAAATTGCGACCGCTAGAGCAGTAACAGACAAATATATATATATATATATATATATATATATATATATATATATATAATATATATATATATATATATATATACTAGCTCAGATACCCGGCTTCGCCCGGGAATTCAATTGAGGCTGAATGGTGATGGTATTTTTTAGCAGGCTTTACATTGCACAATATTTTGACATTTACCCGTCCCAGTGTTTAGGATTGATACCCATCTTTGCCGTGGATTTGCTAATAATAGAATTATTTGTTCGATAAGGCTTCACAGTCTTCGATATTTTTATATTTCCCGTCTCTTATACATGTAAATATGGTGAATTTTTATTTCAGGCCTCCCTTTTAACCCCCCTCCCGTTCGAACCTAAAAATTTTAATATAACTTATAATCATGGAAGAATTAATGCTAATTGACATACCGAGTTTTGTTAAGTTCGGTTCAGCCGTTAGTGCCCGCAAAGGTTTTAACGTATAACTCATTTATACTTAGGTATACGACAAAAGTATATATAACAAAAGTTACTCTAAATAACAAAATAAACAACTTTTGTTATGTTCATATTTGCCGAAAAAACAATAGAAAACGAAATATCGCTTTGTTTAATTTCAGGCTTTCCTTATAACCCCCACTCCTGCCCGTCCCTAGAAACGTTGGTATGGCTGATTATAATGAAAGCGTTAGTGCTAATACACATTCCGAGTTTTATTTCTTTTGGTTGGCTCTTTTGTCCCAAATAAAATTGTTCACTTCAGCTATAGGCTTTAGCGTATATCTCGTTTATAATTCGGTATACAAAAAAAATGTATATAACAAAAGTTACTCTAAATAACAAAATAAACAACTTTTGTTATGTTCATATTTGCCGAAAAAACAATAGGAAACGAAATATCGCTATTTTTAATTTCAGGCCTCCCTTATAACCCCCACTCCTGTTCGTCTCAGAGAATATTAGTATAGCCTAAAGTCTAAGTTGGGCTAGTGGTAATATACATACCAAGTTTCATAAAATTCGGTTCAGCCGTTTATGCGTGAAAAGGTAACAAACAAACAAACAAACAAACAAACAGACACCAAAGAAACAAAATGCAGTTATGGTGTCTATGACATGTGAAACGAAAAGTTATGGTGAAATTTCGCGAAAAAAATCAATGTACAGACAGAGGTTACAATTTTATATATATATATATATATATAGATATATTTATATACAGTTTTGAACGGACCTCATTTTCGTCATCTACTAGGTAGGATCGATGGACATTTGAAGAAAAATTTCGAAAATTCCGTCATGAGTACAACCTCAATAGCTGATTTCCCTTAAGGGAATTCTGCTGAAACCAAGTAAAGGAAATAAACAGTTACATATGGGCAATTAATAAAGTTTGAGTCGTCAGTAAAGTGGTTTGTTGTAAAGGCTGAGCCCGTGTTATCCACAATTTGACACCACTTGTTTAGGGAAGGAGGGGTGTTCTTCAATGCTTTAATCCTATCAATGTCAACACTGGCTTAAATCTTTGCATTCAATACCCTGATATAGCTCATTTTCATCACTTGGTGCATTTTTATTTCCACAAAGGCTAGAATGTAGCTCAAGCCACAAACAAAATATGTGTTGTATACAAGTCACTGAACGGTCTGAGCATGAGTGGTTTGTGGAATTCAAACTGGGAGAATTGACTGTTGAAGATCGCAAATGATCAGATTAGAGAGTTGTGAAAATTTGTGACCATATCAAGGTGCTTATTTATGAAAACCACCCAGATCAGCACTCAGGAAATAGGAGAGAGCAAGAAAATTTGTTGTGACTTGGCTTTCTACGTTAAACACATCTCTGTTTAGGAGGAGGGGGGGTGAGAAATTTAATAGACCATATATGCACAAGGGATTTATTGCTCAAACCCATGAAAAGTGCATTCTTTGCAATAATGTTGAGCGGAAAGGATCGTGGGGTGACTTCAATGAACCATCACTAACCACTTCAAAGGCTAATATCCATGCCCAAAAAGTTATGCTGTGCTGCTGGTGAGATCAAAAGGGAATAGTGTTTTTACAACCCACTGGCTATCAATTTATCAAGTATTTATCAAATACTGGAGTTAGTTAAGACTGATTAAATAAATTAATTGATTAGAACTGACCAGAGTTGGCTAATCGGAGAGGCATTGTTTTCGACAATGGTAATGGCAGGCTGCAAGCGTCTGACACGGAAAAAATTGTTTAAGTTTGGCTGGGAAGATCTACCTCACCTTCCATACGGCCGGACTTAGCCCCCTCAGGCTATCATTTGTTTCTTTCCCTTTAAAATTCCCTTAATAGTAAGAATTTTATTCACTATAGGACTACAAAAAGCAAGTAGGTGTTTTTCGGCAATAACTCTAGGATCTTTTATCAAACTGGAACTATGAAACTTTCCAAAAGCTGAAAACTGGTTATCAAACAAAATAGTATTTATATGGTAGATTAAACTTGGTCAATAGTATTCTTTATATTTTCCTTCATTTCCTCCTAAAAATGGGTGGAAACTTTCCAAACAACCCAATATTTAATAGAGAGAATCTTTGTGTGCATATGGATCTCCAGTAATAAAGGTTTGTGATGGTGTTATGGGAGAAAAAAACCTTAAATTTCATTGCAGTTTTAGTCTAAAACCATTCACTTCTAAAACTTGTAACTCAAACCTCTTTATAGAGTGGTATTGAGAGTTTCACATACTTTTCAAACTTTTGTAAAAAAGAGATTTTATTGTTATCTTTATTTGAATTTTATCTCAACATATTTTATCATACATATACTCTCTCAACATAAAGGATTTATTGTAATTACTTAATTCCAAATATTTCTTTCTTCCAATGCATACAGACATTATTCATAATTTAAAATTATACAAAAAGAAAAAATAATAAAAAGTACCATAAATGTAACCATCAGCAGTAGGGGAATCCATAGAATGCACAAGAAGATCGGTGAGAGCATCTACTTCGGCCTCATGAGGAGCTTTATAAGGAGCGTATAAAGAATAATTTGAACGAGAAGATGGAGGTCTTGGTGCAATAGGTTCATAGATGGAGTCATAAGCCGAAGAACCCTACAAAAAAATTAAAATTTAAGTTCATTATTTTTATATGAATAGTAAACTCAACTAAGGTATTAGTTAAACCATGAATATCTTGCAATATAAAAGAAGTAGAGATAGTGAATTTCAATATTAGAAATAAAAAGTTACACCAAAAAAAATTAAAATAAGAAAGATTCAAATCCTGAATAATTTGTAAAATGAAGTAAAATATTGAAGTATTTCCAACAGAATGAGTGATTCTTTTAGTATACTCACTAATGAGAGATTAAGCAAATTTCCCATGGGCTGGAATGACACACAAATGATCTCACCTCACCATAAATTCACTTAAGCCTATGTAAACAGGAATTTAAAAATATGTTGGGCATGAAATGTTTCGTACCTCAGAGTGAAATATCAGATGAAATGAAGTAGGAGTTAATTAATACTGATAATAATAATATACAAATAATCCAAAAAATATTCAATATGAAAAAAGTATAGAAAAACAACTGTAGATATTCAAATCATAACAAAAATGGTTGTATAATGTTTTTCAAACTGAATTATAATAACAGATATATTTAAAATTTTTGTTTTCCTCCCCCCCCCCTCCTCCTAGTCCGATTAAAAAACTTAATTTTGACATAAAATGCTTAAATATTGAATATGAATTCAATCATATAAAATAATCTTCATAGATCTACAATAAATAATCTTTATTGATGACATCACATCAAACATATTTCCAAGTATCACGCATAGTAAAGTTTTGTTTGAAAATCATATTTGAGAAAGACGTTAGGAATAAAATGTTTCATGATATATCAGCTTATTTTTAATATGAGAAGAGTAGGAATGGGGGTTTACTGAAGACTGAAAATTTATAAAATGCAAATAATATTCAAGATATAGAAAAATATGTAGAACAATTTTATAGAAAATGAAATTTGTCACAAGATTGAATCTGTACAATTTTTTGATCTGATTCATAATAATAGAGATATTTTGAATTTTCAATTCCCTCACTCCTTTTGATCTACTTCCCCCTATTGGAATTTAGCTGTTAATGATCTTGAACTTTAGTTTAACATGAAACGCTTAAGTGAAAATTGTGACCGCTAGAGCAGAAACAGATGTGTGTGTGTGTGTGTGTGTGTGTGTGTGTGTGTGTATGTGTGTATGTATATACACAGATACATACATATATATACATAATATATATATATATATATATATATATATATATATATATATATATACACACACAGACACAGCTGTTTCTGCTAATTTTCATTTAAGCGTTTCATGTTAAACTAAAGTTCAAGATCATTAATATATAGTTAAGGTACCTGGCAAAGCCCATAATCATTGCTGAATGAATAATGACAGTATTTCTTTTAGTAAGGCTTTAATATGTCAATGTGTACAATTACACTTCCCTTCTGGGTGTATTATTTTTCTGTAAGGGCCAGGTTTTTGTAGAGAACTACAATAGAAATTTTAGTTTTGAAGAATAAATGAAAATGAGTTCCTGATCAATGCCTCTCTGCCATTTGACACACCGAAAATAATTCTAATCATAATCATGGATAGCATTTATTGTAATTAAATATCATCTGTAACGTACATATTTCCTGTCAGAAACCAATCCGAACACACATTGTTTGAGCTTAGTTTTATACATAACATTATATGCATAAAAGTAAATATGAGTAGAGAGCCATTACAATAATGCAAATATTTCACAGAAAATAAGAAAACAATTAACTATATGAGTCTCCCTACTAACTCCCTAACTTCCACTTGAGGGTTATCTATAATGTTTTACTTAAATTATTTATTCAAAACATTAAACAATTCGAATTTTGTAATAATTAATATACCTGGTGGAAATAAATAATAATACCCTAAATATAGTTCAATTTGTTTTCAAAAATCGAGGTGAGGGGATGAGATCATAGCCAAACTTAGATGTTAAACAATCAATAATGTTGAATTTAATCGCATAATATCTTTTGTTATAATGACGTTACCAAGTACGTTGAATAGTTATAGATATCACATAGTCATTTCAATACGTCAACATATCGGAGAAAATAAGGTGTGTGTGTGTAGATATATTTATATGTTACCACTCTAGCGAACACAATTTTTGTTTTATCATTACCAAACTCCATATATATAAGCATTTCATGGAAAACTAAAGATCAAGTTTGTTAATGACTAATACTAGACTGGGAGAAGGGGGCTTTAGTAGGAGGAATTAGGATATTATACGTTGATCGGAAAATTGTTAGGAACCAACCTTAGTGTAAATTGAATTGCTTATAAATGTAATTATATTCATATTTTCTCTAATATGAATATTAACAGAGATATTTGGATTTTTTAGTTTTCAGCTTTCAGTAAACCCCCATTTCTAATCATGTCACCATAACAATAAGCTGTTATAACATGAACCTCTTTATTCTGAAATTATATTGAGTTTAAACCCATATTGTCTTTTGTTATAATGATATTGCCAAATAACATTTAATAGTTATAAATAGTTCATGGTAATTTCAACAAAGTCAACATATCGGAGAAAATAAGACAATATACACCACAAATAAAGAGTTTGATTCCCCATAACTTCCGCTATCACAAGTTGTGCCAATTTAGCATGATTTCATTTAAATAATGCTTTATTAAAATTAAATAATCTAAATGCTCTTATAGTTTACATCTCTAATTGAAATAAATAACAAAGTTACTTTCTAATTAAAATAAATAACAAATGAGGAAGGGAGGGGCAGATATTAATAACCGCACTAATCCGAATCATACTTAGAACTAACATATAATTCTAAAAACATAACATTATTTGTCATAATATGACTATATCAAATAAATGTAAATGCACATTTAAGTGTTGTTTACAAAGTGTAGTAATGATGTGTGTGCTGGCAACACTGACTGTGGTATACAAACTTTTAACTTAATACAGAATATAACCTAGCCAGGTTACATACAAGAATAAATCAGAATCAAAGTAACTAATAGTCTTGGCATTTTACTAGCATTCAAATGCATATTATGTAAATAATTGACTTCCCAGGAAGAATTTGTAGTTCATGAAAGATATTGTAAAATACCTGTGAAGAAGGAGCATATGTAGCATAGTCAGCATTACTATTTGTTGCTCTCCGAAGTTCTGAATAGCTAGAACTGACAGGTGAAGGAGGTGGAGGAAAGTCTGCAGGAGGTGGAGGGAAATCACCATAATCAACAATTTCTGGCATTGGAGGTATGTCATCTAAAAAAAAAAATGTATATATGTAAATTAAATAAAAATTAATATTTTTTTTCATTTAAACTTAACTAGGGACAAACAAATCAGACAAGATGCATGCATGTTCACAACGTCTTTACCCTTCAAGTCATAAACAAACACATTGTAGTTCAATCACATAATGGTTGTTCACCCAAATTTTTGTACACAGGAATGTTTATTCCATAATAGCATAAAGTAGATTTTTTAGAACATTTAGATAAGTAATGGTAGACAAATCCATGCTCAAAAATTATTTATTAATTCAAACTTAAATAGTTAAGACGGTTGAAGAAAAGGTAATATTTATACCTTAGACGGCCATGCACATTACTTAAAAGTTAAGATGATCTTATAGATGCCCGATGTGCGTATTTTTTTTGCTCTGGAGCTAGGTACTGAGAGTCAAACTCATTCAAAGTTAATATTACACTGTTATACTCAATCATCATAAATATTATATATGTTGTGAATATTATGTCATGGAAATATGCATGTCGCTAAAATAGTTTAACTCTTGTTAGGTTTTTACTGATTAAGCTGCTCGATAACATACAAAATATGCTATTTGCATCAGGTTTAGGTTTCTGGGGTTAGCAGCACATTGAAAATAAAGTCCGTCAAGCAGGGACTGCGTAAACTAAGCAGATTTCCCACGTGAAGTTTTACAATAGAGAAATCTGCATACTGCTAACACTTAACACCACCGTGAGTAAATACAAACGGTAATGAGAAATCGTTCAGTTAATTTTAACAGAAACGGCTTATGAATTGTAAAAAAATAGGTCTGCCAACCACTGAGACCTGAACAGATAAGACATATTCTTCACTGGAAAGAAAAACAATTACTGATATACATCTGAATATAACACAGTAACTTTGTTGCAACCTATTGGCTATATCTAGTACTGCAATTTATAATGAATCAGAATAATTTATATTTTAAACACTGAAATTTTAGTAGTCCAAGAAATAAAGAAGGGGGGACAGATGAACAGAACGTATTTGCATATATCTCACAAAGTAAAAAGTTAGAAGACAAGAACGGTTAGGTTACACTAGAGCCGAACAGTTACGAAATGGCCGAACTAATCCGGACACTTACGACAATAGCTGCACACGCACTTCATAAAAATGCAAATATCTTGGTTAATATTCAAGATAGAGAAAAAGTGTATATAACAATATTTATAGAAAATTTCATTTGCAATAAGATTGGTTCTATACAATTTTTCGATCCAACGTACAATAACACAGAATAATATTAATAATATAATATATTTTTATATTATTAATAAAATAATAATAATTTCGAATTTTCTAAAATCCCCCCCCCCCACTGGTCCGATTTCAGTCATTAACAAACTTGATCTTCCTTTTTACATAAAACAATTAAATATCAAGTTTGGTAACGATCAAACAAAACAGCGACTGCTAGAGCGTTAACAGACAAATATATATATTTGAACGAACCTCATTTTCGTCATCTCCTGGGTTGGATCGATGGACATTTGAAGAAATTTTTTGAAAATCGTATCATGAGTACGACCTCAATAGCTGATTTCCCTTGAGGGAAATCTGCTAAAAATCATAGAATTAGTATGTACGTAAATGATAATTTTGAAAAACATCAGGCCAAGACCAGTTTTGAAAGACATCAGATCTGGTCAATGTCGGTTTTGAAAGACATCTGATCAAGATAATTTTTGAAAAACATCTGAGGCCAAAATTGATTTTGAAAGAAATCTGGATATATTATCATAAACTACTTACACAGATAAATTTTTCATGCTAGTAAGAATAATAAATGTAAAATAACTAGAAGGATTGGTCAAGTAAAGATATTCAATTTCACTTTTATCAATGTTTCTAATATTTTACGTGTAATATCAAGTAAACCCATAATCCAAAATAATATTATTAAAAAGGGGCCTGAGCCGTTAACCATAATAATAAACAATATAGAAATATAGAATATAGAAAATACACAAAATCACTTTAATAAGTCTTACCTATATTGGCATAGCTAGGAACATTAGAATAGTTGGTGTTCGTTGACAAATTGCTGTTGTTAGATAAGTTGCTGTAGAGGGGGGCCTGAGGTTCAGCTTTCCTATATGAATTTGATTTAAACATTTCAGCATTGCTATAAGTGTTGTTGATAGAAGAAGGCTCCTTCTTGATTTGTTTGATTCCTAAGAAAAGAAGAGGAGAAAAATAAAAATTTTTAAAGTTTTCAAAACTATATTTAAACCAGCTTAAAGCAAAAGATCTAGCCCCAAGGTCTTTAGTAAGAAGAAGTTATATTTGGATTGAATGAATGTTTACAAACTTAAGTCCAAAGATACATGGGCTCCATTGATGGGTGGCAATTGTCACCCATGAACAGTGGGTTGAAATAAAAAAGGTTTGCCAATAGTTTGGGTTAAATTAAATATGTCATAAGCCCTCCATTTTCATCACATTATGGTCATTATATCATCATGGACAGATTTTGGCAAATTTATGATCATCCATATATTCAAATAAATATTGTTTCACACCAAAATGTAATATTTGCATTATCTTAGCATTAGTAGAAAAGTAAATCATGTGGTCTGCATAAACCAAGCAAATTTTCCATATGCTGGGATGCAACACTGAATATATCTCATCAAATTCGATTTTCTACTACTCCTGTACTAAGAAGCAAATATAATCACTTGAAATTTAAGTTTGACACAAAATGCTTAGTAATACATATGCTTTAAGTGGACTCATTTGACATGAATAGGAGTAAGGGTTTGAAAAAATATAAAAGTTAATTATTATTATTAGGTTAATATTATTCGCATTAGTGGAAAAATTTATAAAACAAAAATCATAGAATATGACATTTACAATATTGCTTGTATAACATTAAAAATTATATTTTGACACATAATATCAAAGAATATATGATTTAGTACTTTTCTCTTATACCTACTCTTCTAGTTCGATTCCTCCAATTAACAAATTCATCTTTAATTTTGTAAGAATCAGTTAAGCACTGAGTATGGCATTGATCAAACAAATTAAATTTTTAACAAGACTAATTTTATAACAGTTATTCGTGCAGCAAAATTATTGAGAAATTGCTCATTCCCCTCCCGTCTAAACCTATGCTCCTCTCTGTCTAATTTCAGTCATTAATGAACTTAATCTTTCCTTTTACATCAAACTCTTTAATATCAAGTTTACTAATGATCAAATAAAACTTGTGAGCTATATTTAAAATGATCGAGCAACAAACAAGTAAGAATAATAATAAACATTTCAATTTTGATGTAATTTTGAATGAAGTTAAATGAAATAAAAATATAACCCCCCCCCCCCAAATTTAAAAATTGGCAAACAAACCATAGACTTTTTGTGTGAATATACACTTGATTAAGTCTTAACTGCTGCTTACTTCTAAACTTTATGTACTCTTCTTTTTTTCTAATTTTTAAAGAGCAGGCATGTTTTTTCTTGTTGTTCATCTCTACTTTCCACTCTAAAATAATTCTTTGACAAGAATGATGTTCATTATAACATCACACCTTCCATCCTAAATGGAGGTATTACACTTAAGCATATGTGGTAGATGTTATGAACATTTATAGTTGGATTCATGAGACGTGAGACAGTCCGCGCATGGGGGTGGGGATGGGACTACATCTACATCCACTACCCAAGCTGAACATATTTGCCAGCATGCCGTACACTTGCTCCAGCCCTTTAAGTATCGATACTGAGTACCTGCAGTCTAACCTTTCTCTAACTTATTTAATGCACAAAAAACGTATATAATTTTTGATTAGTGATAATTGATAGTTTGTGTAATTGCATTTACTTGCATAGTTTACATAATTAATAATTTTGACATTATTATTTATGGTGAAAAAATATAATTATTTCCCCCAGAAAATATCTAAATTATTACCTGATATTCCCCCCCCCCGATATATCGGTATTTCGATATTAAAATTCAAGTATCGAAAACCGATATTCTTTTTTTAGAAACAAAAATAATTGTTGCAACGTATTAACTTGAGGTTAGACCTTGCAGGGATTTATATCGACATTTCTTTCTACATAACCAAGATAGGGTTAGATTTTATCTTCAAGCTACACTACATACACACTGAGGGCTAATGTTTTCAGGAAGCCCGATACATATCCGTAGCTCACGAGAGTGGTTAACAGATTGATAACGGGAGTATGTGCAATAGCCTTCTTTGCTACTGCACATCCTAGCCACTGTCTCACGTCTTATGAATCCAACTATACATATGTAAATGTTGTTTATTTAGAAAAAAAAAAGGCTTTTGATTTAGAGCCTCTAATCAATAACCAAATTTTACTATACATCTAAAGTGTGATACCATAACTAAATTAAAATTATTTTAGATAATTCGAAATTTCCTGAAATGAAAATTAGTGAAAATGTGGAAGGTATTGTAATAAATCATTAAGAGTCTATGATATATTAATTTTATAGAACTGAGTGACTTAAAAATGACTAATGTTAATCAAAAAGGATTATTAGAAAGATATATAATTGCAATGAATAAATTAACTAGCATTTAAACATCACAAAAATAGAAACAGTTAGTTATTAAATAGTTTCATTCCATATAAACAACATAAAACCAATGGTTTTATCAGCCTCTTTTTGGATATATTGTATATAACATTATAAATCCCATCACTAAAAGCCAATGAATGTGCCATTTGACTAGTTGCAATTGCACAGCTTGAATTGGTTTAGTATTAAATGCAAGAAATGTTAAGAGAACATTGAAATTCAATTTTTCACCTTGATCAAGAGATAATATTTGTGAAATTGTTTTCTTGAGTTATTTAAATTATTATTAGTCTATACTTCATGGATAAATCTCAAGTATCTGGCAGAAAGAAATGACAGAATCTTGATCAAAAGAAAAAAACTATAGAATCCATTTTTACCATTTATTATTAGAATTATGTGTAAAATGTCATAAATCAAGTCATTAAAGAATTTTTAGCTTACCGGGTACATTGGAATATATGTTATTCTGACTGGCTGGATGAATATAAACATTCTGAATTGGTTTCTTTTCAGGGCTTGTGCTTTGAAGAGGTGATGTAAATGACGGTTCACTAGGGCCATTGACAGCACAACTCTTAGGTACCTACAAGAATGCTTATGATAATTAAATGCAATCTAGGCCTAATATATATTTGTAAGATACTGGCTTTCTATCTACTAACTAGAACACTATTTCTACAATTTCTTTGCAAAGTAAAATAACATGGCAATGATCTAATATTATTCTGAGTCTTCAGAAATTCGGTTCTTACAACTTCTACTCAACAACTGTTAAATCAGTTTTCAGCTACATGAATAATCTCAAATTTCCTTAAATATTTGAGACATAAACATTCCAGGAACCACTCTTCCTCCATATCAAAAGGGGGCCGACACCCTACTGAAGTTGACAACTATAAAGAAGAGATTCTTTTAAATATTTCCGTTTAATCATTATGTGCTATGATCTCCATGCACAACCAACATAAAAAAAAGAAGGAAGCAATGAATTCATTAACTCTACAACCAATTTTTATTTCTCAAGGAAGACATGTCACTCTTTAAAAAAAACATGTCAAAACAAATGAAATATGTTCTTGACATAAGCAAATATAATAGTACAACTTCAAATATACTTTTACAGCTGGTATTGTCTACTGACTATAGTACTCATGATATCATAA
Source organism: Riptortus pedestris (assembly GCA_019009955.1). NCBI lineage: Eukaryota > Metazoa > Arthropoda > Insecta > Hemiptera > Alydidae > Riptortus > Riptortus pedestris. The sequence goes on along the minus strand of CM032228.1, from coordinate 197,954,078 downwards.
GATGACTTAATTCTTTAATTAAATGAGTATAACGATTAATGTCACAGTATTATTAAATTTATGAATCTAAAAAATACCTGTGGTTGAGGTTTTTTAGGCTTTGGGGGGACAGCTGGGCCAACTTTTTTAAGTGTTTGTCCTCCTTCTCCACTTATTTTGAGGCCAGCTAACTTTTGATCAAGATATCCAGACATGTCCTAAACAAAATAAACTTATTCTAAGCTGAATGACTTAAAAAGATGAATTATAAATAAAAAATGTCTAACAGTTGTATCGAGACTTCGAGGTTGCCGAAAAGAAACGTATGAACAAAATTGATTCGGCTCAATTCATAAATCGTCTTCACACCCGAATAAAAATGAATACATGAAAGACGACATACCACCAATCACTTCGAAGCAACAATTTCGAATAAAGAAACTTATCTAACAACAAAATCCAGTCCCACCATCCTCTGACTAATCACGATAAAATTTTGCCCCATATGAGTCATCGAATACTTCATTAATTTCAAGAAAAAGTAATATTTTTTAAATATTGATAATTAATATATAATACATTGAAATAAAAATACCCAGACAATAAATAACTTATAAAGAAAATAATTTATATTGACAATAAATCAGTTTGGCAGTACGATGTTACCGAAACGAATTCCAGGAGTGTAACCTGTCATCAGCTGACCTAAGATATGAGTTTGTTTTGAAGTTTTAATGTTATTATTTACTGATGGCTATGAAGGATCTCATCACACCTAAATACCCTGGAAAAATTAATCACAAGGATATTTCATATCAACAGGTTTCTACTTTTTATTTTCAACATACACTTTATTTTCTGAAGGATTAAAGTATTTATGAATCTTCATAATTAAAGAATTTCCTATCTAACAATATTTTGGATAATTTCTGTATCTTTAAGTTTGTCCTCAAATAAATGTGACATTTGTTCAGTTCTGCCCCATCTCGGCTTGTTTTGTCACATTAAGGCTGTTGTTTTAGCAAAATGTGTTGAATGTTTGTTTCAGATTATAGGAAAAGGGTCCTTTGGAGTAGTTCATAAAGCTATATGGAAAAATATGGAAGTTGCTGTAAAGAAGATAGAAACAGAAGCAGATAAAAAGGCATTCACAGTGGAAATTCAACACTTAATGAGAGTTAATCATGAGAATATTGTTACACTTTATGGAGTAATTTGGCCAGAGGAACCCGTTTGCATTGTAATGGAATATGCTGAAGGAGGCTCACTTTATAATGGCATGTACAAGATATGGCTTAACTAATTCAGTTTTGTATATGATTTGTTAAAAAAGGAATGTTTTACTATATCATTGCTGGTCTTCACAATATTTAAAAGTTTCACAATCATGAAACAAGATTATATGTACAATTGTTTTAAAAATCTGAATGCGTTTATCTATTATATTTCAAATCTAAGTTAGAATTTCCTTAGTAACTCTGTTTTATATTTATTTTGAACTTGAAAATGGCATCCTTAATTTACACGAGGTTTTCAGTATACAGAATGTTGCTTAATAATCAGGACTGAAATTTCGAGTGATATCCTACTTTTCAAATTCATCAATTAAAATCTTTTGGACATTATACAAGACTGGAACACGTAAAAAGAAATAATAGTTGCTGCTAAAGTGAGACCACTGGAAAGTTTACCTCTTCCTAATGTGTTTTAAAAAAAATGCTTTATCTCACACTGTTTAACCTGAAAATTCATTTATTGATTAATTCTTGTCTTTACTGATCTAATCAACATTTTGGTGATTAAGGATCATTCTGTGAAATCTCATAGGCGTCTAGGTTATTGCAAGAGTTTTATATCTTATAATTTTTTCCATGCTGTAATTTTCATTTTCAATTTTTAAAATGAAAAAAGAACATTTTTTGGGGAAATATTACATAGCCCAGTTTCTGCACTTTAATCCTAAACAACATAAGCAAGTGTGATTAATCCAGTTTCTTTAAGTCTTAGTAACTGGGGATTTTCATTAACGATATATTGTTCTGTCTGCCTAACATGACTAATAGATAATAAAAATTTTACCGAAATATAAGAAAGTTGTCTCCCTCCCTGTCTTGGGCTTCGAAGCTTAGTTAAATTTGTTTTATTATTTTTTTTTTATTTGTACTTAAGACATCTTGTTTCGCTGAAGCCACAAACATGTATCATAAATAGTAATCAAATAGTAAATCCTTATTTACCAATAATATTGTGTCTTCCAAGTCCACGTACGTTCTGTATTCTTATTACGTCCTTGTGCCAAGTGAAGGAAGGTTAGAAATGCCAAAAACTTTTTATACATGTTTCAACAGAATTATCCATTCTAACCGTCCTTGGCCCTCGTTGGGTATTTTGGTTTGACCTCTGTACATATGCATGCTCATACATATCTCAAATAACTCAACAACTAGCCTTAAAATGCAGAAATTTTATATTTAGGGCTATTATTCATCTTTCGATTGGAACCAATTGAGGACAGTGAAAGTAAACAATCGAAAAATCCTCCGTAAAGACAGAATAATTGTATTGAACATTTTTTGTAAGAACATCTATATAATAATATGTTGAAATATTGTTTATCATTTTCTATTGAAATAATTTTAATTGAAGTTAATATCTTAAGGAAAATCATCTATTGAACTTGTAATTATGAAGTGATTATTGAAAAATTTCTTTTATCTGTCCATTGATCCTCCATAGGAGATGTCCAAAATGAGGTCTTTACAAAATGATATATGTATATTTGTTTGTTAACACTCTAACAGTCTCATTAAGTGTTTACTGTAAAATGGAGGTCAAGTTCGGTTATTACTGTAGGTTGCATGGAAACATTAGGCCTGGAACTACAATTGCTTTTTATTTTCATATCCCTAGATACCAAGAACACTATTCGTTTAAATTTGTATTTATGTGTTTCTGTCTGTTAGCTCAATAATTTTTCAATAGATTGTTCATTATCTTAAGAGAATATTTTTGGAATTCATAAATCTAGGTTCGTTAACCTGAAAGATTCCTTTTAGGGGAGTGGGAGGGGTTGGAGAAGGACCAAAATTCAAATTAGAAAATTTTTCTCTACTTAGATACATTGTGTACCCATTCGAAGTATGGTAACAATGCAGGAGGCACCTAGCCTTTCGGCCTTAATCCAGCCTACACCTATCCAACACATCTCTGGTGACTGAGGATTCGCTACGATGGTTTAGCGATCCTATGGAAGGGACAGTCTCTAGTAACCAACTCCCACACGAAGAGCACATGTACCAGTTTCCTGGCCTGTATGTCCTCGGGCTTTGAACACACGACCACTACGTCTATGACCGGCAGTGAAGGCAAGCCTCCACTCCGGACTCCACCCAGCCCGTAGTTCATATTGAGTAAGCCGCTAGAACTTACCCCATTAAGGCCGGAATGATCCCCGGCCCAGAACAGCAAAGCCGACTAAGGACCTACTGTTCCTACGGTTCCCCTACCCAAGAGCTACACAGCGGGGGCTTACTGCTGCCCTTGGGGAGGGCCGGCGCCGTCCCGGAATCTACTTAGATAAAGAAAAATAGTATAGAACCTTTTTTATTGGGCTGTTCAGAAAGTTTCTGCTGATTTCTTGCAAGGCTGCACTTGGCCTACTTTAAAGGCTGATTCACTGTTATCAGAATTTGGCATCACTTGTTTGGAGAAGGAGGGTGCTTTCTTCAGTAATTTATTTAATCCTACCAATATCAACATTGGCTTAAATCTTTTCCTTCATTACCTTGATAGTCATGGAGATCAAGAGAGTTCATTTTCGTCTCTTGATACATTTTTTTCCCCCACAAAGGCAAGAATGCAGCTTGTCGCAAACAAAATATTTGCTGTATGTGGGGACAAAGCAGTAAGTGAATGGACAGTGAAAGTAAGTAAGTGGGTGGTTTGTGAAATTCAGGCAGGAAGAATTGGGTGTTAAAAGATCACAAAGGCTCAGATAGGCCAGTTGCAGACATGACCTAATCAAGGCGCACATTTCTGAAAACTACCAGATTAGCTCTCAGGAAATAGGAGAGAGGCTGGAAGTATGAATTTGTAGAATGTATTTGAAATGTTGGTAATTTGAGACAAAAAAGGGACTCTTTATAATAGTGTAGAGCAAAACTATTCCCATGAGCCACTACTAACCATTTCAAAGGCTAATATCCATACCCGAAAAGATATGCTCGGTTCCTGGTGGGATTGGAATATATTAATATCCATATAGGATTGGAATAAGCTAATATTCATACCCAAAACGTTATGCTCTGTTGCTGGGGAACACATATCTTTTGCCACATGGAAAAAATTGGCTGGGAAGTTTTATCGCACCCTTCATATAGCCTGAGCTTAGGTCCCCGGACTATTATTTGTTTTATTCCTTCCCAAACTCCCTTAATGGTAAAACTTTTAATTCTCTAGCGGACTGCAAAAACTAACTGAATCAGTTTTTTGTTATTTTATGTAATGAGTTCATAACTCTATACATAAATTCCTTTTGTCCAGGCAGGAATCGAACCTGCCGCTCTAGGTTTGCCATGTGAAATTAAGCCCAACGCTTTAACTCACATGGGTAACCTGAGTCTCTTAAATGTTTTATGTAAACTAAACATCAAGTTCATTAATCGGACCAGTGAGAGGGGGGGGGGGTTGCAATATCAAATGTTATAGATCAATCTTCTAAAACATTTTATTCTTTATAATTGCTGATCCACACATTTTTTTGTTATACCTCGAATAGTGTACAAGTGATTTGTATATTTTTGTTTTCAGCCTTCAGTAAACCCCCATTTGTAATCATCTGATTTTCAATTTGAGTAACTCTATTTCAAATCTGAGTAAATTAAATACTTAATTTGGATTGTTGACCTATTTTGGTTTTATCATGGTAAAGGATATCCACCCCTAATTCCATTTCAGTAATAATTATGATGTTATATTTCTGGTACTCTTTAGAACTTCTTCCTGCCCCCACCCCCACTATTTTTGAATACTCATTGGCTAGAGGAACTTTCACAAATAAAGTGTTTTTATTAACTATATTATTGTTTTTATATATAATGTATGATAGATAATTGTCGGTATGTTTAACAAGCAGGATCATTTTCCTTAGGAATAAGTGGAAAGAGTAAAATAAGTAAAGTCGCTCCAAAACAAATATTTTGGTATTCTTCCCCAAAGGTTTAGGGCTTCTAGTGAATAACAAAATGGACAAGCAATCGTGCCTCATCTCTTTTGTAAAAATGCATTTACTTCATGAGGAGTAGATTATGACTTTTTAAATAGAAAATGAGAGAATTAAAGAATACTCTATTCATCTCTAAAGACCATGATCATTTCATTGAAACAAATATTTATACTTTTTCTACTTTTTTTATTTTAGTTTTACATTCTCAAACCAAAATAGTTTATTCAGCTGGGCATGCGATGAATTGGGCTCTTCAGTGTGCTAAAGGTGTTGAATATCTTCATGGAATGAATCCTCCAATTATTCATCGGTTAGTATCCACTGTACCCCCTTATTTTCCTATACACAATAATAGTGATATTTACTCTAATAATTAAATAATACTAATATACTTTTCTTTAGGTTTCTTTATGGGTCACATAATAAAAGGTTTCATATTTCTAACGTTTCTTCAAAGTGTGCTTTAAAGATTCTATTGCACTCATTTTTATCAGATTTCCCTTATGGGAAATCAGCTATTGAGGTTCTACTCATGACACGATTTTCAACAAATTTCTTCAAGTGTCCATCAATCCTACCTAGTAGATGATGAAAATGAGGTCCGTTCAATATACATATATTTTGTTCTGTTACCGCTCTAGCAGCTGCAATATTTGTTATATAGTTACCAAACTCGATATATAATAGTTTTATGTTAAAAGAAAGATCAAGTTCGTTAATGGCTGAAATCGGACCTGTGGGAGGGGGGGTTTGAGGGGAGAATTTCGAAAATTCAAAATATATGCATTACTATATGTTGGTTCGAATAAGTGTATATAACCAATCTTATTGCAAATTCAATGTTCTATAAATGTTGTCTTATACATATTTCCCGTATCATAAATATTTACCGAGATATATGGATTTTTTAGTTTTCAGCTTTGAGTAAACCCCCATTCCTACTCATGTCATACTATTAGCAAGCTGTTATATCATAAACTACTTCATTCTTAGGTAAAATACCAAATACGGTTTTAATTGAACTTTTACTAAATGCAAAAATGTTGTGATGATCAATTCCTTTTCCTTTTTTACTCGAAAATGTTTATTTTGTGTATACCATATTTAGCTGTTTCATTCAACACTAAAGATCTTATTTACTATTGGCGATAATTGGGGGGGGGGATATTGTGGGGGGGAGAATTCAAAATATTTCAGTTATTATAAGTTGGATTGTTAAATGTTATATAAACAATCTTGTTAAGCTATAATTGCTGTTATATGAATTTTTTTTTAACTCAAGTTTTAAGCGAGTTATTCAAGCTTTCTTGTTTTCAACCTTCATTACACCCCCCCCCCCAACCTTCAACTCCCCGTTTTTTTTTTGTTGTTTTTCTTTATTTAAAATTAGAGAATTTGTGGTGAGAGATCACAAATGTGTTATACCAGCTCGTGGGAAATCTGCTTAGTTTACACAGCCCCTGCGTGATGGACTTTATCTTATAGCAAAAAAAATCTGCTAAAAGGTCTACGATTTCTCTAAGAACCTTTCCATGCACAAATAGTACTCAATGGGAGTGTTATAAAACTTCATTTTTCTTCTTAATTAATATACTTTCTGCTACTAAAGGTTTTTCAGAAGAGGAAACACACTACCCCTAATTCTAAATAAGAAATTGTATTTTTAAATTAAGAGATATTGAAGTTGTTTTAATATAAAGATTTGCCTTTCAATCATTGTCAAATCTTTTTGTACTATAAATACAGTGTTTATCCCCTCTAACACATTTGTATGCAGCTGATTCAAGCTCAACACAATGTTTGGGTTCTGGTCGATGAATCTTATATCAAGCTATTTATACTTACATGGCTGTATAAGGACAATAGAAGTGGGGAAGGAGAAAGACTACTAATTGCTTTTAATTATAATATTTTATGCAATAATTATTCCAATTTAAATATTGGATTATAAGAAATGAAAGTGATTTTAGTTGAGACCAGTGATCGATATCAGAGCTAATGTATAACTAGGGGATCAGCAGACTCGCATCAGAACACTGATGTTTAATTGTTTAGATACATTCATAAACACAATAACACATGTTACATACGTATTGTAAATATTGTGGTCATAATGAAGGACACTGATGACAGGAAACAGAAAAAAGACTGTGCCCCAAGTGTTATTGTCTTCACCAACTTATAGCAAGTATATGAGAAAATATTTATTTCATCATCACCTATAGGATATTAATGGCATAATGGACCATTAGTCCCACCTGTCAAAAATCTAGAGCATTAGGTGAGATAAGCCAGTTAGCTCCCAGCCTGTGAGTGGAGGTAGTTGCTTATTAGTTTACGGCCTTGAAGATAAACACATCTAAAGCTATCTTCATCAGGTGTAACTGCCCTCTGTGCTATTCCCTTGGGTCTACTTCTGTACCATGGATCTCAGAGCACCTAATTGGCAAGATTCATACCACTCCTGAGTGTATTCATATTGTATATTACATTACAGTACCTACCTCCAATGGCAAATGAATGAACCAGTGGTCAATATTCTTTTGTTATACATCCCACTGCTCTCTTCTGACACTTCCATTACAAAACAGTCTACTAGGAGTTTTAAATTGTTGCAAATATTCGAAAAGGTATATGTTACTTATACATGTATACAGAAAACATATTTAATATATCAAGATTATTATTCTTGTTGGATTGAAACTAGGATGAAGGTGGAAGCCGGCATGTGGTCTTTGCCTGCGATCAGGCTCTTCTAAGCTCATTTTTTTGCCAGACATTTTCTCATTTTCTTCACTTTTTTTTTTTTTTTCAGAGATTTGAAACCACCTAATCTTCTTCTTTTTGAAAGAGGAAGGGTTCTGAAAATATGTGATTTTGGTACTGCATGCTATAAGAAGACTTATATGACAAATAATAAAGGAAGTGCAGCATGGATGGCTCCTGAAGTTTTTGAAGGTTTGTCCTTTTACTTCTATTTTGAATTGGCTATTTCTTGTTTTTATTATATATATATATATACTCAGAGATAATGGAATAATTCATCTCTTTTATTTTAAATATAGCTTCTTGTTCTTTTTAAACAACCAATAAAGTCTCTTAGGACATAGAAGAGTAATTCCAGACAAACAGATAAACAGTAACAATTGTATTTAAGCTATTTGAACTAAATAAATTCGCCTGAAAAATGTGAGTTGTAAGGATTGGTAAGATCTGATATCGAATATCAACTTTGACCATGAATATTAATTACCTTGGGAAGGAGGGAGAGGGGAGCTTATAGCATTCTTTTGAAACTTTAATAACACTGTTCTATTGTTTCACTGACTTTAAAGCTATATACACTTGTCTTTATCTTATCCATGATTGTCTGCGCAAACCTGACATCATCTGAGCTATCAAAAAGGTCAGACTGCTGTGGCTGAGAATGTTGAAAAAATGGAAGGCATTAGACTGCCCAAGAAAAGCCCATAGTTACACCAGGGGTAAAGTGGTAGGCCCAGGTGCAGGTTGCTTTATGACCTGGAGGAGTGGAGGTTGGGCATTTGTATATGGGAAAGCCTTGCTGAGCACTGCAAGGAATGGTTTTGGAATGTTGGTGACAGAAGCACAGATCCTTCAAGGACTGTAGCACCTATTAAGTAAGTTTACCTTAATCATAGCTTAGAAATAAGCAACAAAAAAAATGACACTTTGATTGATGTTTCACTTGAACTAAAACTCTGGCCATGGGTAGGCATAAGAAATAACATTCTGACTATGTTAAAAAAGTGTGTGCACGCAAGTTTTCCAATTTTCTGGGTGTATTAGTGTATGACTTCAAGAAGCAAAGTAGCAGATTGCTTGAAAAATTTTGTGAAGAAACTATTTCGCTGTTTCATAGTTTTAATATATATTTTTTTTCATGTCATTTTAGGTTCAAGATATACTGAAAAGTGTGATGTTTATAGCTGGGGCATTATTCTGTGGGAGATTCTTAGTCGTGAAAGGCCCTTTAAAAATTATTCTGGTACCATTTATACCATTATGTGGTATGTTCATCTTGGCAGGAGACCTCCTCTACTTATTAACTGCCCTCCTCCTATAGAGAAATTGTACACAAGGTATGTTTTTGGAATTTCTATTCTTCTTAATAACCTCTTTAATATTTTTATTTATTTTTTCACGCCATTAAAAATTAAAATATAAAAACAAAAAAATTAAAATATTTTCAAGCTGTATTTTTCTCCATGCCAAGGAAACCTTTTATGGTGCACAAATGACAACTAAAATAAACTAAACTCAGCATATGAATTAGTGCTCACTCCTAGTAGGTTATTTGTATTACTACAAGTGAACAGAAGTGAGTTGTAATTAAGACTCGTAATCATGATTTTTCACTACTTATATGCTTTTTGGCAAGCTCAGCAAACATGTACATATTCAAAAAGTGATTAATTTTGTAAGTTAGGGTAATTTTAGGTACATACATTTTAGAAGATTTTCCTTAAGGTAAATCGGCTATTGAGATTTTACTCATGACTGGATTTTCGAAAAGAAAAAAAAAAAAAGAAAAAAAAAGCCTTCAAATGTCCATCAATCTTACCCAGGAAATCACAATAAAGAGGTCCGTTCAAAATTATGTGTATATTTATATTTCCCCTCCTTGTTTAAATTCTCTCTTATAACATGCAAGTGGGGCAATACTGGAGGGTAGACGAAAGTTGTAGTCTGCATACTCATACTGGCTTATGCCTATCATTAGTCAGCTGACTAGTTGTGGACTACAGGCCTAAGAGGATAGCTGTCTAATAACTTTGGCTTCGAATTGGAATTTCCTCCACTCATTTCATTAATGGTATGATTGAAATTTTCCTCATGATACCTTTATTGTTGGATGGTCTGATGCAGAAGGCAATGAGAAACCACTGAATGTCCTTGTGACCCTCTTATTCCCTTATTCATTCCCATGAAAATCTGGTTTACCTGTTCATGAGATCAATTACCAGGTTTAGCCTGTAGATACAACAACATATATTTACTGGTTGTACATGCTCTAGCGGTCACAATTTTTTTTTTCTGATTGTTATTAAACTCATTATTTAAATGATTTATGTAAAAATAAAGATCAAGTTTGTTAACAGCTGAAATCATACCAAAGGGAGGGGGAATTTTGAAAATTCAAAAATCTCCTTTGTTATATGTTGGATTGAAAAAGTTTGTAGAAGCAATCTTATTAACAATTTACTGTTCTTTAAAAGTTGATATTTTCACCCCCCCCCCACTCCTACTCATGTCATATTAACAATAAGCTGTGATATCATGAACCAAATCATTCTAAGCTTAAGTACTAAATATTGTTTTCAAGAGTCCTTTATTATGCGAGATGCATGCAACTTTGTTGTGTAATGACATCAATAGACATTTTACGTTCTTCTCTCATAAATGCTTATTTGATCAAAACCATACTCTATATTTCATCATTTTTGTCAACACTAAAAATCATATTTGGGTTTAGAGGGAGGTGGGGATTGGAAAATTCAAAACATCTCTGTTATAATGAGTCAGACTGTAAAATGTTAGAGAACCAAACTTGTTAAACTATTGGTGGTTAACAATTGTGGTTCTCTGCATTTTTTCATAACAGTATTAAGCGAGTTATTCGAACTTTCTTGTTTTCAGCCTTTAGTAACCCTCCTGCCCTCCCCCCCCTTCTTTTTACATAGAAATAGAGAGTAAGTGGTCAGATAAGATCAAAAGTGTGTTATACTGTTCTGTATAAACCAAAGAAAAAGATGTTCTGTTTCCAGTTTTAATATTATTTTTTAAAGCATGATTAGTTTATTGGAGGGATGTAGGTATGCCAACTCCATACCTCCTTTTTTTTTAATCTGAATAAGTCATTTTTTAATTACATTTTTAACAATGTCATTTATTTCCCCCAGAAATGTGAATTATTAAAACAATCCATTTCTTATTTTTTAGATATGAATAATTTAATCTAAACAAAAACAAATCTTTATAAATTAAACTCTAGGGTTTGTCTGGTCTTCTATATAAATTTGGTAAGGATCAAGTTTTTTCAAGTTTCAGATCATTCTAAGACAGCCACATCAAAATTGAAAATCATGTCTGTGACTGCCCATTTTCTACTCCATTATTCAAGTTGGCTCAGAGGATTTGAATGGAATTTTTAATTTGTGAACCAACCGTCACAAGGTAAAACATGGGCTATATTAAGGGGACAATAATCGTCAATATCTCCATTCATAAAGGTCTTATAAAATAAAAAATAAAAATCAACTTGTGCTTAGAATAATGATTAGATCCTAAACTTTAAATCATATTTATGAATTTTGAATTCCGGTCACCAAATAGAATTTATTCGTTTTCTTTGACAGTGGCTTGATAGAATTGTGAAAATATTTGCATGTGTATCAAGGATATGTATATTAAAAAATCCAATATAGAAGTTCTAAATTAAGTAAGTGAAAGTAAGTCTTTTCAAGGCCATGGAAAAAAGGAAGGTAAAACTTCTTGCTCATATCACAACAGACCATTAGACATAGGGGCAGAGGGCGCCTAAAAAACTCTTTTTTGAAGACATCAAGCATCTCAGGAATTTTGGTGGGTATAGTAATATGAAAACGGCAGCTTCTGAAAGAACAGATTGGTTGCAACTACAAGGCATAGCTTTTAGATGATGATGATGATATGAATATTGTCAATGAGGGTTATTTTATACTTTACTACTTCAGTCAGGAGTGGATGCTTAATTGGTCAAATTTATGTTTGTCAATATCTTCATTAGTATTGGCTTCATCAGAAAAATCCAAAGTGCTTTGGAGTGTATTTTACAGTCCTCAAACATTGTTTAAATTTGATTTTAAAATTTTAGACTTTCAAATTTCAGATGCAAAATAGAAATTAACTCGTTTTTCATGAGAATGGCTCAATATAATGGAGAAATATTTTGTATATGCATTATAGGAATGTATATTGCCAGCATGTTCAATTTTATTCTTTACTACAATGGGGATGACTTAGAAATCAATACTTACGTTTGTCAATATCATTATTAATACTGATTTTGTAGAAAGAAATTTAATGATAAATTATGTCTAGGATATTTATTTTTCAGAATTAACAGTTTCTTTGGAGCATGAAATTCATAATTATTTCTTCCAACTACCAATAGTCACATTGTGTTTCTCAGTTATTACAAAAGATTGCCAGAAAGAATTGGCACATTTTGTACTAAGTTAATGCAGCCATTCATTATATCGATATTTATTTCACTGCTATTTAAAGCAAATTTGTTGATATTCTTCCAATCACCATTTCAGACATTATGTGTATAACAAGACAATAAGTACAGATAGAATATTATTGGTATGTATTGGAAATGAAAGAATTACTCAGTTCCTAACAATCTTTCTTTTTCGTCAACTATTGCACTATTATCCTGTAACAAAAAGAACTTACTTCCCCCTGAACTTGGCATCAGTGCCCTACTTCCTGCAGGACTGTTAGTTCCTGTTAGTTATTCTAAACTGTGTTAGTTCGACAAGCAGAGTTATAGGATGAAAACTGAGTGTGAAATAATGACCTTGAAAATGCTGCTGGTAAATGGATTGATTTATGTCTGACAGTGAGTTTCATTATCCTGGATGTCATCTTCTAGTTTCCTATTAATAAATAAGAGAATAAATTTTTCCATTTGTTAAGTAATTGACTTCCTGATTATTTTTAGATGTTGGGATAAGGACCCTGAAGTGAGGCCTTCAATGAAGGAAATAGTAAGTACAATGGAAGACTTATTACCACTTTTCACTGGATATGACAACCCTTTAGAGTCTGAAGTTGAATCCTTATGTAGGTATAATTCATTTTGTCTTATATAATCCTGTACTAATTTATTTAATTATCTCATGTACATATTATTCTCTTCTTCTTCTTGAACTGGTTTAATGAAATTGTTTAATAAATTTAGGCTAGCAGATTAAAACTCACTAACAGATACAATGTAAAATATTTAAAATAAAAAACACTGTTTCCAATCAAATAATTTTTAAAATTGTTAGCAATATACGGAATTTTAGTACAACTGATGAGCATATTTGAAGTCCTACCATGGAGTGGAAAAGTTCTTTGTCTCTTTTTATATATATCATTCAATCACTCAATTGAATATATCACGCTGAAAATCAATATGCGCTTTCAAACAGAGCCATTACTGTTTAGTTTTTGGTTGGCTTAAGATAAACAGAAATCCAAAAATATGATCCAGGGTTTGACCTGTATATAATCCGTTCCTATCACTCATAGTTTCATGAAGTTGACAAATATTAACTTTATAAATAAGTTTATGAATTTATATTATATTATAGTAAATATGGTTTTAGAGGGCATCATACAAAAGTAGTGCCATTATTAGCACACTTTTTGCTACTCTTATCACCAATCAGTATGTTAATAATTCTATTTCATTTTTGCAGTGGTCTATAATCTGTCAATATTTCTTTAAATGAATGTAAAAACTATTTGGGAGGGAGATTGAACTGACTTTAATTGAATGTAAAGCTTGAAGCTTATTATAGGAGATTCTTGGTCCTTCTGTAAATCGTTCTTTACTTTTCTCAAAAGTCACACACTTTGCTTATGGTATTTTTAAAAGTACTCGGTATATAAACTCTTACTCTAAGCAAAAAATATTTGGTTTTCTCTAAGAGCTTATTGTGAAAATATTCATACATATTACTTCATCATATTTTAGCACATTTTTCAGCTCGTATTTATATTTCTAAAGGATTGCCTAATTTTATTGTTTGGGAAGGTATTTTTAATGAAAAAGTAAATTATATTCCTTCATAATCTGAGATCTGTAAGTGTATGGCCTCGGTCATTTTATTTACAGACATGTTTGAAGCTATATAGGCTTTTCAAGATTTAATATTCTTATAAATCCTTGTTAAACCTGTTTCCTTTAAAATTAAATTATAAGATCCTAAAATATTTTGTAATTGAGTTTTACCAAATTTATTACTGATGCATATATCCATTTGTATTGTTCTTTCCTGGTAGTTAAAAAAGGTCTCTAATTACCTTTGGGTGGCCTGTAGATATAAATTACTTCATTTTATATTCTTCATTACTAGTTCTTTTTAAAGTTCAATTTTTTTAACCATTAATGAGTAATGATTTGATGTTATGATTAATTATTATTAAAAACAAAATTAATTTGAGTGGCATGTTTTCTGAAGTTTTTTTATTTACACAGGTAGTGAAGAAGAGGAAGCTACTGATGATACCGAAGATTATTTTGATGATCAGATTGTTGAAAGTTGGAGTAAGTAAACAATTCTTTTTTCTAGTTGTATATTCTTCTCTCCTTGTCAAGTTCTCATTTGCCAGTCAATACTGGGGCACAATACACTCTAGTTTGCACACTCATAGGTTAATGTGTATCATTAATTAGTTTTAAGTAGGCTTCAAGGGGGGGGGGCTCTTAGTACTTTTGGTTCTGGGAGGAATTCAGACTATTACTCCTGGTGCCTTTATTATTGTTTAACCCTATACAGTGAGCAGGAGGGAATCAATGCATCACATTATCCCTGTCATCTCATATGCTTTTGTGAAAAGTCAGGGGCTCCTTGTTCATGGAACAGTTTTTAAACACTTACATATATATTGTTTTAAAGTACCTCCTTTTAAAAATTTCTTTTTACTGCTTGCAGAAATTTTATTCTGTGGTTATTAAACTTTATTCCATTGTTCAGAACATTCTTTAAATTCCTTAGAAATCATGCTCTTCTGTATTTGTAATGCAATTATTAATTATTTCAGGGCCAAAAGCAAATGGTCTCAATGCTGGGATGTCTTCTCTTGGAAGTCCTGTTCCAGTAGATCCAAGAATGGGCAAAGAACTCACTATTGATGTTGATCCTAGCAATACACTTAATTCTGTAAGTTATTTTGTGCTCTTACAAAAAGGTGTAGTAACCTGTTTATAGTACATCCCTGTATCTTAGTTGTTGGATTAGAACAATAACTTAGTTAGAGGATTAAAAACAGACATTTAATTTAATTAAGTAGTATTTTCATAATTTTACTGTTTTAGGAAATATACCATATTGATATACCTGATGCAACAAACCTGGAAACTACAAAAAATGAATCTTCTGATTGCCATGGTCTTCCACCACCTTTTCCTCGCCCAAAAACAGTTGGTGAGTAACTGCATAGAAGTATATAATTATACTAAAACATAAAATTAGCTACTGAAAGTTTGATATTAAAGAGTTTAACATATGTCATCCTAGTATTCATGTGAAACTTGTTTTTACATGTGAGTTTCTCATTGTTTCAGTCGCTTTTTCTCTGACAAAGACCCTTTTAATGTTGTCATTCAACCCATCCATCTCTCTGTGTCTCTGATAAGGTGTGGCTATTAAATAATGAGACTGACGCTGCTACAGAAGAAGTCAAACGCCAGCAACTAACAGCTGTTATCGTGAAGCTTCCTCTTTCGAATATAGTGCCTCTCGCTTCTGTAAAAAAATCAGTACAGCCGTAGCCTTCGTTCGCATTAGAGTTGTTTTTTTGTTTCGCCGGAAAAATGTTAAGTGTAACAGTAGAGCAACGAATTGTTGTGAAATTTCATGTGAAACTTGGAAAAACCGCTACTGAAACTTATAATTTATTGAAAGAAGTGCATGCACTGGAAGAGCCCATCTTCACCGAGAGCCAAAAAAGCTCGAATGAGCAAATCAAAATTCAAAGCAATGTTGATTGTTTTTTTTTCAATATTCATGGGATTGTGAACCTTCACTGGGTTCCTGAAGGTCAAACGATTAATCAACATTACTACCTTCACGTTCTTGCTGAACTCCGCGAAAGAATAAGGAAAAAAAAACCTGAATTGTGGAAGGACAAGTCATGGGTTCTCCACCAAGACAATGTGCCGGCTCATTCCGCATTGTCTGTTAAGAGGTTTCTAGCCAAATTCAGCATCCCAGTGTTAGACTATCCACCTTATTCCCCGGATCTTGCGCCGTGCGACTTCTATCCGTTTCCTAAGGTGAAATCTGCATTAAAAGGAACAAGATTTGAGTCTGTTGAAGCTGTGAAAGGGAAAGCGGCACGCGTCCTGAAGGAGCTGACAGAAAAAGACTTCCAGCACTGTTTCGAACAATGGAAGGTTCGCATGGACCGTTGTAGGGATAAAGGAGGGGTGTATATTGAAGGTGATAATAAGTAAAAATGTATGAAATAAAAATAAAATGTTTTACAGCGTCAGTCTCGTTATTTAATAGCCACACCTCGTATATTTTTATGCAGAGAAGATGGTAAATTGACGAAGGTTGGCATGCATGTGTATCTTTAACCATTATTCATAGTCACTTCTGTGAAATTTGTTTACCTCTATTTCCGGGCTCTAATGTGAGGGCTTTCTTTTATAACTACTTCTTTTATAAATACATCTTTAGGAAGTTATTACTGAGTACCTTTTAACAACACGAACAGTGGATTTTTCTGGTTACAAAATATTACCCTGGAATATAAAGTTTTGTACCAAGGACTAGGACAACTCAATTTTTAGGCTAGATGATGTCAGTCGACCTTCCTACCTCTTCAATCTGCCACAAAATTTATCATAGAGATGTCTGGCTGTTATTTCTGCAAAATTCCTCTTCTCCTCCATTTGGGACTTAGGAATGTTTTGTTGATACCATAAATTAGCATAATAAAATGGTAGATATTCTGAGGGTTGACATTTTTCTGACTTTCCTTCTACTTCCCACCCGTATTCAATTTCATTTTTTTTTTTTTTTTAAATCTCATTTTTAGAATAACTTTATAAGATTGGTGTAGCAAAAATATGTTGGTTTCAATGGTGAACAGATTTGGGGAAGGTCAATAGCAATGTACACTAATTTATCTTCATTAATGTCATATGATTCAAACTTTTGTTTGTTTTGCTTCATATGAAGTCTGAACATGAATTTAGTATCGGTTACAGTAGATAACAGACGCCTACCTAATAAACTGGTGCTGTATTACTTATTTAAATAATAAAAAAATCAATTATCAGACAAAGTATAGTCAACTTAATAGAATCTAAAAATTTCTTAGGATCCGTTGATTTTTTTTTTTATCAATCCACCATTTACTGTAGTCTTGACATGGCTCTCAGAGCCGAATGTAGTGTCAGTGATTGTTAATTAGCTTATTGATAACAAACTCCCAAAAAGGGGTCATATGAAGTAAAACAACAAACTGGAGTTGAATAAAGCAGGTAGCGAGAAGTTAATGCCCTTTACTATTGACCTCCCGCCAATCTATTCACAATTGAATGTAACTGAGTCACATCTTCAATAATATTTTAGTTTATTTACTTAGTTTAGTTACAAAAAAGTCTTGAATCACTAGTATTCAACTAGAATACTGCCATCATTTATAATATTTCATCTAAGTCAATTTGTTAATTTTGTAATATCGTGAAAAGAAGAAATATTTTTAAAAAATTTACAGTAAAAAATAATTATACAGTATTCAGTAATGGCCCTGCTAAAGCCATGAAAAGGTTAGCAATTAAAAATAAATCCTATAAAATTTATATATTAAATACAGCCAGAATTACAATTTTAAAATAGATAAATGTATAATCCAATTTAAAAATTGAGAAGAACTATGTGGAGGTTTCTCTTTGGAGGTATTTCTGTCTGCCTGTTGTTTGAATAGTGTATTATATTTTAACCTCAGGGTGTTATGATTGTATTGAAGCTATTATACAAATTAATTAATTGACTGGAAGACAACCTCTTATTTATTCTAAAAGAAATAGTTTGTATCGTAAGAATGCTTTAAAAAAAAATAAAAAATAGAGTGATATTTCTTTATTTCATCTAATAATTGTTTATATGTATTTACTTCATGTTTGATTTTGAATTTTAATGGTACCTATACTTTATATCCTGTTTTGAAACATTATGTCTTTTGGGACCTTTATTTCTGTCAGTTTTACTGTTTTTTGTAAAAGCAGCTTTACCTTTACAAATGATGTTTCTAGTGATTACGCTTTATCTATTGTCTTTCACCTAACCTTAAATTTAGTCATAAGTAAATGTGTCAGTGAATATAGAAGGAGAGAGTGAGGACATTACTCCCTGTGCCCACTGAGCTCTTATAGTGAATATAGTGGATTATATTTAAATTTAGGTGGTGGGGTTGTTCTATATATAGTCCTGCAGCCAGACAAAAGGACCCGCTTGCTTCTCCAACACTTCCTCGTTTCTTTTCAACACCTAATTAAGTTATTTACTCTCTCATTTTTCTTTTGTCCTTATTCATTTGTATGATAATATATACAAATAAAGGTGAAGTAAAAATTTGTTTTATAAACACTAAGGAAATTCACGTTTTGTTTAATTAAGATATACATGTTTTATTATTGTTATAGAATTTGGTACCATTCCTAGTGGTTTCTTTTTGTTCTGCTATATCTAGGGGACTCAGTATTTGTTGTTATAGGGGATATAATTGATAAGGAAACATTTTGTCAGTCATCAATATTCATTTATTTCATTTGATGATAATGTTTTGACAGTACTTTATAGTCATCTTCAGATCATTATTTATTCATTTTTATTTTATTTTTTTTGTAAGATCATTATCTAAAATTACAAGGAAGTAAATTTGTTTGAATAAAGTTAATTAAAATTCAAAAATTTACAAATCTATGTTGTCATTATTATTAATTAACAATACAAAGCCATATATTCCCACTGAAAACATATTAGTGCCAATAAAAAGCTAAATGTATAACAGTATAATGTTATAATTAAATATATTACAACCTTATGTTTCACTGATATGAAAGAAATAACTGATCATAATATATTACTATATTATAAATATTTGGCCCCTCATGCTTGAGCCAGTTCGGGAGTTGAGTTTTTATCAAATCACAATATCCATTTTATAGTAATAATTTCAATAAATTAATAGTTTGTTATGCTTTTTATTATCTTTTTTTAATTAGAATTTCTTATTTAATTGTGTAAATTGGAATTCAATTTAACTATTGAACAATGATCTGCATATTTAACATATTAGTTTCATTCTTATAGATTAGTATTTTAGTAAAGTCATAAAGGATGTTGCGACATCTAAGTTTATATGCTGGTCGACAAGGATCTTAAGTTTCTTTAAAATATGAGTGTACTTAGTTAGTCCCTATATTTATATTGTCAGTTTTCTAATATCATTTACGTGAATTATGATATATATACACACATAAATACATATATTGTGTGTGGATTCTAAAATGTTATTTATGTTTTATATTGTCTTGTTTGTCTAGAATTTCAGGATTGTTTAGATTGAAAATATGTGTATTGTGTTTGTACACAATGTTGTGCCAAAACTGTTTTCAATATTTTTTTATAATCTGTTTTTATTATTTTTTTAGTGATTAGGTTATTTCTTCTTTTATTAAAATCCTGGCAAGCAATTTTATAAACTGATTTTCTATTTTTTTTAATAGAATCTTTAGTATTGGTCATATTGTCTTCATTTTGTTTTTTTCAGGGGTTGATAAAGTTGTTTTTAATCAGTTATATCTCCCATAATTTCTAATGGATTTCATATAAAGATTGTTATATAAATACACTTGTTCATATTTCTTTTATATGACTTACTATCTCAAACATCTCTTTTATTATGAAGAAACTCCTCAGACCTTTTAATGT
Organism: Riptortus pedestris; assembly: GCA_019009955.1. Taxonomy (NCBI): domain Eukaryota; kingdom Metazoa; phylum Arthropoda; class Insecta; order Hemiptera; family Alydidae; genus Riptortus; species Riptortus pedestris. The sequence goes on along the minus strand of CM032228.1, from coordinate 197,934,143 downwards.
AAACATAGTGTTCTAATGATTTCTTACATAACAGGCATGTTTCTTGTTGTAAAATTATACTAGTTTTTTATTTTAAAATAACTACAATGGTCTGATGTGAAACAAAATACTGAGATAATTGTTGTTGTTTTCCTTTTTGAAACTAAATGTTTTGATTTTAGTATTAGGCTGTATTTAAATGTTGTATTAATAATGCAATTTCAATCTAATTTTTTAAAGAATCTCATGGAATTGTCTTACAAACATTATTATTCATTTATTAGCTGGCACCCAGGACATTGGCTTATCGCTCACTTATAATGAGTTGTTATTTGATGGCTTATAATTTTAGCAAATATGTCCTTATATTTACTAGTACTAGCTAGGCTTTTTTATTTTATTTCTTTGGCTGATCCAGATCCATAGTTCTTCTTCTTAAGGAACACAGATTTTTGAACAGAAATATCGTCTAAAGAGAAAGACTTGTCAAAGGGCTTTAGAAAAATCAAAGAATTTAAAAAAAAAATTCCAAATCGTCTAACATGCCTGACCCTACAATAAATTGTAGTAAAATAAAAATAAAAGAGAATACTCTGTTTTATTCTAAGCCCTACTATCTATATTGATTCTTATATGTGAGAATTCGCCACATAATTATTATAAGCCTATATTCCTTGTATTTAAAAACCGGGTACTCATATGTTAAATTGACGTAAAACTGGAAGTGTAATTTTATGACCTCATCAGACATTCAAATTGCTAATTAATAAGTATGTGTGCTATAACCATGGAATAAGAACTTTATCAGCATTGGTGCCAATTGGCAAGTTTTACTAGTCTCGTTTTAATGAATAATTCTTGAGAGTAAGTGAATGATGATCCTGCTTATGTATGGTTCAGTTAATAATAATAAATTAGTTACTTTTAATGGACTATTTAATATTGGGATAGATTACACATTCTTTTCTTCACTACCTTTTTAATTATTCTTCTGTCAATAGAATCTGTGAGAGAAACAGAATTTACACCAGTTAAATCTGATTACTGAATTTAGGATTACATTGTTTTATCCTGGTTGTGGTGGTTCATGGACATTTTGGTCTCTCGTTTTGAGATAACTTTAAACATGTTGAATTGTTAAAAATATTAAGCTTTTGTAAATGAACTATTTTAGCAATGCCCTTTTCCCCCTTTAACAAAACAGTACTTATTTTTTTATTTTATTTATTTATTGAACTATTATTCTGTAATTTACAATAAATAATTATTCTCTGAATGCTTTAAGTTCTAACAACAATTTCCAAACAATGCAGTGTTCAAAAATATATGAGAAGCAAACACCATGTAAGCTAATTTGAAAAGTTATTTGAAAGAGAATAAAATTAAATAGACAGATAAAAGAATGGTTTATATTATGTAGATCTTTGATGATTTTGGTAAAGCAACTGGGAGAAATATTTTAGTAAAAAATCTGAATAATGAGCAGTTTTAAAAAATAATCCATCATTCACTAAAGCTTATTCTTTTTAAAAAAGAATATTAATTAGGTACACTTTTAAAGATAAATGCTTTCTCTTCCCCTCTACCTTAAAAGAGTGCAAAAAAACCATGTGTCTTTATGTTAATGGTCCCTTTCAACGTAAAAACCAGGAAGTGAGAAAAAAATCCTTAGAACAAGAGGGGTTGACCTCAGGAATGGAGGGGATAGAAGGCACAGTTCTAAAGTTGGGCTAGCTGAGTCAGAAATCAGATTTAGTATGTGGCCGACTCCAGTTGATAGCACAATGTGTGAGTTCAAATGGTGCACACTTCAATCAAAAACTATATTTGTGTATAGTCGTAAGTTGTATATTACCATGTAAATCAATTACATAGTATTAACCAAGTAATGCTGTTAATTCACTATTTATTTGTTTTCTATATCAAAACAAATCAGATATGTGTTTACAAATTGTCTATGTTGTTCTTTTTCTCTTTCGAAGTTATCACAACCTAGTTCAGGCTACTAGCCTTATACTATATGAGGTTTTAATTATACAGCAATTGCAGTTCTTTACTTTGTTAAATTTTTTGTAGTATTTCATGTTTGCATTTTATAATATTATGATAGGTATTTTAATGAAACATTTTTAGGGTATTTTAAATATGTTAGTTAGACATCTTCTGAACACTTCTCTACAAATACATATACATTTATTTAGATTACAAACATTAAATTTAATTTTCTTAATAATGTACTATTTGAATATATTTTTACCAAGGGATATAAAGACAACATTTTAGTTAAACCGTCATCTGTTTGTGCTATATTTCACAAATATATCTTCATGTTCTTGTTTGATAAAAATATATGAATGGAGGACCAACAAGAGAATAAAATTAAACTTGATATTAACTTAGGAATTTGTTTTTTTTTAAGTTGAACTGATGTATCTGGAGAATTTATACTGTTTGGATAAGAGTAAGGTTCAACTCAAAGTTATTTAGCTAATTGTTTCAGTGTACGTATTATCAATACTCTATTAGTAAAATTTTATCATTTCTTTTTATTCCTTTTTCATTTGTTATCATATATTTGTTTTTATTTTTGGGGATCATTGTTTCTTTTGTTTAATTTATATTAGTACATTTTTTGTTGCAGCTTTGAATAAATAAATTTGTCATTCTAAATCATAATTTATTTTAAATATTATATTTATTATGTTCTAATTAGGTTCATCAAAATTATGTTATAAGTGATTATTTAGCTGTATAATTTAAGAGATGCCAGTAGGGGAAGTGAGTCATTGTCATGGGGCCTAAAAGCATTTTTTGGGTCTTTGCCAGTTCATCTGTTTTAAAAAACTTGACAGAGCAAATCATCGCCCTGAAGAAAACATTTTCATTATTTTGTGTATTTATTTGTTTCAGGAGACCCTTGTGACCGGGAACTGGGCATGGGAGTTTGTGAGGCACTTGATCCTCAGCTGAGGCCAATCAGCCCTGATCCTACTAACAAGAGATCAGTTGAAATTTTTAAGGAGCATTTGAAGGTACTAATTAAATGTGATATGATTCTTAGTATTTGCCATTTGAGTAAATTTTCTTACTAGCAATCATCCCCTCAAACATGTTTATCTTTATTGTCACATTCTTTTTAAATATCTTCTGTCGTCGATATAACAGCATAGCAATGTGATATGCAGATACTTACTTTCTTGTGAAAAGCCCATGAATGTGTCATGCCTTTCTTAGGGATTTCTCTAAGAATTAAGTTTATTGTAGGAACATATATATTATCTATCCCTGGCCAAATGTATTAGACGAATTTGTGTTAGCACCTTTCAAACAAACAAATTATTTATAGTTTTGTATTTTCAGCTGGCAGATGAATATCTGAAGGTGCAAACAGATACTTATTACTTGAATAGAAACTTTGAAAAATTAAGTGAAGAACTGTCAGCAACTTCACAACAAGATGACATCCAAAAACTGGAGAGTGAAAAAGTTTGTTTTATTTTTATATATTCTGGTTTATTTTGATTTTGCTTTTTTAAAGTTGTATTTATTTTAACTTTTATAGTGACAATGAGACTGTAGGTCTTGCCTTAAAATAAATTCCTGACTTTTTTTTTAATTTAGTGCTATACAATTATTTTTTAATTAGTTTGATTTATATTTTGTGATGCACTTTTAGGAAAGCCTTGAGAAACTTCGAGACCTTCTAAAACAGCAGCTCGCAAATAAGAGAACACAAAGAACCCATTTGAGAGATGGCCTACAAGCACATCCATCTTACCCAACATAAACTCTTCTGGAGTTAAAGGATCTGGTTCAACATATGCTTCCAGCATCGTAATAATGCTGAAGATTACTAGCAGTATTCAGAGATCTGAGATGGAAATTATATTGTCGTCTGATTGTCGAGATTTAAGTAGTGGATGAAGAGTTTATTTTATAAACTATATTATTTTTTCACTTATTTGTAAACAAGTTGGTATAAACATTTAAGCTATTGGGTTATATGAATTTTATTGTCCTAATATGGAATTATTGGTCTCAAAATATAGCACTTAATAGTCGCAATACTTATATTCAGAGAACCAATAAATATGATTTTATCATTACCCTTAACAGAGTATCTGTAATTATTATAATTCAGCTATTGGTTTATCAACACTATTTCTATTGGAACTTGCCCTTGAGTAATAATTTGCCTATGATTCTCTACACTTTTTATTCAGTCTTTTTCTGTATTCGATTTATAGGTTTCACTAATTTAAATAATAATAAAAGCTTAAATTGCACCCGCAGTATAACTTTTGAAGGGAATGATTTCTTATCGTATAAAGAGGTAAAGAACTCCTTTGATATTTTAGAAATAGTATTACAAGGCAAATGACCAAGTCCTGATAGGACCAGAACTTGATCGTTAAATATATTAATACAACCTCATTTACTGTTGTTTCCAAAGAATGTAATTTACATTCCCCTTTTTATAGGATTTTTATTTTGAAGAAACAGAAAATTTAATTCTTTGACTATTTTATTGTGTTGGCCAATTTCTTTCTAATGCCTTGAGTTTTGATCGAGAAATTATGTCTCTGATGTGGAGCCCAAAAATAAACTTTGATGGTGCAGTGATGCCTTCCAAATACTTGCAGATCACTCTGTCTTTTCTCTTTTTTAAAAAAATATTAAATGTTCTTGTTAAATAGATCTCGATCTTCTTTTCTTTTTTTTTATTAAGACTTCATCATTCTTCATATTAAGCATTTATTAATTGTTTTTTTTTTTTGTTTTTTTTTTTGTAAAAATTAGTTTGTGACATATCCCTGCATATAAAGAGGACTTTTCAGAGTCATAGTTTTTCATGGCTCATAAATGTACATTATTTTCATAATTAAGCCTAGTTTTATGATATACAGTTTCAAATCAAGAGGCATTTGGGATAGAAAAGTTAATTAAAGATCTGAATTTAAATTTATGAGCATAGGTTTCTAATTGTAATTTGTTTCAACAAGTTGGCTTAATTAATGTCTATAAAATTTGTTCGCTATAATCTTAATATAATTTGAGTTAAATTCTTTCTGTGATTTAATTTATTCTGCCTATTATGAAATGGGTAAAACACGAGTACAATAAAGTTATCCGTCCTTCTATTGGTATTAGAAATTTCAAATTCACTGTAGCTATTATTACTGAATCAAAAACTTTGAATACATGGCAAAATGTCTACGAATGTTTTAAGAATAAATAAAATAAGATGGCAGTCTCCAGAATCTCAATTACCAACAAACAACCAAAAATGTTCTAGAAAAAAAAATGTTTTGTTCCCTGTTATTATTTCAGTTTTCAAGAATGTCTCTGAGTTCATGTCTTTCAAAAATGTTATATTACAATTTAATAATTGAGCTGAAATCTGAGAAATTATAAGTACTCATTTCTAGGACAAATTTATGAGAAATTAAGAATTTAATTTATTCTTCATTATCTTAAAGTGATGAAATGGTGAATTTTATGGCAGTCATTAATATAGATTGCTTTTTTCTTCCTCGTTTGAAGGTCAGGAAGTTTTATAATGCGAAAATTTATAGTTTTCATCGGAATTATCCATTTTGTACAAGTGTATTACATGCATACATGGCTACAGCTTAAACATTTCTACAATTTAAGAAATCACTATATATATATATATCCTATAAAACAAACTTTTAAATGTTCTTTACTGTCAGTCATCTCCATTTGTTTGAGCGCTTTTAGTTACTTGGATTTAATCTCTTGCTCATCTAAAGGAGAACCACTGAGCAAGAATTTTTGATGTGGGGAGTGATAGCTGCCTGTGTAGAAACATTTACGATAAAAAGGTTTTGCAGGGTGGCCTGAGGTCGATTATAAATTTAAAAACAAATCTTGCTATTTGCACTGCTGCCCTTGTTTAGATTATTATTGCTTTTATTACATAATAAGGATTTTGCAGTTTTACAAGATTTTTAAGAGAAATCAAATATTGAGGTGGCACTCATGCGATGTTAGAAAAATATCTGCCAATCCTAAGAGCAGGTGAACATGAGGTCTATTCAAATTTTCTTATGTGTATATGTTTGCCTTTTAATGCTCTAGTGGTTGTAACTTTTGTTTGATAGACTAATGTTTTATTTTATTTTAAAGATATTTTTCTAGTCACAGACTCATTAAATAAAATTCTTAATATGTAGAAAAGGGTGTCACCCTATAGATAACCTGCCCCAATTAGCCTTAGTAGCACAAATTGGACATTTACAAATAACAATCAGATAAGCTCACCTCTATTCAAATACTTCTCTTATTACACATCAAATCTATCAACTGAGTGTCAATGAGATATGAAGAGGAATTAATATGAAATTACTGATGTGTAATTTGGTCCTTGGAATCATAAAAATAAAATTAATATTAATTTTAGTTTTTATTACAGCAGACCCAAAATATCTAATGTTTATTATTCAAAGTAATAATTGCTTAGTTGTTGAAAAAATAAGTAATCAAGAAGACAGAATATATTGTCCTGCTATTGGAACTAATTTATTAAGTAGGAGAATGTTTTAGGAATGAAAAAAACAAAACAAAAAAAATGTTTAAAATCTAATAAAAAGATTGTGTTTAAGCAGTTTATTCAATGCTAAAAGATCTGATAATAAATGTGTCTGTTTCCATTTGTATATTTGTGAACGTACATAAACAGTGAGTTATATACTTGTATGACTACCTCAATAACAGATATAAAAGTAAAAATAACAACTGATATACATTTCAATTGAATTTATGTAAAGAATTTCATTTTCCATTAATAGGGATTCTTATTATGTTTTTTTCCCCCTTTTGTTAATATCTTCCATATGTAGTTTAATAAGGTACGTAACTATGAAACATTTTACTATATTCTTTGTATTATTGAAAATTCCCATTGTGATTGGTATCCATTCGGATTTTGTGGTTTAATTCATGATATTTCAGTGTTTTTTTTCTTGTTTATCACTTGTTATTAGGGGTTCATTTCACTATAGGAATTTTGCAAATTGTGAAAAATTATGTTCTTAAATAGTAATATAAGGGAGCTCCTCCTAAATACAAATTGATGCTAACGCATGTATTGTCACAAAGAAGTTGCACCTTTATATTCATTTGACAAAGGCTAGTGATTATACAAAAACTACTAATTAATAACTTTTATACTGTAAATATTTTTGATTATTGTTGACTTATATTCATATTATTATTTTTTTTTTTTCAAATGAAATAAAAGATATTGTAATATTTAAAAAGTCAGTTATTGAAATAATCCACATTTTGTCCGTTTAAATAGGGAGCTGATAGTGCATCATTATTCAGAAGCTACAGATGTACAACTTGTTCACAAGTCCTGGTTAGTAGCTCTAAATGTTTGATTCAGTTCACACTATAGGAACCCTATTATGCACTGGAGCTTTTAGAGCTTCTCGTACGAATAGTTTATATGTTGAATCAAGTGAGCTGTCTCTTGAAACTAGATGATCTTGGTTCATCCTGTCTTTTTTGGAAAAAATAATGGAAAACGACAAGAATAAATATTAAAAAGAACATTTCTCATTCAGAACCACTTGATATAATGCATAAATCTAATATAATAATGGATAGTCTAAGCACTCATAATCTTACCTAATATTTTTCTTCTCAAAAAGTAGATAAATCAACTGCATCTTCTATGAAACTGTGAACAAATCCCAGCATGTACTTGACCCTCTTCAAAAACCTACTGGAAGCCAAATATAAATGCTTTTACTGCAATGCCTCCAAAGTAGAATAATCAGATGTTGGTGAAGCTTTGATTCGTGAACACAAAAAGCAAATGTTTCAACTATCCTCTTGTTGTGAAGTTTAATAAATGAACTATTTGGCATCCATAAAATCTTTGAATTTTATCCTAGAGTTGTAATTATGGGCTCATTGGATCAATAAAGGCAATTGAAAGCATTGACAATAAGCATTCAGTTGTAGTTGCAATTACTAGGATCCTTCAGGGAGTATTCTCCAATAAAAAATCAACATCATCACATGGGTTCTATGTCACTCTGGCAAACACTTAAATAGTAGATTGTTTAGCACAAGATGTTAAATACCAAGAGGAAAATGTGTAAATAAAATCTATTTCCACAGCCAATGATTGGAACAGTTATAGTTTGTAGTCTTTATTAAATTTCTGGGTGGTTAGGGAGAACAAAATCCTTGAAAGAACATGGTTCATTAACTACCAGAATTTTCCATGGGAAGGTTTATTGGGAGTTAAATAAAAAATTCAAAACATCTCCTTTATTATGAGCCTTGTTATATTGTTGTTATTTTTTTCAAGAGTAACAAATAGTTTTTTTTTTCTAGCAATTGTACTAGGTAATAAAATGCTTATTGTACCTGCTTTGCTGGATACCCCTCAACATAATTACAGGGTAATCTGGTTTCCCAGCTTCTCTCAGCTATTGCAGTTGTACTCATGGCACTATATTCAAAACCTTTCTTCATCATACAAGAGGAACTGCTTTCATAGTAAGTCCTAAAGCTACTAAGTCTGTCTTTAGTTTCGATCCCGCCATTGACCCGAATTAGTGTGCTATGAATAAAGGGTCGTTGATTTATTATCTCGAGCATAAATGTTTTTTGTCTTATGGAGGACTAGGGGGAATAAGTTCAGTATAACTTCTATGAGCAATTGGAGCAGGCTTATAAGATACTAGCTCAGATACCCGGCTTCGCCCGGGAATCGGTTTGAGGGTGAATGGTGATGGAATTTTTTTGGCAAGGCTCTACTTTGCACAATATTTTGACATTTACCCGTCCCAGTGTTTAGGGTTTATACCCGTCGTTCACATTTGTTAATAATAAAATTAATTTTTTATGTAAAACTTCACTGCCCTCCATATTGTCGTATTTCCCGTCCTTACAACCCCCACTCCTGCCCGTCCCTAGAAATGTTGATATGGCTTGTTATAATGAAAGCGTTAGTGTGAATACACATACCGAGTTTTATTTATTTCGGTTGGGTCTTTTGTCCCAAATAAAATTGTTCACTTCTGCTATAGGTTTTAGCGTATTTCTCGTTTATAATTCAGTATACGAAAAAAGTGTATATAAAAAAAGTTACTCTAAACAACAAAATAAACAACTTTTGTTATGTTCATATTTGCCGAAAAACCAGTAGGAAACGAAATATCGCTATTTTTAATTTCTGGCCTCCCTTATAACCCCCACTCCTGCCCGTCCCTAGAAATGTTAGGATGGCCTATTATAAGGAAGCCGTTAGTGCTAATTCACATACCGAGTTTTATTTAGTTCGGTTGGGTCTTATGTCCCAAATAAAATTGTTCACTTCCGCTATAGGTTTTAGCGTATATCTCGTTTATAATTCGGTATACGAAAAAAGTGTATATAAAAAAAGTTACTTTAAATAACAAAATAAACAACTTTTGTTCTGTTCATATTTGCCGAAAAACAAATAGGAAACGAAATATCGCTATTTTTAATTTCGGGCCTCCCTTATAACCCCCACTCCTGTTCGTCTCAGAGAATATTAGTATAGCCTAAAGTCTAAGTTGGGCTAGTAGTAATATACATACCAAGTTTCATAAAATTCGGTTCAGCCGTTTGTGCGTGAAAAGGTAACAAACAAACAGACACCAAAGAAACAAAATGCAGTTATGGTGTCTATGACATGTGAAATGAAAAGTTATTGTGAAATTTCGCGAAAAAAATCAATGTACAGACAGAGGTTACAATTTTATATATATATAGATTCAATGACTGGAGATAGTACTAGAGAATTTCATTGCTATGATCGGGAGAGAACCTCATCTCCGGCCAACAATAGGTGTACATAGACTTCATGATACAATCAGCAATAATAGAATTAGAGGACACACACACATATATATATATATATATATATATATATATATATATATATATATATTTATACTTGGCCTATTCCTGGAAGGAGGACGACCCAGATTGATCGCATGCTGGTTAATAAAAGATACCGAAACTCGGCAGAAGATATTAGAAGCTAACTGTGGTTCCAATCATTCCTTGGTTGAAGTTAAATTTAACCAAGGGTTTATGAGGGTTTACAGTACTAAGAGAATGCTAAACAGGATACGGTGTGAAATCCAAAGGTTAAATGACCATGAATCACTGTTTAAATAGGCCAACAGGTTTGAGGTATTTGACCTACATAGTTTACTCATTGTTGAGGACTGTGTTGTGAATGAAATTGCAATTAAAACAGCTGACATTTTTGTTGCACTCCACTCACCTTTCAGGTCCAAGAAATGGTTCACAAAAGAATGCTGTATAATAAAGAAGAAAGTTAGAGATCCTCAGCCTAGGCAAATGAAACAACAAATCAAAAGATAGGGATGAGGCTGCTCAAAAAGCAGTTAATGAAACTTCCCAAGGCCCAGAGAGTATTCCTGTCTCCACAACTCCAAGACATAGAGGACTATTGACAGAGTGGTTAGTTGTGCAAGTTCAGCACCGATATAAGAAAATAAAGAACCAGTTATAAAGGGAGAAGCACTCAAATGAAAAGAATGGTTCCTGTAAAGGAAGAATTACTGGGGATTTAGAAATAGCACATCCAGCAGTTACTAATGTCCTAGTAAAAACTATGGTTGAGGAACTAGATCTCTGGGATGTGGAGATGGCATTCGACAAAATCAAAAGGTAAAGCCCATGGATTGGGCGGTTTATCTGGAACTTGTTTAAATGCCAACAACAATTGATGAACTGTGTATACATTAGAATGAAACACCAGCCTCATTTGTCCAATTTTGAAGAGGTTCACTAATGAGCGAGTAACTACAGAGACATCCACTGCTCCCAATAGCCTAGAAAATCCTGAATATCAAAATGCTTAACAGAATGATGGTTCAGAAGAGGAAGAAGCATGTCGACTTATACTTATATATATGTATGTATATACATATATGCACGTACATTTGAAGAGAATGTTTCTAAAATCGCCTTATGAGTACAACCTCCCTTAAGCTATAAATACAAATAATGGTGCTTATATTGCCACAGTGTATGATTGGGCCAATCTAGGTGGCCAAAAGATATTTAAATGAAGTCATTGAAATGTCATAAATGTTTATGCGTGAAAAGGTAACAAACAGACACCAAAGAAACAAAATGCAGTTATGGTGTATATGACATGTAAAACGAAAACTTACCATGAAATTTCGAGAAAAAAATCAAGTACAGACAGAGGTTACAATTTTAGAAGATTTCCCTTAAGGGAAATCAGCTATTGAGATTGTACTCATGACGGAATTTTTGATTTTTTTCTTCAAATGTCCATAGATCCTACCTAGTAGATAACGAAAATGAGGTCCGTTCAAAACTGTATCTATATCTATATATATATAAAATTGTAACCTCTGTCTGTACATTGATTTTTTTCGCGAAATTTCACGATAACTTTTCGTTTCACATGTCATAGACACCATATCTGCATTTTGTTTCTTTCGTGTATGTTTGTTTGTTTGTTTGTTACCTTTTCACGCATAAACGGCTGAACCGAATTTTATGAAACTTGGTATGTATATTACTACTAACCCAACTTAGACTTTAGGCTATATTAATTTTCTCTGAGACGAACAGGAGTGGGGGTTATAAGGGAAGCCTGAAATTAAAAATAGCGATATTTCGTTTCCTATTGGTTTTTCGGCAAATATGCACATAACAAAAGTTGTTTATTTTGTTATTTAGAGTAACTTTTGTTATATACACTTTTGTCGTATACCGAAGTTTAAATGCGTTATACGCTAAAAATTATAGAGGGAGTCAACAATATTATTTGCCAAAAAAGACTCAACCGAACTGAATAAAACTCGGTATGTGTATTAGCAGTGAGGCCTTCATTATAATAAGCCATACCAACATTTCTATGGACGGGCAGGAGTGGGGGTTATAAGGGAAGCCTGAAATTAAAAATAGCGATATTTCGTTTCCTATTGGTTTTTCCGCAAATATAAACATAACAAAAGTTGTTTATTTTGTTATTTGGAGTAACTTTTGTTATATACACTTTTGTCGTATACCTAAGTAAAAATGAGTTATACGTTAAAACTTTAGCGGGAGCCAACAATTTTACTGGCACTAACGGCTGAACCGAACTTAACAAAACTCGGTATGTCAATTAGCATTAATTCTTCCATGATTATAAGTTATATTAAAATTTTTAGGTTCGAACGGGAGGGGGGTTATAAGGGAGGCCTGAAATAAAAATTCACCATATTTACATGTATAAGAGACGGAAAATATAAAAATATCGAAGACAGTGAAGCCTTATCGAACAAATATTCTATTATTAGCAAATCCAAGGTAACGACGGGTATCAATCCTAAACACTGGGACGGGTAAATGTCAAAATATTGTGCAATGTAAAGCCTGCTAAAAAATACCATCACCATTCAGCCTCAAATGAATTCCCGGGCGGAGCCGGGTACCTTAGCTAGTATATATATATATATATAATTCTAACCTCTGTCTGTACATTGATTTTTTTCACGAAATTTCACGATAACTTTTCGTTTCACATGTCATAGACACCATAACTGCATTTTGTTTCTTTGGTGTCTGTTTGTTTGTTTATTTGTTTGTTTGTTTGTTACCTTTTCACGCCTAAACGGCTGAACCGAATTTTATGAAACTTGGTATGTATATTACTACTAACCCAACTTAGACTTTAGGCTATATTAATATCCTCTGAGACGAACAGGAGTGGGGGTTATAAGGGAGGCCTGAAATTAAAAATAGCGATATTTCGTTTCCTATTGGGTTTTCGGCAAATATGAACATAACAAAAGTTGTTTATTTTGATATTTAGATTAACTTTTGTTATATACACTTTTGTCGTAAGCCGAAGTATAAATGAGTTATAAGCTAAAAACTATTACGGGAGTCATTAATTTTATTGGGCTCAAAAGACTCAACCGAACTAAATATAACTCGGTATGTTTATTAGTGTTGACGCCTTAATTATCATAAGCCCTACCAACATTTCTATGGACGAGCAGGAGTGGGGTTTGTAAGGGAGGCCTGAAATTAACAGTAGTGATATTTTGTTTCCTATTGGTTTTTCGACAAACATGCACATGACAAAAGTTGTTTATTTTGTTATTTTCAGTAACTTTTGTTATATTCACTTTTGTCGTATAGAAAAGTATAAACGAGATATACACTAAAATCTAAAGCGGGAGCCAACAATTTTAGGTTCAAAGGGGAGTGGGGATTATAAGAGAGTCTGAAATGAAAAACTCGCTTTTTTATTTTCTATTTGTTTTTCGGCAAACGTGCACATAACAAAAGTTGTTTACTTTGTTATTTAGAGTAACTTTTGTGTGCATTCACTTTTGTCGTAAAATGAGGTAAACACGGGATATACGCTAAACGGGAGTCTACAATTATATTAGTACTTATTTAAGGGGTTTTAATAAATGAATATTATGACAAATGATGTTATGTTTTCGTCTTATATGATAGTTCAAAGTATGATTCGGATTAGTGAGGTTATAAATCTTCGTCACCCCCTCCTCATTTATTTATTTTTCCTAGAAAATAACTTTGTTATTTATTTCCAATAAAAATATAAACTATAAGAGCATTTCCATTATTTAATTTCTATAATGTACCTTGAAGTTATTGAAACAAATATCTAATATAATAACAATTAAACGTTAATGGTAATGTCATTATGACAAAAAACAATATGCATTTAAACTCGATATGATATTTTCAGGGTACCACTATTATTTAATTCCATCCGGTAGATAAATTATAAAATAATGTTTTGCATCAATAATATAAGTAGAAGAATGTTGAGAAGTCTCATGCGGGAGCGGAAGATGACGGGACCAGTTAATTGAGTTTACTTATTTCCCGTCTGGCATTCCTGGAAGCGATTTCCAGTGAGATTCACTATTACAAATATAATCTTACGTGCAAAACTTTGCCTATACTATGTGAGCTCAGATTGGCTTTTGAAAGGAAATATGTTCATTATAGATGATATTTAATTGTAATAAATGCTACCCATGATTATGGTTTGAACAGTGAAGTTTTACATAAAAAATTAAATTTAGTATTAAAAAATGCCAACCACGGGTATAAACCCTTAAAACTGGGATGGGTAAATGTCAAAATAGTTTGCAAAGTAAAGCCTTGCCAAAAAAATACCATCACCATTCAGCCTCAAATGAATTCCCGGGCGAAGCCGGGTATCTGAGCTAGTATATATATAATTTTGAATGGACCTCATTTTCGTCATCTCCTGGGTAGGATCGATGGACATTTGAAGAAATTTTTCGAAACTCGCGTCATGAGTACGACCTCAATAGCTGATTTCCCTTAAGGGAAATCTGCTAATTGTTACCTCTGTCTGTACATTGATTTTTTTCGCGAAATTTCACGATAACTTTTCGTTTCACATGTCATAGACACCATAACTTCATTTTGTTTCTTTCGTGTCTGTTTGTTTGTTACCTTTTCACGCCTAAACGGCTGAACCGAATTTTATGAAACTTGGTATGTATATTAATACTAACCCAACTTAGGACTTTAGGCTATGTTAATATTCTTTGAGACGAACAGGAGTGGGGGTTATAAGGGAGGCCTGAAATTAAAAATAGCGATATTTCGTTTCCTATTGGCTTTTTGGCATATATGCACATAACAAAAGTTGTTTACTTTGTTATTTAGAGTAACTTTTGTTATACACTTTTGTCGTATACAGAAGTATAAATGAGTTATACGCTAAAAACTATAGCGGGAGTCCACAATTTTATTTGGCACAAAAGACTCAACCGAACTAAACCAAACTCGCTATGTGAATTAATACTAACGATTTCCTTATAATAAGCCATACTAACATTTCTAGGGACGGGCAGGTGTGAGGGTTATAGGGAGGCCTAAATTTAAAAAAAGTCCGTCACGCAGGGGCTGCGTAAACTAAGCAGATTTCCCACGTGAAGTTTTACAATAGAGAAATCTGCACACTAGTAACACAATACCACCGTGATTAGATAATGAGAAATCTTTCAGTAAATTAAAATAAATTCCCAACTGAAACGGCTTCTGAATTGTAAGAATAATTTATATTTTAATAACTCAAATTTTAGTAGTCCAAGAACTAAAGAAGGGGGGGGGGCGGATGAACAGAACGTATTAGCATAAATCTCACAAAGTAAAGAAGATAAGGTAACGTTAAAAACGGGTTAGAAGAAGTTCCCCCTGAGCCGAGAATTGACGAAGATGGCCGACATAATACGAACCACAGACTTCATAAAAATGCAAATATCTCGGTTAATATTCAAGATAGAGAATAAATGTATATAACAATATTTATAGTAAATTTAACTTGCAATAAGATTGGTTCTATATAATTTTTCGATCCGATGCATAATAACGGACATATTTTGAATTTTCGAAAATCCCCCCCTCTAAACCCCCCCTCCCTCTGGTCCGATTTCAGCCATTAACGAACTTGATCTGTCTTTTTACATAAAACAGTTAAATATCGAGTTTCGTAACGATCAAACAAAAATTGCGACCGCTAGAGCGTTAACAGACAAATATATATATATATATATATATATATATATATATATATATATATATATATATGTATAGATATATATATATAATTTTGAACGGACCTCATTTTTGTCATCTCCTGGGTAGGATCAATGGACATTTAAAGAATTTTTTTAAAAATCGCCTCATGAGTACGACCTCAATAGCTGAGCCCTTAAGGGAAATCTGCTAATAGCGATATTTCGTTTCCTATTGCTTTTTCAGCAAATATGCACATAAAAAAAGTTCTTTATTCTGTTATTTAGAGTAACTTTTGTTATATTCACTTTTGCTATATAACAAATTATAAACAAGATATACACCAAAAACTAAAGCGGGAGCTAACTTTTTTATTGGGCACTAACGGTTGTACCAAATTTAACATAACTCGGTATGTGAATTAGCTTTAATTCTTCCATGATTATAAGCTAGATTAATATTTATAGGTTCAAACGGGAGTGGGCATTATAAGGGAGGCCTGAAATAAAAATTCGTAATATTTCATTGTCTATTTTTTTTTTCGACAAACGTGCACGTAACAAAAGTTGTTTACTTTGTTATTTAGAGTAACTTTTGTTTTATACATTTTTTGGGAGCAATGTATGAAGCAAGTAATTTGCGTAGAAATATTGATATGCTCAACAATTCTTTCAAATATGATCTAGCAGGTACCTCACCTAGAAAAATTAATTAAAATCTATGTTAATATTTTGTCCTTAATAATTGGGGGACAGTGAAGTCTTATATCAAAAAATAATTTTATTATTAACAAATCCACAGCAACGATGTGTATAAACCCTAAACACTGGAACGGATAAATGTCAAAATATTGTGCAAAGTAAAGCCTTGCCATAAATATACCATCACCATCCAGCCTTAAATGAATTCCCGAGCGAAGCCGGGTATCTGAGCGAGTATATATATATATATATATATATAGATATATATATATATATATATATATATATATATATATATTTGTGTGTTACCTTTCTAGCGGTCGAAATTTTTGTTTGATCGTTACTAAACTCAATATTTAGTATTTGTTATGTAAAAGGAAAGATCAAGTTTGTTAACAGCTGAAATCGGACTAGGAGGAGGGGAGAGGGAGGGTTTAGAGGGGGGGGGGAATTTGAAAATTCGAAATATCTCCGTTACTACAAGTCAGATCGAAAACGTGTGTAGAATACATCTTATTGCAAATTGCATGTACTATAAATATTGTTATATACATTTATTCTCTATCTTGAATATTAACTGAGATATTTGCATTTGTATTGTGAGTGTGGTCGGCACTATCCGCCGAGAGCTCTGGCGGCCGTTTTGGTAACTATTCCTCCCTCGTGAATAGGTCTAGAGATACCTTCCTACTACTGTTATTATTAGGCAGATTTCTCTATTGTAAACCTTCACGTGTGAAATCTGCTTAGTTTACGCAGCCCCTGCGAGACGGACTTTTATATAAATAGATTGGTATACAGAGGTGTGTTCAGTAATTTATATTATACACTACCGGAGCAAAGTTAATAAATACCAGAAATAACTGGGTGGGCCTCCCCAGCATTCATCCTTTTAAATTATTTATTTATGACTAGCTCAGATACCCGGCTTCGCCAGGGAATTCATTTGCGGCTGAATGGTGATGGTGATTTTTGGTAAGGCTTTATTTTGCACAATATTTTGACATTTACCCGCCCCAGTGTTTAGGGTTTATACCCGTCGTTGCCGTGGATTTTTTAATAATAAAATTAATTTTTTTATGTAAGACTTCACTGTCCTCCATATACTCATATTTCTCCTGTGCATTATGGATAGCTTTGAATTATTAAGGTCAAAATATTAACATAGATTTGAATTAATTTTTCCAGGTGGGGTACCTGGTAGTTCATATTGGAAAGAATTGATGAGCATATTAATATTTCTACGCAAATTACTTGCTTCATATATTGTTCCCGAAAAAATGCATAAAATAAAAGTTACTCTAAATAACAAAGTAAACAACTTTTGTTATGTGCACGTTTGCCTTAAAACAAATAGACAACGAAATATCGGCAACTTATATTTCAGGGCCTCCCTTTAACCCCCACTCCCGTTCGAACCTAAAAATTTTAGTACAGCTTAATCATGGAAGAGTTAATGCTAATTGACATACCGAGTTTTGTTAAGTTCGGTTCAATCGTTAGTGCCCAATAAAACTGTTGGCTCCCGCTAAAGTTTTAGTGTATTTCTCGTTTATACTTTGTTGTAAGACAAAATTGAATATCACAATAGTTACTCTAAATAACAAAGTTAACAACTTTTGTTATGTTCATATTTGCTGAAAAACCAGTAGGAAACGAAATATCGCTTAAATATATGTATATATTTTTAATTCAGGCCTCCCTTACAACCCCCACTCCTGCCCGTCCCTATAAATGTTGGTATGGCTTATTATAATGAAGGCGTTAGTGGTAATACACATACCGAGTTTTATTTAGCTCGGTTGAGTCTTTTGTGCCTAATACAATTGTTCACTTCCGCTATAGGTTTTAGCGTATATCTCGTTTATAATTCGGTATACGAAAAAAGTGTATATAACAAAAGTTACTCTAAGAAACAAAATAAACAACTTTTGATATTTACAGTTTTGCTGAAACCCCAATAGGAAACGAAATATAGCTATTTTTAATTTTATGCCTCCCTTATAATCCCCACTCCTGTTCGTCTTATAGAATAATACAATAGTATAGCCTTTTTGGCAAGGCTTCAATGTGTACAACTACACTTTCCGTCTGGGTGTATTGTTTCCCTATAAGGGTCAGATAGGAGACTTATAGAATAGAAGTTTTAGTTTCGAAGAATAAATGAAAATAAGTCCCTAGTCAATCCTTCTTCTCTTTTTGACGCACCGTGAATAATTCAAATCACAATCATGGATCATATTTATTATAATTAAATATTATAAATAATGTACATATTTCATGTCTGAAACCAATCCGAGATTCTGAGTTATTTACATAATCTTAAATTTGGGAATGGCTAATGCAATTCCATCAGTTCACAGGAAATAAGTTAACACAATTAACTGTGTTTGGCTCCCGACAACTTCCGCCCCCGTTTCAGCTGCAACATTGCTTTACTTAAATTATTTAACCTAGAGTGGCGAGTTCTGGGTGAATTTTGGGACAGCTTATAATCATGGGCTAGTTATAACTATGTAATTCACTTATCATATTTCGTTTAGTTCGGTTGAGTCTTTTGTACCCAATAAAATTGTTGACTCCAGCTATATTTTTTAGCGTATATCTTGTTTATAGTACGTTTTACGACAAAAGTGTAAATAACAAAAGTTACTTTAAATAACAATATAAATACCTTTTGTTATGTGCATGCTTGCCGAAATCCAATAGAAAGTGAAATATGGCTATTTTTAATTTCATGCCTCCTTACAGTCCCCACTCCTGCTCGTCTCTAATAATGTTGGTACAGCTCATTATCATGGAAAGTTAGTGCTAATTCACGTACCGAGATTTGTTTAGTTCGGTTGAGGGTTTGTGCCAAATAAAATTGTTGGCTACCGCTATAATTTTTAGCGTTTATACTTCAGGAAAAGGACAAAAATGTATATAACAAAAGTTACTCTAAATAACAAAAGTCCGTCACGCAGGGGCTGCGTAAACTAAGCAGATTTCCGACGTGAAGTTTTACCATAGAGAAATCTGCCTAATAATAACAGTTGTAGAAAGGAATCTCTAAACCAATTCACGAGGGACGAACTGTTACGGCCGCACTAGCTCACGGTAGAAAGTCCCGAACATAGCCGACTTCTGCCGACCACACACAATACAAATGCAAATATCTCGGTTAATATTCGAGATAGAGAATAAATGTATATAACAATATTTATAGTAAATTTAATTTGCAATATGATTGGTTCTATACAATTTTTCAACGTACAGTAACGGGAATATTTTTAATTTTCAAAAATCCCCCCTTACACTGGTCCGATTTCAGCCATTAACGAACTTGATCTTTCTTTTTACATAAAACGATTAAATACCGAGTTTGGTGACGATTAAACAAAAATTGCGACCGCTAGAGTGTTAACAGACATATATATATATATATATATATATATATATATATATATATATATATATATATAATTTAAGGCGGAGATTTCTCTTATATAACTTTACGTGGGAAATCTGCTTAGTTTACGCAGCCCCTGCGTGACGGACTTTTCTGTTTTCTTATTTTCTAGGTAGGATCGATGGATGTGCAAGACCTTAATAGCGGATTTACCTCCTGGTAAAATCCTCCCCCCCCCCCCTCCCTATCCCAAATCAAAGCTGTGGATCCGTGCCGAGGATACCGGCCTCGCCTTCATAGATAGTGGTGGGCCTCGGACTAGAATAATCTACAAGGTCAGGACTGTACTAAGATCTTGATCATGGACATATGAATCGATGGAAGCACCGCCTTTCTTCCATACTTTCCATATAGTAAAAATGTATGCATGGGATGCGTAAACTAAGCAGATTTCCCACGGAATGAATCAGAATAATTTTTATCTCAATCGCTCAAATTTTAGTCCAAGAACTAAAGATGGGGGAGGGGGGATCAATAACGTATTTATCAATAAACGTATTTCCTTGTATCCCGTATAATAAATGTCTCTTGAAAACAATATTTGGTATTTAATCATTGAATAAAGTGGTTTATCATGTAACAGAGTATTCTTTATGTGACATGAGTAGAGAATAAAGGCATATAACAATATTTATAGTACATATAATTTGCAATAAGATTGGTTCTATTCAGTTTTTCAATCCGACGCATAATAACGGAGATATTTTGAAATTTCAAAATTGCCCCTCTTTAGCTGCCGATTTTAGCTGTTAACGAAGTTGATCTTTATTTTTACATAAAACATTTAAATATCGAGTTTGGTTACGATCAAACAAACATTGCTAGAGCGGAAACAGACATATATATATATATATATATATATATATATATATATATATATATATATAAAATTGTAACCTCTGTCTGTACATTGATTTTTTTCGCGAAATTTCACGATAACTTTTCGTTTCACATGTCATAGACACCATAACTGCATTTTGTTTCTTTCGTGTATGTTTGTTTGTTTGTTTGTTTGTTACCTTTTCACGCATAAACGGCTGAACCGAATTTTATGAAACTTGGTATGTATATTACTACTAACCCAACTTAGACTTTAGGCTATATTTAATATCCTTCATGACAGACGAACAGGGAGTGGGGGTTACAAAGGGAAAGCTCTTGAAATTAAAAATAGCGATATTTATCGATTCCTATTGGTTTTTCGGCAAATATAAACATAACAAAAGTTGTTTATTGTTGTTATTTACAACGTAGTAAAGTTTTGTTAATATACACTTTTTCTTTCGTATACCGTAATTATAAACGAGATATACGCAAAAAAACCTATAACGAATGTGACACAGTTCATTTATTCGAGACGAAAGACCAAACCGAAATGAAATATAAACACTCGGTACATGTTGTATTAGCACTAACGTCTTCATTATTATAAGCCATCACTAACATGTTTCTAGGGATGTGTCAATGAAGTGGGGGTTGTAAGGGAGGCACTGAAATTTCTAAAATTTGCGGTATTTTGTTTTACTATTCGTTTTTCAGCAAATATGCACCTAACAAAAGTAGTTTTTATTTGTTATTTAGAGTAACTTTTGTGATATTCATTTTTGACTTATAACGAAGTATAAACGAGATATAAAACTATTAACCTAAAGCGGGAAGTCAACTATTTTATTGGGCGCTAACGATTGAACCGAAACTTAACAAAACTCGGTAATGTCAATTAGCATTAATTCTCCCATGATTAAAAGCTATATTAAATTTTTTAGGTTCGAACGGGAGTGGGAGTTATATGTGAGGACCTGAAGTAAAAATTCAGGATATTTCATTTTTCTATTTGTTTTTCGGCAAAGGTTCCACATAACAAAAGTTGTTTACTTTGTTATTTAGAGCAACTTTTGATGCATTCACTTATGTCGTAAAATGAAGTAAATTACGGGATTTAAGCTAAATCTATACGGGGAGTCGACCATTTTATTAGTACTTATTTAAATAAGTTTATAACACTTAAGTGGTTTTTAATATAGGCATATTATGACAAATGATATTATTTGTTTTTAGCCTTATCTATTTCGATTATTTAGTACTAAGTATGATTCGGATTAGTGAGAGTATAAATCCCCCTCCCCCTTCGCCTCATTTAGTTATTTTTCCCTAGAAAATAACTTTATTATTTATTTCCAATAGAAATTTAAACTATAAGAAGCATTTCCATTATTTACTTTGTATAATATATAATTAAAAAAAAATCGTGCTGAATTTCCTCAAGGAGTGATAGGGGAAGTAGTAGGGAATCAAACTCTTTGATTTTGGTTATATATTATCTTATTTCCGATATGTTCATGTTATTGAAACAAATATGTACTATCATAACAATTAAACGTTAATATCATTATGACAAAAGACAAAATGCTCTTAAAACTCGATATGATTGTTTAAAGTATTACTTAGTTTGCAGGGACGGCTAAGAATCTCTTCCCCTCGGACTAGCTTTTTGAATATAATTGAAATTATTTTTAGGGTAAGTCACAATTATTTAAAAACAACAGATAGATAAATTATTACAATAATATTTGAATTAATAATTTAAGGAGAAGAAGTATTTTGATAGCTCTAATGCGAGAGCGGAAATAGACCGGAGGCTAATAGAGTTAATTGAGTATACTAATTTCCTGTGAAATGCTGGGCATTACGGGAAGTGATTACCACTGATAATCTACTGTTTATGAATATAACCTTACGTGCTAAACTATACTTAAACTATATGTGCTCGGATTGGTTTTTGACAGGAAATAAGTTTCATTATAGAAAATATTTAATTGTAATAAATACTATCCATGATTATGGTTTGAAGTATTCAAAAAGGTGAGTTAAAAAATGGCAAGGGATAGATTAGGAACACATTTTTATTTATTCTTCAAATATTAAATTTCTCATTTATAAGTCGCCTGCCTGACCCTCACAGCAAAACAATGCGCGCCGACGGAAGTGCAGTTGTAAACATTGAGCCCAAAAAAATACTATCATCATTCAGTCTTAAATGATTTCCCGAGCGAAGCCGGGTACCTTAGCAATATATATATAAAATTGTAACCTCAGTCTTGTACATTATTTTTTTCGCGAAATTTCACGATAACTTTTCGTTTCACATGTCCTAGAACACCATAATGCATTTTGTATCTTCTTGGTGTCTGTAGTTTTGTTGTTTATTTGTCTGTATGTTTGTTACCTGTTTCACTCATAAACAGCTAACAGAATTTTTATGAAACTTGGTCTGTAAATTACTACTAACCCAACTTAGACTTTAGGCTATATTAATATCCTCTGATACGATCAAGAATGGGGGGTTTATAAGGGAAGCCTGAAAATAAAAAAAAAGCGATATTTGCGTTTCTTATTGGTTTTTCCGCAATTATAATGCACATATCAAAAGTTGTTTAATTTTGTTATTTAGCAGTAACTTTTGTTATATACACTTTTTTTTCGTATACCGAAATATAAACGTGGGGGGGGGATATACGCTAAAACCTATAGCGGAAAGTGGAATAAAAAATTTAATTTGGGACAAACGACCCAAACTAATTAAAATAAAATTCCGTATGTGAATTAGTACCATAACTCCTTCATGAATAATAAGCCAGTACCGTTATTTCTAGAGAACGCTCAGGAGGTGGGGGTTGTAGGGGAAAGCCTGAAATTAAAAATAGCAATATTTTCATTTCCTATAGCTTTTTCAGGCAAATTATACACATAACAAAAGTTGGTTTATTTTGTTATTTTGAGTAACTTTTATATCATATTAACTTTTGTCCGTATACCGAATTAGAAACGAGATATGCATTAAACACTACTGCGGAAGTCAACAATTTTATTTGGCACAAAAAAACTCTAAACGAACTAAACTCAAAACTCGGTTATGTCAATTAGCACTAAGCCTTCCATTTAATAACCTATACTAACATTTCTAGGGACGGGCAGGAGTGGGGGTTGTAAGGGAGGCCTGAAATAAAAATTCGCGATATTTCATTTTCTATTCCAAACCAACTACGGGTACTAACCCTAAACACTGAAACGGGGAAATGTCAAAATATTGTGCAAAGTAAAGTCTTGCCGAAAAAATACCATCACCATTCAGCCTCAAATGAATTCCCGGGCGAAGCCGGGTACCTTAGCTAGTATATATATAAAATTGTAACCTCTGTCTGTACATTGATTTTTTTCGCGAAATTTCACGATAACTTTTCGTTTCACATGTCATAGACACCATAACTGCATTTTGTTTCTTTGGTGTGTTTTTGTTTGTTTGTTTATTTGTTACCTTTTCACGCATAAACGGCTGAACCGAATTTTATGAAACTTGGTATGTATATTACTACTAACCCAACTTAGACTTTAGGCTATATTAATTTTCTCTGAGACGAACAGGAGTGGGGGTTATAAGGGAAGCCTGAAATTAAAAATAGCGATATTTTGTTTTCTATTGGTTTTTCACCAAATATGCACATAACAAAAGTTGTTTATTTTGATATTTAGAGTAACTTTTGTTATATACACTTTTGTCGTATATCGAAGTTTAAATGCGTTATACGCTAAAAATTATAGCGGGAGTCAACAATATTATTTGCCGAAAAAGACTCAAAAAAAAAGACTCGGTATGTGTATTAGCAGTGAGGCCTTCATTATAATAAGCCATACCAACATTTCTATGGACGGGCAGGAGTGGGGGTTATAAGGGGAGCCTGAAATTAAAAATAGCGATATTTCGTTTCCTATTGGTTTTTTCGCAAATATAAATATGACAAAAGTTGTTTATTTTGTTATTTGGAGTAACTTTTGTTATATACACTTTGGTCGTATACCTAAGTATAAATGAGTTATACATTAAAACTTTAGCGGGCACTAACGGCTGAACCGAACTTAACAAAACTCGGTATGTCAATTAGCATTAATTCTTCCATGATTATAAGTTATATTAAAATTTTTAGGTTCGAACGGGAGGGGGGTTATAAGGGAGGCCTGAAATAAAAATTCACCATATTTACATGTATAAGAGACGGGAAATATAAAAATATCGAAGACTGTGAAGCCTTATCGAACAAATAATTCTATTATTAGCAAATCCACGGCAACGACGGGTATCAATCCTAATCACTGGGACGGGTAAATGTCAAAATATTGTGTAATGTAAAGCCTGCTAAAAAATACCATCACCATTCAGCCTCAAAAACATTCGAAAATGGTTTAGCCTATATTAAAATATATATATATATAGTATATATATATATATATATATAGTACGATTCAGGAAAAAATTGGGCTTCTGGAGCAGATAGCTGAATACTTCATAATATATATACTCCTATTAATTGAATTGATATTGAAGAAAAGACAGTCTAGTATTACATAGCACATTTAAAAATCATTATATGATAAAGGAATAATATTAGTGATTTCATAAATGGTAAACAATCAAAATTACACAGGTTTTGCTCTTTGTATACCATGAATGGACTTATATTTCCTTGATAAGCAACGCCAAAGGATCATTACTTAATTTAAATCAGTTTAAGAATAAAAAAGTCCGTCACGCAGGGGCTGCCTTAACTAAGCAGATTTCCCACGTGCGCAACGTATTTGCATTTATTTAAAACTTAAAAAGTTCAATGAGAACAATATTTGGTATTTAAGCTTCAAATAAATCATAATAAAACAGGCTTTACTAAAGACCGAAACCTAAAAAATGCAAATATCTCAGTTAATAATCAAGATAGTGAAAAAAATGTACATGACATCATTTATAGAGCATTACATCTTCAATAAAATTGGTTCTATACAATTTTTCAATCCGACGCATAATAACGGAGATATTAAGAGTTTTCGAAATTCTCTTGCTCTAAACCCCTCTCCCCCTGGTCCGATTTCAGCGGTTAACGAACTTGATCTTTCTTTTTGTATAAAACAATTATATATCAAGTTCGGCAACGATATATAAATATATATATATATATATATATATATATATATATATATATATATATATATATATATATACAGTTTTGAACGGACCTCATTTTCGTCATCTCCTGGGATCGATGGACATTTGAAGAAAAATTTCGAAAATCGCGTCATGAGTACGACCTCAATAGCTGATTTCCCATAAGGGAAATCTGCTAATAAAGGACTTGTTCAAACTTCCCGTAATGCGTACAACTTCAATAGCACATTTCTCTTGAGAGAAATCTACTAGAAACCTCGTCTCGTAGTTGCTGCCTAATCTAAGCAGATTTCCCAAGTGGCGGAATTACATGCTGGTCATGGTAAGACGTTATTATAGCATATACGATACTGTATTTGTCCCATAGTAAAAACTAGCGACATGACAGATTAAAAGTACGTATTAGGGCCTGCATAAATACACTAGACGTCCTAACGCTGGTGGTCTTGTCTCATCCTTTATTCTCCATCTCCCCCCACAGTACGAAACGTATAAAAACAGTAATTGGAATATCAGCTGGGCATGAGACGCTTAGTGACTGAGGTATTAAAGTGAAAATCGATGAGTAGAAGTGGGGGTGAAGACTTGGGATAAAATAAATTTCAAATAACTAGCTTAATAATTGAGCAAGTCAAACGATTTTATAAATTGCTGTTTTATAAACTGCTGTTGAGGAAATTAAATTTGCACTTAGATTGGTTATAAAGGGTGTCCAAGATAAACCGTATCAAATGCACTTCACGGCTAAACGGATTATTTAATCAAAAAATGACAGAGGCAAAAGTTATAGGACTCCATCTCTAGTTTCACCTTAGAATATTATTAGCAGTTTTTTCCCTTAAGGGAAAATCAGCTATTGAGGTCGTATTCTTGACGCGATTTTCGAAAAATTTCTTCAAATGTCCATCCATCCTACCCAGGGATGACGAAAATGAGGTCCGTTCAGTATTTTATATATATATATATATATATATATATATATATATATATATATATATGTGTGTGTGTCTGTTATCGCTCTAGCTGTCGCAATTTTTGTTTGATCGTTACCAAACTCGATATTTAAACGTTTTATGCAAAAGGACAGAGTTCGTTAAAAGCTGAAATCGGACCAGCGGGAGGGGGGATTTTCGAAAATTCAAAATATCTTCGTTACTATACGTTGAATCAAACATTGTATAGAACCAATCTTATTGCAAATTAAATTAAATGTACTATACATATTGTTATATACATTTATTCTCTATGAATGTTAACCGAGATATTTGCATTTTTCAGTTTTCAGCCTTCAGGAAACCCCCACTTCTACTCATGTTACATAAACAATACTCTGTTATGTAATAAACCACATTATCCGAAGCTTAAATTCCATAAATTGTTTTCAAGAAACCTTTATTATACGATATAAATGCAAAAATTCTAGTGACCCCCCCCCCTTCTTAAGTTCTTGGACTACTAAAATTTCATTGATTGACATAAAAATGACTCTGATCAATTATAAGTTACAGTACTAGATATAGTGAATAGTTTTTAATAAAATTGATATGTTATATTCTAATATATTTCAGCAATTGTTTTTCTTTCCTGTGAGAAATTGGCTCACCCGTTTGTTTACGTTTCAGGTGCTTCCCGTCTGGAAGTTCCTTATTATCGTTTGTATTTATTCATTTGATGTTAACGGTGCTGTTGTGTTACTAGTATCTAGATTTATCTATTGTTAAACATCACGAGGGAAATCTGCTTAGTTAACGCGTACCCTGCGTGACGGACTTTTATTCAAGGTTGACGCGCGTCCAAATGTTGGGGTCTGCAGATGACATCTATTTTAGCAGATTTCCCTTGAGGGAAATCAGCTATTGAGATCGTACTCTTGACGTGATTTTCGAAAAATATCTTCAAATGTCCATCGATCCTACCCAGGGATGACGAAAATGAGGTCCGTTCAATAATATATATATATATATATATATATATCTATATATATATATATATATATATAATATATTATATATATATATATATATATATATATATAGATATATATATATATATATATATATATATATCTCCCCTTCTTAAGTTCTTGGACTACTAAAATTTGATTAATTGAGTTAAAAATTACTCTGATCCATTATAAATTACAGTACTAGATATAGTAAAATAGTTTTTAATAAAATGAATATGTTATAGTTGAAGACACTGTATCGATCCGATGTCCCTTAAGAGAAAACTGCTAAACAGTAATTAGAAAAAAAGAAAAAAAAAAGCGGAAATGGAACACAACAAAGAACAAAATACATAACAAGGGAAGGAACAAATCTACAGTCAAAATGCAAAACTAGGTACAAAACTCAAACATAACTGAAAATCAAAACAAGAGTTTACATTGGACCTAGGGAAATCATTCCATAAAAATATTTAAATAATAAATAAATAAACGTAGAGTTAGCCAACAATCAAACCAAAATTGCGACCGCTAGATCTTTTTTTATCTGAGACCTAGCTGTCTAAACCGCATTTTTGTTGAACTTTCATACGAGAAGCATGATTGGTGTAACGATAGATAGGATTCTTTTTCTATACCTCGGCATCATTTAAAGAAGAAGGATCTTGGAGTTAAAGGAATGTGCGTTTACCGGTGGCGGGTGTCATCGGTTGGGTTGAGGGAGGGGGGGGGAGCGGTTGAAAAAACGTAGGAAGAAGATAGGGTTCATGACACCTTAAAACTAGGAAATTATGCTACTTAATCCTCAAGCATATGACTAATCCTATCCTCATGACAAATGGCTAATATGTTATGTGGGACGGTGTCAGGGGAGAGCCACGCAGCGCCTAAGCCCCGTTGACATTATCTTTAGGAAGATTGGTATATTCTGACTCTTGCCAACGCTCTGGTCGTCCAAGGGGGGGGGGTACTGTTAAACAGCGGGTTTTGGAGTTGTCTTAAAGGGGCAAGTACTGAGCCCTACAGCGTGCCGCAGTAGAGGACTGTTCCTCGGACCCTCACTGAGAAGGACTGGGACCGACCTTCACTTGGAGGATGTGGTCTTGAAGTAAGCAGATAATGAGCTGCTAGGGGCAGCCCTTGGAGTAGAGGGTGGTGAGGAGGTTGCGGTGGTCGACACAGTCAAATACCTTAGAGCAGTTGACGGAGATTATGGCGTTTCCGACGTTTCAGCGTAGATTGTGGGGTCTCGAGTCCTGCCAGGGGCGGAGTGTGCATAATCGTGTAAGGAATCCGAACTGCTCAGGGGGAATCCCTTCTCACAGAAAATAGGACCTGTGTTACTATGGACTATGCGTTCCAATAACTTAGAGATGTGCTAGATAAGGCGAAAATCACTTTATGATTATAACTTCAATAGCTGATTTCCCTTAAAGGAAACTCTGCTAAAATATCAGTCAGGAAAACGTGTTACTTCCTAGAGCCAGTGAAAGTTCTGTGTTTTAGTTATGTGATCTTCCTGGGACGTATTCAGTGTATCATATTTTCCAGGGATTCCCACGCTTTGCAGTTTATAGTTAACATTCTTCACCTACATTATAGATGTTTAATTAGAACGTTATTTGCTGACAAATGGCAAATTGGAAAACTGTTATCTGTTAAAGACAATATAAATACCCCTTTCTTTTTGTGAAATTGCCGTATTATTGTTTTAAGCGTGAGTCATGAAAAGGCTATTGGAAAAACCCGGCCTCTCGTCAAAAAATAACAGTTGCATCATCCTAGCAAGTAATGAAATAATATGATAAAATTCTTTCAGGAATTATCCAGTACGATATGAAGTCGGAAGTAATTAGCTGGATGTTTAATCCAAGAAGTAGTTGGTTGAAGTAAAACTGGTTTTCTGTGGATATTTATGAAGGTTATTCCAAGTAAACCCTCATTCCTAAGAATAGTAAACGACCAAAATATAGCGAATGGTGACATGATTTATTCCAGTAATAAATATATGGACAATACATTAATAAATATAGGTACAATGTACCTACTTAATGCATTCTTAAGGAACGCTAATAAATTCCACTTTGTGGCTGAAAATCAAAACATGTTTCACTTCTAGCGGACGAATACAAGATTTTCAGGTTTGATGCCATTGTTCTTCGAATGGTCTGAAAAGTAAAATAAAATTGACCTCCTCCGATTTTAAATTGAAATACAGACAAATCTTAGTGTTTTATATATTTACGTTGTATTTTAAAAATACACTTTAAGGCCTAAATAACGGTTCTACTTTTAGCCCTCATTTTTGTCATAACAGCTGACAGTAGATAGATAACACGTTTTGGTAAATCGTACAAACCTCTTTACAAAGGTTTTGTAACGGCAGGTAGTGCTAATGTGGTTTCCTAGTCTAAAATTTCTCACCACGGTTCAAAATGAAGAATATTACCCGGACAATTAATAGAAAACAAAACCACCAACCAACAAAGAAGTCCCGTCACGCAGGCGCTGCGTAAACTAAGCAGATTTCCCACGTGAAGCTATGCAATAGAGAAATCTCTATAACGAGAGCCGTCCTCTCTATACGTTTCGTTATCGGCCCACATTTAATAAAAATACAAATATCTCGGTTAATATTCAAGATAGAGAATACATGTATAGAAACAATATTTTATAGTAAATTTTAATTTGCAATAAGATTGGTTTTATACAATGTTTTTGATCCGACGTATGGTAACGGAGATAATTCGAATTTTTTCGAAAATTCCTCCCCCTCTAAACCCCCCCCAACTCCCCTCTGGTCCCGATTTCAGCCGTTAACGAACTGATCTTTCTTTTTACATAAAAACGACTAAATATCGAGTTTGGTAACGATTAAACAATAATTGCGACCGCTAGAGCGGTAACAAACAAATATATATATATATATATATATATATATATATACAGTTTTGAACGGACCTCATTTTCGTCATCTCCTGGGTAGGATCGGTGGACATTTGAAGAAAAATTTCGAAAATCGCGTCATGAGTACAACTTCAATAGCTGATTTCCCTCAAGGGAAATCCTGCTAAAACTATTGTTTTGACTCAATATAAATATAATGCAAGCAGAATACAAATATATTCACAAAGTAGGCTGTGTCAGAAAGTTATGAGATTAAACTTATTAATAATTCTATTCTATAATAATCAAGTCCTCCAAGTTCTTCATCCTTCAGTAAATATTGAGAATGATTGAGTAAAAATTGAGGTCTTTAGAGAATTAGGTTACTTGAATGTTCATTGATTTAGATGTCACATCGGTCATTCCGAATTTCCCACTTGTTAAATGTCACGTGGATCAATACGTAATATTTAAGCTTTGAAGAGGGCGTATCGTGGCTATTGAGGTCGTAATCATGCCACGATTAGAAAAGTGCCTTTTAATGTCCACCGCTAGTAGGGAGTGAGGTTTTATCAGCTTCAGTAGATTTACCTAATGGATAATCAGCAATCGAAGTTGTTGGCACCCATGGCGCGATTTTATCAATATTTCTTCTTATTTGGGGCTCAGGTTAGCAATGTGCGTTAATTTTTTTAATTATTTATTAACGTCCACTTTTTGCAACTAAGTATAATTGGGACGGGTTATCTACAGGATATTACCCTTTTCTAGCCAGGGTGGCACTCAGGATTTTCTTTAATGAATTCCGTCACTAGATAAATTCCATTGTCCAGGCGGGAGTTTACCATGTGAGATTAAAGGCAACGCTTTAACTCAAATGACCCCCATGTGAGTTAAAGCGTCAACCTTAATCTCAAATGGCTAACCTGACCCCCATGTGAGTTAAAGCGTCAACCTTAATCTCAAATGGCTAACCTGACCCACATGTGAGTTAAAGCGTCAACCTTAATCTCAAATGGCTAACCTGACCCCCATGTGAGTTAAAGCGTGAACTTTAATCTCAAATGGCTAACCTGACCCCCATGTGAGTTAAAGCGTCAACCTTAATCTCAAATGGCTAACCTGACCCCCATGTGAGTTAAAGCGTCAACCTTAATCTCAAATGGCTAACCTGACCCCCATGTGAGTTAAAGCGTCAACCTTAATCTCAAATGGCTAACCTGACCCCATGTGAGTTAAAGCGTCAACCTTAATCTCAAATGGCTAACCTGACGCCATGTGAGTTAAAGCGTCAACCTTAATCTCAAATGGCTAACCTGACCCCATGTGAGTTAAAGCGTCAACCTTAATCTCAAAAGGTAAACCTAGAGTGGCCTGTTCGGTTCCCGCCTGGACAAAAGAAATTTATCTAGTGACGGAATTCATTAAAGAAAATCCTGAGTGACACCTTGGCTAGAAAAGAGTTGTAGCCTGTAGATAACCCGTCCCAATTAGACTTAGTTGCAAAAAGTGGACGTTAAGAAATAATGTATAAGCATCTACCCTATCTATAAAATGACGAAAATGAGTAATGTACATCCAAATTTGAACACGCGCGCGCAGATACACATACTCACTCAAATTTAAGACGACCTTATTTTTGGCGTCTAGTAGATATGGTGGTGTAGCGGCAGTATGTATTGCCATGGGACGTAATGAACGTTGTCATGGCAACAGAGCCAAACCAGCTGTGAAAAATTGAATAAAAAATTACAAATTTCTTCATATATATTAGAGATAAAAATAAATGTATAGAACCATTTTTGTTTATTGATTTTTGTTGAAACGATCTATTAATTATTTTCGCCAATGTTCTTTAGCGGCACTTCTTATAAGCTTCGTTCTTGATTCGTTATTTCGAAGAAAGCATTATAAAGACGGCATTACCCTCAACCAAAATACATCTAATACCTGTCATATTAATTTGAAGTAAGATAAGTAATTACTTTATATTCAAGTTTTAAAAAAAAAAAAAAAATTGCTTTAATCTCATTTTCATTCAATGATGGCTTCTCTTCTCTTATATGCTTCCATTAGAGCCCGAAAATCTTCTTCCTCAATTTCCTCTTCTATCTTGGTGAGATATAGGGCTGCAGGCCTATTTTTAAATCTTATGGCTATGTTTAGTGGTGTCTGTCCGTAGACGTTCTCAGCGAACAAGTCAGCACCTCTCCTCAGGAGGAGGTCAATGCAAGGTACATAGCCAACAATGGCTGCTTTATGGAGTGCGGTGTCTCTCTTCACCAAGTCAGTAGCGTCTATATCAGCCCCCGATCTTAATAGGAAAGTGATATTTTTCAGCTCTATTCGCTTAGTCGTGCCTAGTACAGCCAATGATAAGAGGGGAAGGCTGGACCTGCTTCTGAAATTCGGGTTGGCCCCAGCTCTTAGCAGGTGCTTTACCAGGGTGGCGCTATGCCTCGCAAGCAGCGCCAAGCCTAGTGGTGTCTGATCGAAGCAGTCTACAGCGTTCACCTGCAATATATTGTGTAATATAACACCGTAGAATAAGCAAGCGTCTGCGTAAACTAAGCAGATTTCCCACGCGAAGGTTTACAATAGATTAATACATACAGGTAACACTACCGTGAATGCTCAGTAAATTGACAATACAAGTTAATAATCTCTACAACGGAAAGTGGCTGAATTGTAAACAAACAGGCTAGCCAGCCTCGAAGCGCTGCATAAATAGACGGGAAAGGCAAACAATTAATGAAATATATCTGAATGCAATATATTAATTTTATTGAAAACTATTTGCTAAAGCTAGTGCTGTAATTTGTAATGAATCAGAATCAATTTTATCTCAATCACTCAAATTTTAGTAATCCAAAAACGAAAGAAGGGGGGGGGTCAACAGAATGTATTTGCATATATCTCACAAATTAAAGGTTCAATGAAAACAATATTTGATATTTAGGCTTCGAATAATGGGGTTTATTACATAACAGAGTATTGTTAATGTAACCAAGTAGATGTGGGGGTTTTCTGAAGGCTGAAAACTGAA
Organism: Riptortus pedestris; assembly: GCA_019009955.1. NCBI lineage: Eukaryota > Metazoa > Arthropoda > Insecta > Hemiptera > Alydidae > Riptortus > Riptortus pedestris. Next base: position 197,900,543 of record CM032228.1, on the reverse strand, counting down.
AAATGCAAATATCTCGGTTAATATTTAAGGTAGAGAATAAATGTACATGGTAATGGAGAATATTAATAGTACATTTAATTTTCAATAAGATTTATTCTATACACTTTTTCGATCCGACTTTTAGTAACGGAGATATTTCCAAGTTTCAAAATTCTCCCCTCTAAACCCCCTTTCCTCCCTGGTCAGATTTCAGCCGTTAACGAACATGACCTTTCATTTTACATAAAACGACTAAATATCGAGTTTGGTAACAATCAAACAAAAATTGCGTGTGTGTGTATATATATATATATATATATATATTGAACGGACCTCATTTTCGTCATCTCCTGGGTAGAATCGATGGACATTTGAGAATATTTTTCAAAACTCGCGTACGACCTCAATAACTGATTTCCCTAATGGGAAATTTACTAAAAGGTGAATTCAGAATAACAGGATTAGTTCCATTATTAGGCAATTTGTGTAAAACAGTGACGGACTTGCCTAATGTAGAATTTTGATTCAAAGACATACGACTGATTCTATGCCACACACTGCTGAAGCCGTCATTGCAGAGTATTTTGTTATTCTCTCATAATAATAAATAAATAAAAAAAAAAAAAAACTGGATTTGAAATTTAACCTGGTCATGAGATGTTTATTGATATACGTGCTTTAACGGAAGTGGGGATCAAATGAAATTTGAAAATAAAAATAGACACTTCGGCTAGTATTCAGTCTACTGAGGCTGAAACAGTAAACATACAAATACCTCACGTAATATTCGAGATAAGAAAAAAAAATGTATTTAACAATAGTTGTAGAAACTTAAAATTCCATCAACATTCATTATATAGACTTTATATATATATATATATATATATATATATATATATATATATATATATATATATATATATATAGAGGGAGAGAGAGAGAGAGAGAGAGAGAGAGAGAGAGAGAGAATGAAAGTGAGAGATAGAGTGAGAAAGTGAGAGAGAAAGTGAGAGTGAGAGTGAGAGAGAGAGAGATCTACAAGCTATTAGTCCCGGGTTTCGGCACCAAAATGTAATGGCGGGAAGCTTTTTTACGGCAAGAATAAGAGAGCATTAGACTGAAATATTTACTATTTTTATGGAAAGATGAGGGGAAATAACACAAGTCACTATTTGAGTTCTCCAAAGAATCAAGTATATTGAATTGATTAAGCAACATATTATACACTTTATAGATATAGAGGTTGAACAAGAAACAAAAGGAAATTTAACTTTATAAAATAATTTAGCGGCAAGCCAATAATTTATATACAATAGAATGATCGATCGGTCCTATATTGTGTGAGTACTCATTTAATAATTTGCGTAGACAATGCTAGCATTATGAGAAATAGGTACCTGCGGGAAACATGCACTTTTCTTGAAGTGGAGTCTTCTTCCGTAGTTATTTTCTGTGTTCCCTATAAGAGTCTGTCTTCTAGCTGGTTGCGGTGATCCATATGATGGTAGCTTTGCGGGAGATGAAAGATTGACAATAATCTGTAACGGGTGAATCCCAACTGAGCGGTTATCTGTAGCGGAGGGAGAGGGGCAAAGCCCCACTGGCCGTAGAAACGACCCCAGAGAGCGTCTAAACCCAACTGACTGTATCTTTGTAACGGCCTTCTTGAGCTGCAACGTAGTTTCCGCTGTAGGCCACAGCCTTGGTGATCTGCATGTGTGTGGCGGGTTTGTGAACTCAGCGAGCGCGGGAAATTCAAATTCAAATGACGACTGAACAAATATTGTTATACACATGTATTCCCTATCTTGAATATTAACCGAGAAATTTGCATTTTCCAGTTTTCAGCCTTCGGCATACCCTCACTTCTAGTCATGTCACATAAACCATTCTCTGTTACATAATAAAGCACATTATTCGACGCTTAAATACCATATATTGTTTTCAAGAGACCTTTAGTATACGAGATACATGCAAATATGTTCTGGTGCTCCCCCCCCCCCCATCTTAAGTTCACGGACTACTAAAATTTGATTGATTGAGATAAAAATAATTCCGATTCATTATAAATTACACTACTAAATATAGCACATAGTTTTCAATAAAATTAATATGTTATATTCTGATATATTTCAGTAATCGTTTTTTTCTTCTAGTGAGAGTTTGGCTGTTTGTTTACATTTCAGACGCTTCCCGTAGGGAGGTTATTAAAATTGACTGAAAGGTTTTGCATTACCGCTTGTATTTATTCACTTAATATTCACGGTGGAGTTGTGTTAGCAGTATATAGATGTATCTATTGTTAAACTTCACGTGGGAAATCTGCTTAGTTTACGCAGCCCCGGCGAGACGGACTTTATTCTGACTTCAAACTGTTTAATGCCAGAAATAGACAATTCATAATATGAAGTGGAACACTTTCACTTCAAAATTTGAATCAGCCTAATAATTAAAACTTATCATATAGATATGTGATATTTGTGTTTGAAATATTAATTAATTTGATCTCTTTGAGCTTTCTATGGACCACTTGTCCTAAATATCTTAGTCACATTTTAAATATTGATTTGTTTTTAACGACACAGATTACTTTTGAGCATCCACTAATCTATAATTTTGAAATAAGATAGATCATATTGAAATAAACGTTTAGGGACAATTACAACACATTTAATTTAATTGATGGAATATACTGTCAATGAGTAATTAGTTAGTATTCTATTGCATATCGTAGATTACCATTAAGGGAAATGACCATGCATGCGTGCGTCTGTGGACGAATTTTTTTTTTTTTTTTTTTTTTTTTTTTTTTTTTTTTTTTTAGGTGATACCCAGCTTCTTGTTACTAGTTTGTATTAATTGCAGTCGGATGGCTGCTAGGTGTGAGGAAGGATAGGCTCCTTATTCTAGACCGTGGTCGTATTTGAAGGGGAGATTGTACATGCTCTTGGGGTGTACTTTATTTGTTTGTAAAATTACCTGGTGGCGGGTATGGGTCACCAGGCGGGTTGTAAAGGATAGGGGAAAAGGAAAGAAGGAATAAAGGATAAGAGGAGAAGGAAAAATAGATTAAATTCCGCAGCACCGGAAAGATGTTATTATCATAATGATAATATAATGTATTTACAAAAAATAATATTCTAATCTATGCTAAATCTAATGCCTAATATCTAAAGTCTAAAAGCTATTTGGAGGGGGGTGAACTCACTCGCTTAATGCTCCTGGTGGCTATAGTACCTAATACTAAACTAATACTAAGACCCTACACTAAGACCCTAAAACTAAGTTAAACTAGATACTTAAAACTACTTAGTAAGATGTTGGTGATTTTTTATTTACAATATATTACAATATTTACAGTTTGTTCTAGGGAGGCAGGTCAGCTATCCTTACCAAGTCGATGAGAGGCTCGTTGAGGTCAGCCACTTGCCATCTGGCGGGTTGTTGGGGAGGAGGGAGAGCATTGTATAGGGGGCTGTCAAAGGTATTGGAGGGAGTCAAAGAATTTAATGTGTCTCCGTGCGATGGTGTGTGTGATGGGTTCTAGGTTGAGTGTGCTGTGTATGTGTGTGTTCTTCTGTCTTTGGAGTGAGGTGTGTCTGACGATCTTACGAATAAGTCCGTTCTGGAATGATTGCATCCTCTCCAGGCTCGTTTTATATATGTATCTAAAGAGGGGAGCGCCATACAATAGTGCGGGCTGAATAACCCCCTTTAGGATTAAGAGCTTAAGATTTAAGCTGAGCACTGGAGAGAGGAGTAGATGGTTTAGAGAACGGTACTTATACCTAAGACCGGAGACTTTTTGTGATATGTGTGTGGAGAACGTCATGTGTCTGTCTAGTCGTATACCTAGGTAGACTATGGAGTCTACTTAGGTATACGACTCTGTGGACGAATCAGTCCATGGGACGAATAGGTGGACGAACCTCATTTTAGCAGGTCCCCTTAAGGGAAATGAGCTATTGAGGTCGTACTCATGACGGCATTTTCGAATTTTTTCTTCAAATGTCCATCGATCCTACTTAGGAGATGACGAAAATGAGGTCCGTTCAAAACTGTATATATATGTATCTATGACGCAAATTTCGAGAAATATCTTCAAATTTCGATCGATCCTACCTAGGAGACGACGAAAGTGTGGTCCGTTCAAAATTGTGTGTGTTTTTTTTTTATCTGATACCTCGCTGTTGATATCGTTGTTGTTTGTAATCTTTGCAGCCAGGTGACTGCTTGGGATAAAGGAAGATAGGCCCCTTGTGCTGTGGGGCTTTATTTGAAAGGGTTGTTGTTCAAATAGAAGGATAGTAAGGAATAAGGAAGGTATGCTAACCGATGGCGGGTGACATCGGTTGGGTTGTAAGTGTGTGTGTGTTAATATTTATTCGTTTACTAGCAACAACATATTCTAATATTATAAGCAAATGATATGAATGATAATAAGAATGGGTTGATTATTGACTTGAGGTGGGAGTTGTCTATTGGCAATACCCACAATGGAGGGGACATTGGCTGGTACTACATGGAGTTATACTGTGCACTACACAAGAAGATCTCTTGGCCACTTACGCTTCAGACGTCACCTTGGGTTTTCTGGAATATGGGTAGATGAAAGTGATTCGACTAAAGGACTTGGATGTGCGGGAAGGAGAGAGTGGATATCGGGATTTGGCGAGTGTAGGACAAAAGGATAGTTGAGGTCGTTATGGAGAGATAAATTGGATACGTAAAATGGGGAATCTGTACTTTTGTGGAGTATTCTGGATTGAAGGGTTTGCATTTTTTTAGGAATTTGAAGGTTTTGTGGAACCCCAAAGTTCAAGTCCCTAAGTCCATAATGCCATTCCATTAGATCAGTTGGTTTCCATCGGCCGAGTGAAAAGGACGGGTGGGAGTGTGTGTGTGGTGTGTGTGTGTGTACTAGCTAAGTTGCCCGGCTTCGCCTGGGAATTCATTTGAGGGTGAATGATGATGGTATTTTTTTTGGCAAGCCTTTACTTTGCACAATATTCTTACATTTTCCCTTTCCGGTGTTTAGGCTTTATACCCGTCCTTGGTGTAGATTTGTTATTAACATAATTAATTGTTCTGCAATGCTTCACTGTCTTCAATATTTTTATATTTCCCGTCATGTAGATTTTTTTATAACGTAATGGACCATAGAATTCATAATCATATAAAGTATTCTGTCTTCCAAACAAAGTATGAATATAGGTTCCTTTCCCTTGATGCGGTACAAAGCCTAACGGTGACAGTTGTTTTAGGTACGTCGTAGCCGATATTAAAAATACTCTTTTGTAAATCTCGATTGTAAACTGTATATTCATATTGGTACATTGCTTGTTCTGTAAAGTATATAATATATTAACGGAGTAGAGTTAATAAATACCAGAAATAACTGGGTGCACCTCCACAGCGTTCATCCAATGTTGAAACGTATGAACTTTTGAAAGGTCAATTGGTCGCCATAGATCAGTTTAAAGTCAAGATAAATGCACAGGAAACAAATGCTTTGATAGTAAATAAAAAGAGTATATGAAAATAGGAAACAGCATAATTGAAGTGAAACAATTTTGTTACCTGGGCACTGGAGACCTGAAGTTCGTTGAAGAATTTGACTAGTTTAGCTGGAGATTAAATATTAAGTGGAGTACTTTAATTAACAAAGGTATAAATAGGGGCACTAAAAAAAAATGTTTTGAAGTTGTTGAAGTTTTTTGAGCCTATCACAAGGAACGATCCAATGTATTGAAGGTAAGATTATTGGGCTTAGGGAAAGAGAAAGGACTAGGGGATAATTCTCGATGATATCAAACATCTCATGGATTTCGGGGCTGTCGTGGTATAAGAGCGGCTTTCGAAATAACCTAATTGATGAACTTACAAAGAGTTTAGATAATGGGAGAATGAACAGTTCAATCTGTAATATTTGTAGGTTTCTTCTACGATTTAACCTCGAGATTGTGCCCCAGTAATTGATTTTAGGTTTGTTGTTTATTTACGCCCACTTTATGCTACTATGGCTAATCGAGTAAAAGCACCGCGAACATCAAGTGAGTATATTAAACCTTTGGAATGTTTGTTTAATTTATATATAATTGTTGGACATGATGCTCTTAATTACATGAAAGATCACACTGGTAAAATGCATGGGAAGGTCAACAACTATTGTTCACAAAACCAGTGAACAATAGACTAGGTGTACAGTGTTCGAAATCAGATGCATATCATCATTGGGAGCCAGTAAGATGTACATTTATATGACGCCTTAGATAGTAGACACATGTACCGATTACAAAAATAGGTTTCTTCTCGGAAATTCGTTAAACAACCAAATGTTATAAGGGCTCTTCCCTTGACAGTCTACATACATCAGCTTTGAATTGAATCAGCTTCAATACAGCTTGCACTCTTCCCATGTAAGCAGCAACATGTATAGGAGTTCTCGAAAAAAGGTGAGGTCTGTTTGGGTCTGCTCCAGACTTCAAAAGAAGTTCTAAAACCTTGAACATGAATAAATTAATAAAGTTTCTCCACATAGATAAATTTAAAGATTTAAAATCCGTAAGTATGTTTATGCATAGCAGATGTCCTGCAAGGAAATTCAGCTATTGAGGTTGAAAACATGCAGCTATTTTTGAAAGAAGTAGGTTATGTCGGGACCGCTAACATTAAACCCATTATTTTCACGTAAACCTTGAAATAAATAAAAAAAGTTTAGTAGCCTTAAGGGAAATCAGCTATCAGGTTATACAAATGACACGATTTTGGAGAACCCAGCGTTCTGGAAGCTGACTATTCCATTCTTATTGTGTTCTTTGAACTTTTACGTTGTAATATACTCAAATACATATGTGTCGGTGTGATGTCTTCCACACCTGGATTCACTTGCGAGATCTCAGTTTAAAGACACCTATGAACAAGGGAAACGTGTCCAAAATGAACTATAGTTTAATGCACTATTTCTCAGCTTAAATAAAAAGTTTTATAAACATCACTATGATGATTTAGAGTAAATATCAACTCTACTATCCTCGCCCCCAAATCAAAAAAGGAAAAAAAAATAAAAATTTAAAATATGACATTTTATAGACTTACTTTACCTTTTTGTGTTCACTCCTAATAGTGAAATTTAAAAAGCACATTTCAGCAGATTTTTATTACTTACTTGGAGTAATAAAAATCTGCTACTCTTACTCTCTCCACAATAGTGGGCCTATTTTATTCTCATTGCTTACCGTCTATAATTAATTTAGACCTTTTCGTACTTCACCCGAAAAGCATTGTGGCCAGATTGTGTTTTTCACAGAACGTGTTGTGGGAATTTTGCATTTCCTCAAAAAATGAAAAAGAATTGAGTTTGACTATTGAGAAAGTTTGCTCCCACACAGTATTTCCTGAGAACTTAATTTCGAACAAGAGCCGAATAAAAATGCGCTCATAGGTAAAATAGCACTAATAAGCCGCCAATGGCATTATGCATTGTGAGATAGACAGGTTTGTGTACGCTGTTGGGGAGGGTGGAAACAGTGAGAGGATACTTAGCTTGGCTTGATCTAAATTGCCACTTACCTATCCAATCCCCACCATCAGCTTATAGTAAGGGACGACATAAATCCTACCACCAAACTTCTCTCAGAATTCCAGACGACCATTTCATCCTAGAAAGAGATGATATCGTCTGATGCGACAGAGAGTGCGACGAAGCTCCCCAAATCATGCCCGATACTTTTTACTCTGAAAATTCAACGATGACCACGTTTGCAAGCTGCAACTGCTAGAAGATTCGCCACAGCCGTCATTGTCTGACGTTACTGACTGTCAACGGGGCTTCTCCCACCGACCCTGTGGTATCATTTCGACTTAAACTTCAGTCTCGAAAGGGTGGAGGAGGCGGGCTCGTGACATCAAAGGATCTATGTCCCAACGATTTTCCTCTCAAGCCTTAGGAAGGAAACGAGGATTTTCTCCTGTACCACTCCTTCCTCTCTCCTTGTACTGGATGGGATCTGCTTAGGCGAAGCACACGGGGTCTACTCAGGACTCTAGTTTGCTTAGGCCGAGCCAGACACCCGGTGAGAATATGAGTGCCCTTGTCGGAGAAAACGAGCTCTTAGGATGTCATGACCTATAGATAGAGTGTCCTACAAGATTCCCCTTGTAATATGTAATCCTATACAAATTTAAATATATTTTGTAACCAAGTCCTGTGAACCTTAATTCATTCTAAGGCAGAAATTTCACTGTAATGAACGGACGTCACCATAACCATTAATTAGATTGGGGTAGATGAGCAGGAAACACGGGGCATTTCGGATTAGTCCATTTACTGCCTTCCTCATTCCTAGGACAGCCATGCTAACGAACGTAACGCTAATTGTTTGAAACGCTGCTTCTCCTATTACTGCTCCATGAAAGATATTTTATTTGCCAAAATAAAATGAACTCTTGTAGTTTGTCTGTTTCTTTCAAGTTTTCTCTAAAGCAAGAAAATTAAATAAGGTTGTACATTTTAAGGGCTCTATATATTGTAGAAAAAGTTAATACTCAGCCGGCCCCTAATTTTATTGTACTTTAACACTACATAATTATTGTTCATATAACGTTACGCCTATATGTATACACACACACACACGCGCACACACACACACACACACACGCTGACTGTATTGCCGCAGTTGTGGTTTTATGTTTAAATTAGTTTAATTTAGTTGTAGTTTGGACGAATAATTTAAAATTATGTCAGGACTGCATTAACGTAAGCATTAAATATTCCGGTAATTTACATCGCGTGGTGAAAATGTCTTTCCATACAGACGTCTTGTTCTAATTGTGAAGCATGTAATGGCTATTCGACGAATATTGACGAATTTATGCTCAATCGAGAGGCCAAACAAATATTACTTCTCGAGATAAATATCGTAAAAGTAAATAATGGTATGTTATAATAGAATGACCTTCGGTTCACACGACTCAATAATAATAGAAATGAAACTAATTTCAGAAAAATGCACAATGAAATACATTTACCTTTTTCTGTGCAGGAGAACAACATTAAAATACTAAAACATACAAAATTAAAATCAATTAGGGGAACAGGTTAGCCATCAATTAAGGGCGTTGGCCTTAATCTCACTTGGTAAACTTAGAGTGGCGAGTTCGGTTCCCGCCTGGGCAATAGGAATTTATTTAGTGACAAATTTATTTAATAAATCCTTAGTCCAACCCTGGCTAGGAAAGGGTGGTAACCTGTAGATAACCCTTCCCAATTAGTCATAGTATCATAAAGTGGATGTAAATAAATAATTTAATATAAAATCATTGGTTAATTACACAACTTAGGGATACAATTATGGAAAAATTCCATACTTGAATACGATTATGATGAGTCGCGAGCACCAGTGGTGTGTTTCCGAAAATAGTCTCTGAGTCTAGGTTCAAAGGCAGTTTGCGTTCTTTGGAAGTTTCGATAAGTGCTTCTGCAAGTTGCAAGAATCCTTTCTCTGCGGCGACATGAATGGGTGTCACTAGATCCTCTCTGCAGGCATTCACGTTTGCGCCCTTTGATAAACATTCTCTCACACAGTCTCTGTCATTAACTATAGCCGCATACAGGAGACGCCTGTCCCACTCGCTTAATGCCTCTGAAAAGTTTATTACATACCATATTTTTCGGTACAAATATAATTGAGTATGAATTCCTCTGATCCCTTAAGGGAAATTAGCTATTGAGGTTACACTAAGGGCCCAATTTTCATAACTTTTCCACAAAAGGCTCTCGATCCTAAATAGGAGATGACGAAAATGAGGTCCATTCAAAGCTATATATATTGTTGCAAAAATAAAATACATGAAAAATTAAAGAGAGATAGTCACGTATTTAGGAAGTACGAAGTATATCAAAGAAGCTGACCGACGTTCGAGTTCGTTCTAGGCAATACCAGTCCTGTTCTGGAAGTGTATCGGCCTTCTCCTTTGATGTATGCCGACAAGCTTTATAAAGAACTGGCCCGCCGCGAGTTAGTTTAGTTTGTTCTCAGCTGTCTTCAAGTGATCATCAGTGCGACATAGTGCAGTGCGGTAAAGTGTTTTATGTGAAGAACAGTGCTGTGCCTTGACTCTGTAAATAACAGTATAGTGCCGTGTTTAAGACAGTGCAGTGCGTTAACTTCGCAAAGTAAAGAACAGTGCAGTGACGTGATTTTTTTTTTGTGAACTTAAGTGATCGTGAGTGAATTATTGGACTGTGTAATAACAAGAACAGCGAAGAAATCAGTGCATACTGTGAATAGTAATGAAGAATAATTAACCAAGTGTGTAGTGCATTGTTAAATAAATTGTGCAGTGATAAAAACTCTGAAGCTTGGGTGTGTTTAATTTTGCAATCCAAAAGAACTCTAAGAAAGAAACAACGTTTATTACTGATTTTGTAACAAACGCAACAATACATATAATTTTCGGTTGGCATTATAAACCTTTGATATCTTGCCACCCCCGAGCGATCAAATGTTTACATGGTAAATGATCATCAACTCGACCCTTAAGGGAAAACAACGATTATGTTAGCAGATTTCCCTTAAGGAAAATCAGCTATTGATGTTGTACTCATGATGGAATTTTTGAAATTTTTCTTCAAATGACCATCGATCCAACCTACTAGAAGACGAAAATGAGGTCCGTTCAAAATTGTATGTATATATATATATATATATATATATATATATATATTTGTTTGTTACCGCTGGGGGGGGGGTTAGAGGGGAGGATTTTCGAAAATTCGAAATATCTCCGTTACTTATACTTCGGATCGAAAAATTGTACAGAATCAATCTTATTGCAAATTAAATTTACTATAAATATTGTTATATACATTTATTCTCTATCTTGAATATTAACCGAGATATTTGCATTTTTATTATATCTGGGCGGATAACGGATGAGAGTGTTTCCCTCCAAAAGCTAGGTCGGCCGTTTCCTTAAATGTTCGGCTCTCGTGAAATTTGTCTATTGTAAGACTTCACGTGGGAAATCTGCTAAGTTTACGCAGCCCCTGCGTGACGGACTTTTTCACCCTCAGCTTACTGAGAGCAGTGGTAGATGTTATCATTCCTTAGTTTGCACGGCAACTCGCAACCCAAAAAAAAATTACATATATTTGTATACTTGTCTATAATCGCTCTACCAGTCGCAATTCTTATGTAATAATTACCAGACTTGATAAAAAGGAATTTCCTGTAACACTGAAGCTCAAGTTGGTGAAAGACTGAAATTTGGAGGTAGGGGGGAGGGATTATTATTTACAATGTCCACATTGTTTTAGCAGATTTCCCCCAAGGGCGTTATCATGATTAACCAAAATATTTTTAGTTCTCAGCCTTCAGTAAACCCCCACTAATACTCAATTGTTACTATACAATTGTTGTTCTATACATTTTTTTGTGGCTCAAATGTTAAGCGTTTTATTCGCACTTTCCTGTTTTCAGGGTTCAGTAAACCCCCTCTTGTACTCTTCGTTTTTTAAATTATAAATAGAAAATATAAGGTGAGAATACATCAACACTGTGTCATACTAGTATGTAGGAAATCTCTTTACCTGCGTGGAGGTCTTTTTCATTTCTATTAGTACAAAACATATTTCCCACCTATTATTAGATCCAGCCTCCGCAGGAATGTATAGACATTGTATTCTGATTAAGATAATCAAAGGTTTATTCTGATGTTATCTAAATTGAAAAGAACGAAAACCAATTCGGGATAAAATAAATTATCTGTATTAGAGGAATGTTATCTCCTTGAAGTGAAAATACTATTGAATTGACACATTGTTTTCAATATGTGTATTTTGTTTTCTTCTAGGCTTTCCTTCGAGATGCTGTTATAACAGCCTTTCGAATAGTATTATACAATGCTTATGAAACAGTTCCCTTATAATACTAATAGAGTATGATAACTAAATTGCATGCGTGAAAAACAAATTCATATTGTTAATAAAAAAAATATGATCTGGGGCCACATGTCTCCCTTCCACTCCAATAAAATTAAATGGTCAAAATGTTTGGTTGCGCTTCAACTGATATTCGAAATATTCGCTCCATCAAATACGTACATCGGATCAAAAAAGATTGTAGAACATAATTTAAAAATCGCTTTATGATTAATAAAAACAGCTATATACTTTTTTTGTTACTCTAATTGGTAGTTTATTATTTTCGCCACCCTCTTTATACACCCCCTTAGTCAATTTCGATCACACGGGAGGTGCACAACTACAACAGTTCTAAAATGAAATGTCTACATTCTGAGGCCAGTGGTGTTAGCGATACGCGCCATAAGTGCGAACAGACCCCAAAACTAAGAGGTATGTATAGTTCAAACAAATAATTCTGTTGAAAACTCAAAATTTTCGCGTTTATAATACTTCCTTTAGCCCACGCAAGTTTGCAAAAATGTTTAAAAGTACACTTAACAAAACTAATAGCTTACAGCCAGAATGGACCCCTACTATACAAAAATCGTATACCATCCTTTGTCGTTTGAAGCAGAGATCCTACAATTCCGAAACAAGAGCCTGGTCTCTATTGGTTCTGTTGATACTCATGCAGACGGTATTTTATATACTTATTTTAAGCCCTTGATCTTCCGTTACTCGCGCATACTCTTCCAAAACTTTACCCAACGATGCAATTTTATAGCAGTAATGAAAAAATCGTCAGCATAAGTCCTGAGCTGTATAAGACGCCGAGGTTTATCCTTGTTTTTTCCGAATACAACTTGCAGGGTATGTTTAAATATTATAGATAACCTCTGGGTAGGTTTAAATAACATTGATTTAAATACTATAGATCAACCATCATCAAAGTGTGCCCCGCGGAACCCTATGGTGTGGGGGCTCCGCAAGAATTTAGAAAAAAAAATCAAAACACCTCTCTCTCTCTCTCTCTGGTCGACTGTTCCACAATACGTGCTACTCGGGTGGCACTTAGAAGCGTCGTATCCAAAATGAATTCATGGATTCAAAATCCTTTTTTACCCGATTTGCAAAAGCCCCAAAGTATTTCCAACTAGATATATTAAACTTTTTTAGAAATGGGGCAGACACAAATATGGAGTCACTGTTCAAAACGACGCCACTCAACGGTTTTTGGAGAAGAATCCGTGATGAATATCCAATGTTTGCCAATATGGTCCTGAATGTTCTTCTCCCATTCCCAACAACATACTTGAGCGAAAGAGAATTGAGATTCTCAACCTATGCAGCCACGAAAAAAAAATACGGTATTACAGTGGACGCCGAACCTGATATGAGACTACAACTCTCATCTATCAAACCTGATATCAACCAACAGATAAAATTAAAAAACTGTTTCATACCTCCGACTAGATTTTCATCTTTTTTTACCTATTCTATTATTATATTTGTCTTGTAATATGTAACTATTATATTGTGTTCGAATTATGATAATTAATAAAGATGCACATAAAGACATTTTTGTTTTATTCTAGGGTTCCGTCAAATATTTTGATTTCCCAAAGGGTTCCGTCCCCAAAAACGTTTGGCAACCGCTGGGCATATTTAAACATTATCAGTTTAAATACTATAGATGATCTCTGGGTAGATTTAAATAATATCGGTTTGAATACTATAGATGATCTCTGGGTAGATTTAAATAATATCGGTTTGAATACTATAGATGATCTCTGGGTAGATTTAAATAATATCGGTTTGAATACTATAGATGATCTCTGGTTTGGTTTAAATAATATTGGTTATAGATTATCTCTGAGTAGGTTTAAATAATTTTGGTTTAAATACTATAGATGATCTCTTGGTTGATTTAAATAATATTCGTTTAAATATTATATATGATCCCTGGGTAAGTTTAAATAATAGAAGTGATAGGCTTAAGGATACATAGGAGAGATTTAGTAGTCCTTAACTGAGGTTTATAAAATAAAAAGAAGCGTGTAAAATTGTTTATTATTACTTCCGACATATATACTATTCCAACATATATAGTGATGCTAGTGGAACATGAACCTCGGCCATACTTCTAACACAGGAGATTAATACTTCTATAAATAACGTTCACGCTTTCTCTCGTCAAAATATGTTAATGGATATCGTCAATAAGCTTCTAATTACCTATTTTCTATTTCTGACTGTTTAACCTAGAATTATACAATAGTTATAATGAAATTGTCAAGGTTGTCTAAATAGTGTTTTCTTTATGAAGAATGCATCTAAAATCCTATTCTTGTTAAGGTTTATTTATACAACTTGCTCAGCTCTTCCTAGTCTGTTGTGCGGCTGAGTTCAGTACAACCGTTGTTGTCTTTTCATGAGCACCTTATAAAGATATTCGTATTCCAGTAAAAACCATTTGAATAATAGAATAAAAATGACAGTAGATATTTAAATAATCAGAAAACCGTACTTGGCTATTCAATAATAAAATGTTTTAGTAGTACTTGAGGAAACAAATTCCCTGAAAACTACACAAAATCTCGTATCGTTCTTGAACGATTTATTGATTACACATATTTCATGTGAGATATGCCCCTCCTTCTACAATTAAGGAAGTGCGGCCTCATAAGCCAAATCCTACGCTTTGTTTCTACACGTATATATAAATAGCTTTCAGTAACGAAGTTAATTAAAATCCAAGGGGGAAAAACGATTAAGCAGGGGTTGGGTAAACTAAGAAGATTTCCCACTTGCTGGTATGACACACTAGTAATGCCACTTTATAATATGTTCTCTTTTTCTAACAATAAGTAAAATTTCGATGAGTAGTAGTGGGGGGTTTGCTGAAGGCTAAATACTAATAACCTGTTTAATATTTGAGCTAAGAGAAAATATCTAGAACTACATGAATCAATAATTTAATAAGGCGTTTCTGTGGTACTTTTCGATCCGACACATAATAACGGGGACATTTTGAACTTTCTAATTCCCCCACCTCATCCTTAACCCTCCTATTCCAGGTCCGATTTCAGACATCATGTTCGTTATTATACGTCGGATCGAAAAAGTGAACAATACCAATCTTATTGTTTCATTTTCTTGTCTTGATTATTAACCAAGATATTTGCATTTTTTAGTTTTCAGTATTCAATAACGAATATATATTTCATCCACAAATACATTGTATTGTTTAAGCTGCGAATTATATTTATCAAAGATCAAGGACTATTGTAAGACATGGCATTTACTGATGATCTAGTTATTCACGGTGCTTATTAACTACTATAGTACGCCCATATAATCCTATTGATCTATTTCACTCATTGTATTCCTTATCATTGTAGATAAGGATTTTCCATCTTGTCGGAATCCTCTTTTCAGACCAGTGCTATTAAATCTCCTTGACTTTGAGAAGCAGGAAGAAATTGTATAAGCAGAGAGTACAAACCTCTTGCCGGCTATATTTGATAGGATTTCCTAAGATCACCCTTTAATAACAAACGTTTATATGTACAAGCATGACTTTAGATGGATAATAGTGCAACATATGTAATTTTTACAGCCTTGTAGGAAGTAAAGGCTCCAAACATTACAATTTTTTTTTTTGTTTTGTTCAGAGTTATCTGCTTTGCCCTGTCCGAATCCATTTTGTCTTAAAGCCTGTACGTATATGTATGCATACATACAAAGGTCACTACAAAGGTTTTGCAATACAGCTGTATTTATTTAATTTTCTCGAAATAATTTCCGACACTTTCAATACACTTCTCCATTCGTCGGAACCTGTCCTTCCATCCCTGCCAAGTTTCATCCGGGAGTGAGGCACATTAGTTGTCCCAAGCCCTCAGAAGGTCCTCGTCAGTAGAAAAACCTTTTCCTTTCAGCTTCATTTTCACATGCGAGAACAGTGCAAAGTCACAGGGAGCAAGGTCGGGACTGTAAGGAGGGTGCTCAACAAGTTTCAATCCAGTAGTGGCCAAATACTCGGTCCAAGCTCTGGCACGGCGAGCTGGAGCGTTGTCATGGCGGAGGTACCCCAGGTGTCCATTCTTGACTTTGGTCGCAGGTTTTTCAGGGATCCTATGCCTTTAGGCAGGCACTGCTCAGTGCACCACTTAGCTGTAGCTGTCTTCTGTGTATCCAAAACCACACGCTCTACAATTCCACTCGATCTGAAAAATACAGCGACCATTTTTTTCTATAGAGATAGAGATTTTCTGACATTTACACGTGTATTCTCATCGTCAAAGGCCCAAACTTTGTTTCGAGTATTGGTCGGCACATCATAATATTATAGCCAAGTTTCGTCCCCTGTCACGATGATATTCACATATAGGGATTGTCCTTTATCAAATTGTTTCAGCATCTTTCGGCACCAAGTTACACGATGTGTCATTTGCTCTTCCGTCAGACTATGGGGCACCCAAAGACAACAAAGTTTCTTTACCTTTAAATGGTCTCGCAGAATCGAATGAATTGCTGGTGGGTCATTCCACATCAATTCAACCACACCATGACACCCATGATTTCAGATTTTGTTGAATTTTATTTTGGGTGTTCTATTCATTGAGTTGAGAAACCATACTAAATATTTTTGATATATCTTTAACGCTTTGGATTTCATGGCCTCTTAAAGTTTTGTGATTTTCATGTTGTTTATCGATAGGGAACAGTAAAATTAATTTGTTCTGAATTCAAAAATAGTTTGTAACTTTCTTATTTATGAACCAATTTTGATGACATTTTTTGTGTGTATTCATAAATATATTTAAAACCAATAAAAAAAATAAAAAAAGTACCAAGTAAGTATTTGTGACCAGAGAAAAATTACAATTTGAGTTTTTCTGAAAGCAAATACATAGTTTCACGTAACATTGAATATCTTCAAAAGGGAAAATGATAATCATGGAAATCTTTTTTTGTTTTGTTTCTAAGAAATCTGTTCTACCACCTAAAGTAATAAAATGAATGGTTTTTTGACTCCTTCTTGTTTATTCCAAGTTTAAAAATAAATATTTATAAAAATTTAGACATTTATATGAATTAAAAGAAAATGATAAATAAAGGTAACTACTAAGGTAATTACATTACACAGGTTTATTCTAAATGAAATACCGTTTACATTATAGAATTCATCAGTCTAAAATGTACTTTGATATGTACAATTCTTACCCCTAAAATAGCTATTTTGGTCAATGTCGAAGCCCAACAATACCACTGGACCTCAAATTCTTGCACTACACATCCTGTCATCATGCACTGCAAGGATGCAACTGAGAAAAATCTTGTCCTACCCCTTTGCATTATATTTGATGACCCCAAACTTCTTTTTTAACACTTTAAAATTTCCAAAATACGCCATGGGCAGTTAAAACCGAGGGTGGGGGTTTTGTTGTTCTAACTTTATATTTTTTAACACTTTAATATTTCCAAAATACGCGTCGGTGGTTTTAAGCGAGGGCGAGCATTATAACGAAACAAGATGGTGGCGTAGGGGGACTAAACTGCACTTTAGCCGAAAACCGCCCACACTTCACAATAGATTACTCAGTGATGGCTGTGCTGCTCAGTACAAAAATTAGTACAATTTTATAAATCTTTGCCTACATGAGAAAGATTTTGAAATTCGGACCCGGGTGTGATGGAATTGAGGGTACAGTGAATCGATTAACTCGGAAGGAAAGTTTGAAAAGATCCTTGGAAAACGAAATAATATCAGTGACTAAACTTTTTGACTTTGCAAAACCAGAATAGAAAAAGTCCGTTTTTTCCTCATATCTAAAGAAAAAGTTAAATTAGTTTGCCCTGCTTTTGAAGGTCACTTTAAAGATGTTCAAACTCTTCCAGGGACAAGATCATTTTACAACATTCAGCCAATAGATGATCAGGAACCATTGAGGCTGGAAGAATTGCCATTGATGATAAAGCAGCCCTCACGTTTAATTTAGTTAACAATCAACCAAACTGTAAGTAACACTGGAAGATTTAAGCCCAGGATGTACGTGAATATGACAGATTGTGGTACTTTGACATGGTGAGTGAGGTGAACACTGAAGAACAAGATGTCACAGTACAGTTCCTTCATCCACATAGACCTTCAGTGTCATTTTCTTGGCCTAAAAAGGAGGATATATGTGCTTTACCCATTCTTCATATTATTACGACTGTGGAATCTCCTAAAGCAATGACAGGAAGAACATAACAGTTTTCACAACAATTTATTTCAAGTGTAGAAACAAAATTAAACGATATTTTAAAATTGTAAAGAAGATTGGAGAAAACAACCATTTTAGGGGTAAGAATTGTTCATATCAAAGTACATTTCAGACTGATGAATCCTATAACGTAAACGGTATTTCTTTAGAATAAACCTGTGTAATGTAACTAACTATCTTTTTAATTACCTTTATTTATCATTTTCTTTTAATTCATATAGATTTCTAAATTTTTATAAATATTTATTTTAAACTTGGAATAAACAATGAAGGAGTCAAATAACCATTCATTTTATTACTTTAGGTGATAGATCACATGTCTTAGAACCAAAACAAAAAAAAGATTTCCATGATTATCCTTTTCCCTTTTCAATTTAACGTGAAAATATGTATTTGCTTTCTGAAAAGCTCAAATTGACACTTTGTAATTTTTTTCTGGTCACAAATACTTACTTGATACCTTTTTTTTTAATATATTTATGAATACACACAAAACATTTCATCAAAATCGGTTCATAAATAAGAAAGTTATAAATTATTTTTGAATTCAGAACAAATTAATTTATCTGTTCCCTATCGATAAACAACACGAAATTCACAAAACTTTAAGAGGCCATAAAATCCAAACCGTTAAAGATATAACAAAAATATTTGGTATGGTTTCTCATAACAATGAATAGAACACCTAAAATAAGTTTCAACAAAATCTGAAATGATGGGTGTCAAAATCATTTTTTTGTGGTTGATTTGACATGGAATGACCCTGGTGCATGAAGGTGTAAGGTCTCCTTCCTCTATCCTCACCTGTCTGCATTAAGCATTTTCCTCACAGCGGAAATGTTTTCCTCAGTTACCGATGTCCGTGGACTTCCTTCTCTCTCAGCCTCCTCCAGAGTGAAATTGCCCCTTTCAAATTCTCTGTACTACCTGAATATAGTAATACGATGTGGAAAATCATTATTCAAAGCGAGTTTCATTTCATCTAAGCATTGATCTATGCTTAAACCAAGCGTAAAATTACACCTTAAAATTGCCCGTATTTCACTACGTGACTACGATGCCATAGTACGCGTTTTAATCTGTCGCTGCTAATGAACAACTGAGCCCAGAAATGCGCTGCTGCCGGCTACTATGCACGCATAGACATATCTGACGTGATACATACACACGTGTATGTACGTATCTCGCAACGCTCAAATAACTCCGACACGAAGGGGTTGCGTAAACTAAGCAGATTTCCCATGAGGAGGCATGACATGCATTGATCTCATCCGACCATATATTCTCTTTTTCTACGTAAAAATCCGATGAGTAGAAATGGGGGTTTACTGAAGGCTAAAGGAACGAGTAACTATTACGATTTGAGCTACTAAGAATGTATCTATAGAACTGTTGTAGGGCATCAATAGTTTAACTCTGGATGGTAGAAGAACCACTCGATCAGGATCAATAAAAAAGGCCTTGTCCTCTACTAGTGTTTCAATTTATGCAATGCACTTTCAGAGTCAGAGTCCGTCCCATCGACAGTGCCTGATTACAGAAGTGCAGCCTGGACTAAAACTGCCGGGCGACTCCAGTCTAGTACATCGTTTTGGTCCTGACTACTCTGCTCTAATCAGGCACTGATGATGGAGCGCTGGCTCTGAAAGTGCACTTTGCATAAATTGAAACATTAGTAGAGGACTAGGCCTTTTTATTGATCCTGGTCTTATCTTTTTATTGAAATGATTAAGTGGGATGGGGCTTAGAGAGGAGCAAAAATACAAAATTGCAAATTTTTCCGTTGGAATGTTGAAATTATTTTTGATTTTAGCAGATTTTCCTTGAGGGAAATCAGCTATTGAGGTTGTACTCATGAGGCGATTTTCGAAATTTTTCTTCAAATGTCCATCGATCCGATATATATATATATATATATATATATATATATATATATATATATATATATATATATATATGTCTGTCACCTCTCTAGCGGTTGCAATGTTTGTCTTATCGTTATCAAACTTGATATATAATCGTTTTATACAAAAAAAAAAAAAAAATCAAGTTCGTTAATGGCTGAAATCGTACAAGGGGGGAGGGGGGTTTAGAGGGGGAGAATTTCGAAAATTCTTAATATCTCCGTTATTATGCGTCGGATAGAAAAATTCGACAACTTCCTTATTTTACAAAAAATATTTAAATATTAATGACCAAAATGGTTGACACGCCACAAAAAAAAAAAAAAAAAAAAAAAAAAACACTAGGGTTAGGACGGTATGTGGACCTACTCGAAGTAGATATGGCATGAATCCTTTCCACAAAGCAAGCACGCCTTCTTTCCGAATAATCTTTGTGATCACATCTAGTGCACCTGAATACTCTGGTTTTCCATTAATTGTTTTCATATTTTGAATCCTGCCAGGATTTATAATAACTGATTAATGACTAAACAATATAGCAATGGCATGTTGTGAAATTGTATTTCTAATAATTTAATTCAAAAATATCTACTCCGTCTATGTTAGTACTATATCAATTTAAGCAGATTTCCCCTAAGGGAAATCAGCTATTGAGATTGTACTCATGACGCGATTTAGGACAATTTTTTTCAATGTCCACCGATTCTACTCAGGAGATGACGAAAATGGTGTCCGTTCAAAACTATATATATGTCTGTTAACACTAGCGAGCGTTTAATCGTTATCAAACTCGGTATTTAATCGTTTTATGTGAAAAGGAAGATCAAGTTCGTTAATGGCTGAAATCGGACCAGTGGTGGGGGTTCGAAAATTCGAAATATCTCGTTACTATACGTCGGATCGAAAACTTGTATAGAACCAATCTTATTGCAAATGTAATGTTCTATAAATGTTGTTATGTACATTTTTTCACTATCTTGATTATTAACTGAGATATTTGCATTTTTTAGTTTTCGGTCTTTAGTAAAGCCCCACTCCTACTCATCTCATATTAACAATATTCTATTATGTTATGAAGCACTTTATTTGAAGCTTAAATACCAAATATTGTTCTCATTGAACTTTCAAGTTTTGAGATAAATGCAAATACGTGGCGCACGTGGGAAATCTGCTTAGTTAACGCAGCCCCTGCGTGACGGACTTTTTATTTTTTTTCGGCCTACAGCAAACCCCCACTTCTATGCATGTGATTTCCACTGTAAGCTTTCATACTCCTTAACAACCCATATTCTGATTAAGGGGCAAGTCTAGATCTCACTGAGGGAGGACTAATACTCGTATGTCCAGATGCCACCAGTATACCATTCCTGTCCAACGCTATTTTACACATATCCTGGATAACGGACTTAATATATACTATAGGATTATATTATGGAAGTATTATTTTAACACCAGGAAGTTGAGTCACTGTTATCCTCAGTTGGTTTTGAATAATATTCGTTCAGAGAGATTCCTGGTTTGATAGAATAGCTAGATTGAATTTGTTTTAAGTACATAAAAGGAAGTCTAATGGTGCCACACATCCTCAAGGTGGGAAACCAGTAAATTATTTATTTTTAAATTTTGAATAAAGATCCCTAGATTGAAAGCAAAAACATAATTTCTACTATAGGCATTAAATAGTAACTGAAAAATTTGTTATTAATCAATAAAATGAATTTAGATATTTAACTACAGAGAAGTTGTATTTTTTTATGTCATTAGCTACTTGCAATCGCGGTTATTTCTAACAGATTTTCGTAACTGTAGTAAAAGTAAAAATTTCTCACTAACAAAAAATAAGGTTCAAATTTAAAAACTCTTTCATTGTTAATTTAAATTCCTATACGTTGCAGTTAATAAATGAGGCCTTAAATTAAATAAGTTAACTTACTTTCGCGAAAATGTACGTGCTCTGTTGTACCAATTTCAGGCATGGGCTTAAATTAAATAAGCTCTTTGAAGTAGTTCCACGTATAGACACTAGTTTCGCTGTGACAGTTAGTTGATAACGTTATCTTTCAGCTGAGCTTGTTCAATTCATTCAGTTGATACTTGAGTGTTACGGATGTCAAATATTACTTGTCACATGACCGCCTCGTTCACATGGTTTTAGTATATTTTTTTTTAAGTTAACGTCTATCTACGTTTTAGTTTGTGAGTTTTCAACCAAATCCAGTAAAAATGGCTAGTGAAAGGAAAGAGGTTCCTAATGCCATGAAGTTTATAATTGGTGGTGCAGCAGGGTATGTATTTTTATTTATTCATAGTACTATTAAACAATTCATGACTAATAAACTGGCATGTATTGAGTGAAATATTGTTGTACTTTATTATATGCTATTTTTTCCAGGATGACAGCTACTTGCTTTGTTCAACCTTTGGATTTAATAAAGACACGCATGCAGCTGAGTGGAATGGGAACTGCTAAAAAGGAGTTCAATTCGAGTTTCCATGCTGGGCGTGTGATACTCCAAAGGGAAGGAATATTTGCATTGTACAATGGCTTATCTGCTGGTTTGCTGAGACAAGCTACTTACTCATCGACTCGGCTGGGAGTTTATACTTGGCTCTTTAGTTATTTCAGTTCGTTAGTATTACTTTTTTTCTTCTACATTTGTGGCTGCCACTAACACTTTGTAGGTAAACAGTACTAAGTTAATTTTATTCTGCCTATGTGAATGAATAATTACAACATTCATTTTAATTTGTAATTAGTTATTAATTTATCATACTGTTTAAAATGTGCCAACTCACACTAAAACCTAATAAAAGTATTCTTATTGTTTTTCTCAGAAAGGCACCAAATATAAGTTGCTTTGTACAAAAATTTATTTTATTTATTTTAAAAAAGAATAGAAAATGCACTTCATGCAGTTTACCTCTATGGTCCAGTTTTCTTTTTTGTTTATCAACCAGAAAAAAAAAACCCTATAGGGATATTATATGTGCTATTGTTTGTTTCCAGATGACTATTTCATTTTATAAAAATTTATTTTCTTAGATATTTACGTTTAAGTGCAAAATTTTTAAATTAGATGAAATGTTGACTTTAAAAAACTAATATTCAATTATTATTTACTAATAATTGACTGCTTGATTATTAATAATCCTCAAGTCCTTAGCTCTCTTGAGCTATTTATATTAGTGTTTTCAATGTAATCAAGAGTCATTTTAGGCACAGCATCTATAAAGAAATATTCGATAACTGAGCCAGGAAAATTTCTTCATTAACTATATTTAAATGCTTAATACTACATTAAAAGTTTTAATTTGGCAGCTGTAATTTATTAATTCCTTAGAATTAAAATTTACAATTATAAGCAGTCTACCTAGTACTACTTAAAAAATTGTTATGTAAAGAATAAAAGCTGAATGCAAATATGTTTTATCTCTAATTCTATAATTACAGCAGAAATTTCTTATTAATTACCATTAGTAAATCTAGGAATTAAGGAAAACATATATTCCTGCTTATATATTATGTGCTCTAATTACGAATTTAAATATTTCCTCTTTCTTCTTCCCATATAAAACCTTTCATTAAACCTTGAGAAAGGGCCTTCAGGTTACTTATAAAAATATTCTATCATTCCTTCTGACCTTAGAAATGTTTTCCTACTTTCTCCTTGTCTTTGTCCCTAAAGCCTTGAAAATTTTAGTTGTCATTATATCAAATATTGAAAACTATGATAGATAAATATAATCTTAGACTATGATAGATTGTTTTAATTAAAAATCAAAATGACCTTTCCGTTAAAAAAAAAAAAATAATAATAATTTGAGATTTATGATTGATTTGAACAGTCGTTCAAAGTTTCCAAGTACACATTCCAAATTTTTCAGAGAGTAGTTTATTAATAATTTGAAATAACATAGTTAAGATTAAACTTATTTTTTAGTATTTTTTTCTTCAAAAAAAAAATTGTTGTTATTAGAAGTGTTACTTCTCAAATTAAGGGGATTTTACATCAAAAGTTATTATATATCATTTATTTTACTTTCTACTTATCACAAATTATAAATGACAATTCTGTTCAATTTATTAAATTTTTGTTCTTCATTAAAAATATCTGCCCAGTACCCTTTACCTGTTTTGTTTTTCAATGAAATTTACATTGGGGGGGGGCTCCTAATACCATGTTATTTGTCTTTTGATAATTCTAATAGTGTTGTTGGAAATATTTATTCTCAACGTATTTGCTACTTTTATGTTTATAAAAAGCAAATAGTAATTTTTAGACACGCATAGATACCATGTACTGCTTTGAGGCAATACCTTTTATAATTTTCTGTTTTAGTGTATTTTTATTCTGCTTTCAAAATTTAATGAAGTTAAAAGTAATTTATTGGTGTCCACTTTATGCTACTACAGTTAATCAAGTCAGGAAAATTTAAATTTCCGCTCCCATCACAGGGTTAGGACACAGTTTAGTTTAAGAGCATTGTATCAATAATAAATTAAAAGACATGGATGAAGTAGTGAAATGAAATGGAATCTGTCAAGAGAATATGCCTAAATGCTTCTTATAAATTTACTTCAACCTCCTATTTAAGGGCCTTGAGAGAGGTTAAGGGTGCATTATCAATGTCCCCCAGGGTATACTGAGTTCTAAAATAATTGTTTTAATATTTTAAAATTCTTAATAATTGAGGAAATAAAATACATTAAATATTCTCCTTTCCAGTCTAAGGCCTATCAAAACTATTTACCTACCACATTTAGATATTGGCACAAATATTTTTGTTTCATTATTATGTTTTGAGAATCTTCCTCAAATTTAATTTTCTCTTTTGGTTTTGTGTAAAACAATAATTTAAGTATTGGCTATTTTTATTTTTTGTAATTTGTAGGACACTCTTAAACAGGCTGTGGGGTTATTTCAAAATTTTGACTACAGACTCTCAAATTTGAAAGTACTCAAATAGTTTTCAAGATACCTCCTTGTTTTATTTTTTATAACATTTATACTTTATCTCTTAATATTTCCATATTATTATTATTTTTAGTTCACCATAACATAAAAGTCAACTAATAATTATAACAACCATTTTTTAAATATATATATTATTTTAACCCATTTAATGTATCCAACATTACTAATTTTTGGAATCATGGGCAACTTCCCAAAATAAATCTCACTACACCAAGTAGTTTAGTAACTACTTGATGTAGTGTATTATTCAAATCCTTTTATTCAGGAAAAAATCTTAATTTAAACCTTCCATCAACTCTTAATATGCCTTGTGAATAAAAAGATCTATCTCTATTCAATGTATATATATTTCTTTTTTTAGAGCTGATGGTACACCACCAAATTTCATTTCAAAAGTGGGCATTGGCTGCTTGGCAGGTGCAACTGGTGCAATAGTTGGAACTCCTGCAGAAGTAGCTCTAATTAGGATGACTTCCGATGGGAAGCTGCCCCCTGCTGAAAGGAGGAATTACTCTAACGTTTTCTCTGCCCTTGCGAGAATAACAAAAGAAGAAGGTTTTTTCACAATGTGGAGAGGTGTGATTCCTACTATAGGCCGTGCTATAGTCGTAAATGCTGTACAGCTTGCCTCCTATTCTCAAGCCAAAGAATTACTGATTAAAACTGGATATTTCGAAGAAGGCATACTACTACATTTCTGCGGCAGTATGATGTCAGGGTTTGCAACTACAGTTGCTTCACTGCCTGTAGATATTGCAAAAACAAGGTAAGTTTGTTTTTGTAGCGCACTAATCTGGTAAAGACAAACAGCATACTAATATGAAAATACCTTTAAACATTCAAATCACTAACGGGATACACAAATTTAAATTTTTAATGATGAAGTGCCTCTTATAACTTTTAATTATAATTAAAAATATTTCTCTGAAAATATGTCAAATTTGTTTAAAGTTTGTGAATTTGTCAAATGAATATTATTTGATATTTTATAAAGATACTGTTATTTATAACGCATTGTTAAAAATTCCCAATTTAAGCTATAGTTGATAAAATGATGGCTAACTATTATCTATTCAATAAGTTGGGGTAATGGGTGTATAGAAATTTAGGAAAATATTTAAATTGGTAAAAGTAATATGATAAAAAGAGAAACAATAACTATTTTACTATAAAGGAATAATATATATGTTATTGGATACTTTGTTTTGAAAATTGTTTTATCAGGACATCTAAATAGTTTATTTAATTTGACTGTAGAATCAATGTCATTGGAAAATGAACCTTTCCACACTTACAACAGTCTATATCAGTCACTTCTGGGGCTGTATCCAACATAAACGAATATTGTTTTCAGCCAGAATGGCTTTTCACAAAGTAATTATGCCTAACAATGCTGGAAATGCAATTTTTTATTTTTTCAAGTCCTCTCCCATTCAAAATGATTTGTTCACTCCGCAAAAAATATGTGGTTCATTAATGTTTCATATATTCAGAAAATATTATTATCATTAGTATTTAAAGGGTTCTTTGATGACGAGTCCCCCCAGATTATATAAAGAAATATTATTTTTTTGTTTTTAGATTTTATAGAGCAATTAAAGGTTTACAAAAAATCAGTTCTCTGTCTTAATTAAAGCACTCAAGAGAAATTAGAAAAGGAAATATTAGTATGCTTTTTGATTTTTGGTTCAAGATCCAAAATTTATGAACATTTCTTTATTTACTTTTTAATTTTGTATCTACCTGTGGTGTGTTGACCAGTACTTTGAACCTGACATATCAGATTGTTACCATTTTTGGTCACTTTTTTGTTTCTATCAGAACTAAAAAATGTGGATTTTCATTTTTTGGGTTATTAATTTTCAAAAAACTTACAAATATGAATAGCTTTCTACTAATACTAACTTTTAGACAGAAAGCCTCAATTCTTGCCTTTTTATTTTGTTTTTCACAGGCATTTTGTGATATAACACGACCATAATTTTGGAAACAAAGTTATTTTCAAAAAAGATTGTTTAAATCTGAAAACAATTTTTCTTTTATACTCACAAATTTATAGTTTCAGAGGTGTTTTTTTTTTTTTTTTTTTTTTTTTTTTTAAACGAAAACATGTTTTTGAAAAATATTTTGTATATATTCATTTTATTAAACTTTAAATGACTATTATAATGATTATTATGAATATAAATTCCTCTGTATTCTATATAATATTATATAAATGTTATTTTCTTCATACGACTATTTAAGTACATTTAATCCAAATTTTTACAAGGGATGACAATGGAGCAATATTAAAATGAAATATTTTGTAGACTGGTGAGATAATTCAGTTGGAAAATTTCACTTACTGATCACATAGAACAATTGAAATCAGTATACTCTTAATGACACTTAATAAATCTGATGTTTGTTTTTGAGACATTTAGATAACATATCTATTTAATTTTTTTTTAAATTAATTCATCATATTGTTTGATGATTAATTAATTAGCATATTGATTGAGTGGACTTTGATTTTAAAAATTAAATTATAACTTGAGAATTTCTATATAAATTAAACAGTAGTGAATAATTTATATTCACAATTAATATCCAATAAATTACTACTTTATTGAAATGGGAAACGAAGAAAAGTCAAAAGATGAAATAAAGTCCTTCACACAGGGACTGCGTAAACTAAGCAGATTTCTCATGTGATGTTTTACAATTGATAAAACCACATACTGGTAACACAACACCACAGTGAATATTATATGAATAAATACAAAAGATAATAAGAAATCTTTGAGTCAATTTACATTTTAATTACCTCTGTAACAGAAAGTGTCTGAACTGTAAACAAACAGATCAGCCAACCTCTCAGAGCTGAATACATTGACAGAAATATTCTTGACTGGAAAGAAAAACAATTACTGAAATATATCTGAATATAATATAATAATTTTTATTTCAATCACTTTAATTTTTGTAATCCAAGAACTAAAGATGGGGGGGATCAACAGAACTTTTTTTTTTCATGTGTCTCGTTTAATAAAGGTCTCTTGAAAACAATGTTTGGTATTTAAGCTATGAATATAGTGGTTTATTATATAACAGAGTTTATGTGACGTGAGTAGGAGTGGGGGTTTTCTGAAGGCTGAAAACTAAAAAAATGCAAATATCTTGGTTAGTATTCAAAATAGAGAATAGATGTATATAGCAATAATTATAGCACATTTAATTTGAAATAAGATTTAAGATTGGTTTTATATAATTTTTCAATCTGACGTATAATAACGGAGATATTTCAAATTTTCGAAATTCCTCCCCTTCTCTCTCTGGTTCGATTCCATCCAATAACTTATATGACCTTTGGTTTTGCATGAAATGCTTATATATCGAGTTTAGAAACGATCGAATAAACATAGCAGGCAAATATATATATATATATATATATATATATATATATATATATATATATATATATATATATATATATATACATACATACACATACATATAAATATAAGTTTTGATGACCAAAAATTAAAGTTTGTCTAAATTTAGAAATAATTAATGATATCTTAAGTCAAACAAAATCCTAATTACTGAAATAACTTGTCACTTACCCTGATTTTGAAAAATTGTTTTTTTGCTTTATTTGTACAACAAAAGAAAATGTTCAAGCAATTTTTTTTCTTTTGGTTTCTCTATTGGTGAAAAAAGTCTCAAATAGGAATGTTCGTATTTTTATAAATTTTATTTTATATATTCTTATTCATGTTATTTTAGTTTGCAATGGTAAATATTTTCTCTGTTTTAGGGTGCAGAATATGAAGGTGATAGATGGCAAACCTGAGTTTTCTGGCACTCTTGATGTTTTTGGAAAATTAATAAAGACTGAAGGTGTTTTTGCTTTATGGAAAGGGTTTACTCCTTATTTTGCTAGATTAGGACCACACACAGTTTTAACGTTTATTTTCTTAGAGCAGTATACCGCTGCATACAAAAAGTTTTATATGTAAGGGAAAGTTCTAGTTACTTTTAAGTGTACCATGACAAGCGCCAATGTCTAATATTTTTTTATGTACAAAGAGTGTACACTATAAAAGAACTGCATTTATAGGTTTAATACTATTGAGGTTTAAACTAAGAACTGGTTGTCCTTGATGTGCTTGTTTATGGAATGCTTAAAACATGAATAGATATCAAATATTAACTGCATATATACGTATTTATGCATACAACATCATGAAGACAATTGATTGGCCATATATAACCTGTTGGCTAGTTGGTTTTATTTATTAGGCCCATTTTTGTTATATACCTGATTTTCAGAGTTGATCTTATAATATTGAGGCAATTTACTTCAAGATCTTTACTTAATGTTATTTTCTTCTCTTTAGAACATATAGTTATTACAAAGTTAATTAATTTAACAAAAAAACTGTCCTATGCTAATGTCAAAAAGTGTATGTTTGTTTCCAAAACCAATGGACTGATATTGTTGTTGGCTTAAAATTTCATTCACCTGGGTTTTAGTTTTCATTACGTTTTTAATATTCCACACAGTGGCTCATAAACTTTTAAACTATATCAAGAATTATTTAATTGTTATATGTTATTTTTGAAGTACTTACAAGAGTGGTTGAATATAAATTTCCCACATCTTAGACATACATAATTAATTCATTACTAAAAGCTAACTGCTAAAAATAACTCAATAGTGTTCTTTAGTTACTATTCGAAAAATATTTTCTTCATTCTTTACTTAAAAATTAATTTATTTTATTCTTGAGGTTAACAAGCTTCTTTACTATTCACAAATGCCCACCATCAACTATATTATCTCCTGATTAAATTAAGAATATTTTAACCAAAATTTGGGACTGGGCAATAAAATTTAATTAATTTATATTTTATTTTTTTAATCTGTTATATAAAATTGATTGATTCATTTTTACCTTCCCTAGGATATTAATTCAATTACCACTATAAAATAAACTGAGGATGATCAAAATTTCCTTTATTATCTAATTAGCTGAAAATGCTAATTAGCTATAATTAGATAAACCTGTTATCTCCTAATCAACTAATTTAATTAATTTAGCACACAGTGTGTGGGTACTTTTGATATTGTTGCCATTGAAGTTAATGACCTTTAGTGTTAGTTCAACACTAGTTTAATTTCAGGATGCATACTTTCTTAAAACATATTCATTGTTGTGGCCTTAGTTTGTGATTGTGTTTAATAAAAGCTACAATTGTTATGACCTTAAGATTCGATCTAGTTATTAGTTTGTTGATTTGAATGATCAGAATTATTATTGTCTAAATTGAAGGGTAATTCAATGTTATTGTGATAAATTTCATGATTTTAAAAAATAACTGATGGTTTGTCAAAACCTTTTTCTTAAACTACTAATATTATTTATTATGTCTTCAATTAGAATAATCAATATTTTATAACTTATTAATCTAGGAATGGAGTTGCCATTCATCCATCATAAAACTTCTTTTTTTTTTAAAATTTTAATGATGAATTTAACCTTCTTGAAATCTTAGTTCATCTCTATTTTACATATATTAATTTGGAAGTAATTATACTAACTTACTAATATATTTTAATCATTAATCTTTTTTTTTTTAATTTTTTATATTAACATAGTTATTTATTCAAAAGTAAAAATGTTATTTTTTATAATTCAAGAATAATAAAATTGAAGAGGATTTATGTTATTAAATTACTATTGGCCTTTAATGTTGATTCAAGAACTAAATGGTTCTTTTATGTTTTATGAAAGGATGAGTGAATTGTTTTGCTGTTTCATGTAAAACTGAATTCATTTCACGTAAAACTTTCATCAATATTTTAGATAAAATATATACCTGACAAGCAGTTTGCTTTCCATTGTAACACGTTATTGTATGCATAGTTTTAAATATTATTGTTGGCAATGTAACCTTTTTACAGCAGAGAAAAGTAGCAAGACTAAAATGTATTTTTCCTTAAAGTTAGCATCCAAACAAATAAAATAATATGCACAATTATTTGTTAAGCACAATGGAATAAACAGCAACCAAGATATATTTGATTATTTGGGTATGCAATCAGGAGGATTCATGTTTGGTGTATGTAGTTTTTTATTTTATTTTTTAGCTAAGCTTTGTTAGGAATCAATGTAGTCGTTATGCGATGCTACTTATTTGTCTTATTATTACATATTTTTCCATTCCAGCGCAATGAACAAAGCCAAATAATGAGTGTTCTTTGTATTATTACATCGTCTCTTTGATCAAATCAAGTATGAGACATTAATTAGAGCTATATTTTATAGAGGTTCAAATGAAATTATTTATATTTAAATAACTACTTCCTATTATATTTACTTTTGTTACAAAAATTAGTAGATATTGACCATGTGATATTGGGGGCATAATTACAATGAAAAGGTATGGGCGTGGCTTAGCAGGAGCACATAGATATTTTTTCTGGGAGTACTTGGTTCGAATCTCATCACACACCAACTTAGTATTGCTGTTAGTCATATTCTGTTTTCTTGATTGATATGTTCTTCTAGTGCTTACTCAGAATCATAAGGTAATTCAAATACTACTTGCTTCAATACAGACTAGTTTATATTTAACTGTGTCACTTTAAAGCATACCAGAAAAAAACTGTATGGAGACCATGTATGTTATTACCAAAAGCTGTGTGTGCGTGTTTATATCGTCAGGCTTTAGCCAATACTGTGTTAAATTAGTTTTAGATCAATAAATGATATTGAATTTGGAAAAAAAAAATGTCTTGTGTTGGCATTCCATGTACTGAATTCTTTCATGATATTTAACGAAATCATATTTCTTTGTATTCTTATTTTAATATGATATTTCTGTTACACATAAATCATTTTTATAAAGATCTAAATTATTATATTTACCCATAATTATTTTTGCCATTGAACTTAATATGAACTACACATTCACATAAACATATAAACTGACTTTAATTTATTGTTACATTAAACTCGAAAATTAGTTTATTGTGTTGAGTATAGTTTTTTCCGTTAATAATAATCCTCCTTAATAATTTATTAAAACTCTCATTTGTTTGAGTTGCAAATATTTCTTTTAAATGAAGTGGCCAATTGAAGTTCGCTTTAAGCATTATATTATTAATTTAAATTTTTATTGGATTTAAAATTTGTTTTAAATGGTTTTATAATACATGCACTTATATTACTGGAGGTTCAAACATGTGTGGAACGTTTCAATCAGCTATGTTACCATAAAAGATCACATTGGTTCACTTATTTATGGTAGAGCAGTGAATATCTACCCTTACCACTCCAGCAGCTAAAATATGATAAGGACCAGAGAAAAATACCCTGGTGCATTCTATGTGTGAAAAGCAGGCGTTGCCCTGTAAACTCTTTAAGGAAGGCAGTCAGTAATAGTCGGATAATAAGAATACTATCAAATCTGTGAATTCCCATCAAACCTATGCTTGCAGAAACCACTCAAAATTTTCGACTAGTGTGAACGTAGTCAATGTCCAGACCAATGGCATCAGTTTAAGCATGGATGATGACTTCAGTCCACTTGAACTGAAGAAAATATATAAGGAAAAGTTGCTATTTTGAGAAATCACAGCACGTTTTAATTATATATTTCATTCAGTTAACTGAAACTAAGACAGAAAGATTTTTGGTACAACAATAGGCTATTAGCTCTCTTAAATTTTTCATAAGATATTCCCATTATCAGATTTTGGCCTCAGGAAGACATGGCAGTTAGAGCTATGCACTGATAATGGAGATGTGCTAAGCTGAGCAAAATAAATTGGATTTAGTTGAACTTCCTTCTCTTTAAAAACTAGTGAACTGACTTGAGCCTTCTACAGAGACAGTATGGAGAGTGAATTATCAGTAAAATTTATTTTTTGGCCCAAAAGAACAACATATTTTTTAAAGCCATTTTTAATTAATCCTAACTTAGTAATATGATCACTATATTTCAAAAACTTTTGATTAAGCTGACTTTTTTAATGGTACCATGTTTATTTTTTAAATATTGTGATATGGAAGATTGTCTTTGTTTTTTATAATTGTGTATTGTACAAGTTAAATTGTTTCTAAAGTGCCAGGTAAAAGGGTGAATAGTTACTATTAATTTGGCATTAAGTCTGTTGGTAGGTAATAAGTACAAAACTACTCTCCTTTTTTTACTTTTTGTTGATTGTTGGAAAATATATTTTTGTTATTTTGGAATGTAAAATAAAATTTAAATGTTATTTTTACCATTAGTGTTTTTCTTTTTCCTTAGAGCATCTTTTTATTTTTAGGTAATGTTAAGTTCATATCTTGTTACTACATACCTTGGGTTGAAGGATTATGTTATATTTAGTTCAATTAGAGTTCATAAGCCACTCAGTAATTTGTGGAATCTGAATGGTTACAAAAAAACAATTTGTATGTTCCCTTACTTGTAAAATCAAGTCCTAAAGCTTTAACTAAACAATTTTATCCTGTACTGGAATGATACACAGATGACATTATAAATTAGAAAAGAGATTTTTGATAAAATAAAAGCTTAAAATGAAAAGACAAGGTTAGCATTAAAGGATGAAAAAAAAATCAAATATTACAGTTGTCTACTGGCGAAAGTTGTCCAGAGTGTTAACTTATTTCCTGTGAAATGATGGAATTGCATACTACCCAAATTTATTATTTTGTATTTAACTAAGCTCACAATCTCGGATTGGTTTCTGACAAGAAATATGTATATTATAGATATTTAATTGTAATAAATGCTATCCATGATTATGATTTGAATTATTCATGGTGTGTCAAACAGTGGAGAGGGATTGACAAGGGACTTATTTTCATTTATTCTTCAAAACTAAAATTTCTATTCTATAAGTCTCCTATCTGATCCTTATGGGTAAACAATACGCCCAGACGGGAAGTCTAGTTGTACACAATAAAGCCTTGCCAAAAAAAAAAAATACCATCATCATTCAGCCTCTAATGATTTCCAGAGCGAAGCAGTTGGTTACTGTATCATATGCTATACAGTTGCTAGGAAATGGAGCATATGCTATATGGTTGCTAGGCAATGAAACCTACTCTCACTGTTACCTTGAATAAACTAGTTGAATAATGGCGTTACTCAATGAACTGTTAGTTATAAATATTACATTGGCGACGAGGTAAAATGCCAAAGAAGAAGCAGAATAGGGTATCAGTTGACTTGTCTACTCAGGAGAAAGAAGAAGCCATGAGTATGAATCTCATAACGGAGAGAATGTCAAGGTTTGTATTTAAAGAGTATACAAAGGACATGTTATGGGAGGATTACGTCCGGCATTTCGAGTTGACGGCCCGGGTGAAGGGCCTTGGTGGGAATAGCGATGTGCAGGACGCGGCACGCAGGGACCTCCTCCTGGCCAGCATCGGAGCCCAGCACCTCAGGGCGTTGTCTGACCTTATGTACCTCATCGACTGGGACACGTGCAGCTACGAACAAATGAAGGAGGCAGCTAATAGGCTATTCAGGCCCACCGAGACAATCTTTGCTCTCCGGTTCGACCTCGAGAAGGCGGTCAGGACTGATGGTGAGTCTTTTATCCTTTTTTATAATAGATTAAAGTCTCTGGCCCGCAAATGTAATTATGGCCCTGGTTTAGATGAAAGGTTGAGGGATCGATTTGCTGTGGACATCCGATGCTCTGAATTTGAGATCGAGGTACGACAAAGATGGCCAGATGGGACTGATCGTGCAGGAGTACCTGTAAAATCGGAGCAGCTGTTGGAACTCGCTCTAGCGATGGAACGAGCTAGGGGGGAGGTTTTTAAGAACCCTAGCACCTCGGAAGGAGATGTTCTACACGTGACCCAGAAGACAACTCCTAACTTCTGCCTGAGATGAGGGAGGCAGAGTGGTCATGGCCGGTCTTCTTGTCCAGCTGCTTCAGCTGACTGCAGGAATTGTTCGAAGCGGGGTCATTATGCTCGAATGTGTCTAGAACGGAGGAATCGAGGTCGTTCCTAGGGAGTTAGTAGTGTAGAATTAGAGAATATATCAGCCGGCCTGGACGATGAGGATCATACAGCTGAAGTAAGACCAGTTAGGAGTAAAGTCCCAAGGGCCACTATAGATGTAGATTTGAATGGTAAATTTTGCCGCATGGAATTTGACTCTGGCGCTCGTGTCAGTACAATTTGTAAATCCTTATGGGAGAGTGTCAGGAGGGTGGATCAGGAACTCAGGCCCTCTTCAGAAATTATAACAGGGTATGGAAAGAATCCACTAGCTGTTGTGGGTAGGGCTAAGATCCAAGTCAGGGGTGTTGGGTAGACATACAAAGACTATTCCGGTAGTGGTCCTGGCGGATGAGGACGTCCCACTCTTTGGGCTTCCCTGGAGCCTAGCGTTCAACCTACCTCTTCCTAAGCAGGAGACAGTGCAGAAAATTGTTAAAGGAGATAATGAACTCCCACATGTTAATCAGCAGCGTCCCAAAATAGTAAAAAGATTTATTACGGATTTGGCAGATGTCTTCCGGGAAGAACTAGGGACGATTGCCGGGGTTGAAGCGAGAATTTACCTAAAGCCAGGGGCAAGGCCCGTTGCATTCAGTGCTCGACGTGTTCCTTTCCCTTTGCGGAAAGCCATTGAAAATGAGTTGGCTCGGTTAGTGAGGGATGGAATTTTGGAACCAGTGGATCCCACTGACACGCCGATAGAGTGGTGCACCCCAACGGTCAATATGGATAAAGGAGGTGGTGCTGTTCGAATCTGTGGGGATTTTAAAGTGACTCTGAATTCTAATATTATACCCGAGAGCCATCTTCTCCCGACATTTGATGACCTGACAGCTAAATTGAACGGGTCCAAAATCTTTTCGGTAATTGATTTGAAGGACGCTTATTTGCAGATAGAGTAGCAGCTAACGACCCCTTCGGCCTACAGTCTTGTCCGGCGAAATTCCTAGGATACATGGAGAAGCTATTAGCAGGATTAGATGTAGGGGTTCTATTGGATGATATTGTGGTTGGAGGAGCAGATCTCAACTCGCACGTCAGTGTTCTGCGAGAGGTCTTGGAGCGACTGCGGAAAGCAGGCCTAAGGGCAAAGTTGGCAAAATGCAAGTTTCTACAGAAGGAAGTCGAATACCTGGGCCACCAAATTGACGAACATGGCATACATCCATCTAAAACTAGGTAGGATCGATGGACATTTGAGGAAAAATTTCGTCATGAGTACAACCTCAATAGCTGATTTCCCTTAAGGGAAATCTGCTAAAAGAAATTAGCCGCCATTCGAGAAGCAAAGCAACCTCGGAACGTAAAGGAATTAAGAGCCATTTTGGGGTTTGTCAATTATTATGAGTTCATTCCAAATTTGCATGCTATATGCGCCCCATTGCATGCCCTGACTGGCACGAAGAGTAGGTGGAAATGGACTCCAGTGGAACATGCAGTGTTTGAGAAGGTGAAAACATTGTTATCAGCTGAAGACACCATCGTACCTTATGATTTGTGGAAGCCTGTCATCTTGGCCTGCGACGCGTCTGATCATGGAGTCGGCGCAGTGTTACTCCATAAAATGGAGGATAGCTCTGAGTGCCACATTTTGTTCGCCTCAAGGACTACACCGGCAGAAAAAGATATTCCCCAATTGATAGAGAGGCCCTTGCCTTGGTCTTTGGAGTTAGGAAGTTCCGTCAATTCCTGCTTGGGCGAGAATTTGTACTTAGGACAGACAACAGGCCTCTGGAGAGGATATTTGGAACTGAGAGGGACCTTGCTAAAATAGTGAACTCACGTTTGGTATGATGGGCCATCAATCTCATGGATTATAACTACAGGATAGAGTATTGTAAAGGGACAAACAATAGACTGGCCGATTTCTTATCGCGTTTTCCAAGTGTAAGTGAACCAATTGATCAAGAGGATATAATCTCAGAGGTCAAAGAATTAAGGGCAATTAGGATGGAAAAAATATCATTCATTTCTTCAGCTGGGGACATTAAGAAATCATATGGAAAGGATCCAGTCTGTAAGCTTCTCTTAGATTATCTGGAGCATGGTTGGCCTAAAAATTCGGAAACTATGAAACCTGGTGTGAAGATGTTTTGGAACAAGAGAGACGAACTAACACTGGAAGATGGTGTTATTCTTCGGTTGGGAAGACTGTTTGTTCCTGAAGCTCTGAGGAGCTCCGTACTTACTCGTAACAGTTACCCCGGGACCACTGCAATGCGCTCACTATCCCGTTACTATGTCTGGTGGCCAGGAATCGATGAGGAAATCGAGAAGTACGTAAGAAGATGCACTCCATGCCAAGCTAGCAGACATAGCAAGTGTGAGGTGCCTCTGTATCCCTGGAACGTACGGAATGGACCCTGGGAGCGGCTCCACGTGGACATTGCAGAACCCGGAGGTGGCAAGTATTGGCTGGTAGGGACTCCAAGTGGGCTGAAGTGGATTTGATGAACCGAATGGCCACCAGCGTTATAATTGACCGATTGCGGCAATGGTTCTCGAGGTACGGTATACCGAAGCAGATAGTATCTGATAATGGGACGTAGTGGACCTCGTCAATGTTCAAGAATTTCTGTTCCTCAAACAATATCCGCCATGTGACCGGAGCTCCTTATCATTCAAAGACCAACGGGCTAGTGGAGAGAATGATCCAGACGTTCAAGTCCAGGAACTGTGCCTGTAGGCAGGAGGGGTTGCCCCCAAGCCTTGCAATGACACAGATTCTCCTGTCCTACCGCAACACCAGGCAAAAGACCACTGGCAGGCCACCATCCCTCATGTTCCTAGGAAGGCGACCCCCTACTGCTCTCGATCGCCTTAGCCCGGACACCAGGGAGGAAATGGGGGTAAATATATGGAAGCAGAAAAACTACCACGACCAGAGATCCAAGGGGAGAGAGTTTGCCAAGGGGGATGAAGTCTGGGTGGCAGGCGTGGTGGAGGAGCGAACGGGGCATCATTCGTACGAAGTTCTGGCAGGTGGACGTACCAAGCAGAAGCACGCGGACCAGCTTAGGGCTAGAGAAGGTGCGGTGGACGAGCACCCATCCCAGATGACAACCGAGGAGGAGTGTTAATCAAAAGCGGAGGAAGATCAGCAAGTTTGGTGGGGAGAAATGTAGCATATGCTATACGGTTGCTAGGCAATGGAGCATATGCTATATGGTTGCTAGGTGATGAAACCTGCTCTAACTGTTACCTTGAATAAACTAGTTGAATAATGGCGTTACTCAATGAATTGTTAGTTATAAATATTACAGTTACCTTAGCTAGTTGAATATAAATTAAGTCAGTGATAGTCAAATTTTAATAACGTTATTATTTCCTCCAGAAGCGAGATTAGAACATTCTCATTTTTTTAATTTTTAAAATAAATAATTTAAACAAAATAATGGTAAATTACCACAGCACACAAGATTGGAAGTTGTGAGGATGCGATCATAGTTAATTGTGCTACCTATTTATTAACTCCTTTCCTGTAATATTTCCATGTAATTGGAATTATTACGTACTTACATTTATTATTGTGTACATAATGATTGTTGGTGGGAGCGAAATGTTAATTACTAAGTGAACCTTAATAACGATGATTATGATTTAAGTTGTTCATGTTCTTTTGAATAATGAAGAGGGATTGGATTAGAAACGGATTTCGTCTATCAATTTTTTTTTTTTGGAATTATTCACGTATATTATTTAAAACGTTAATAAAACTATATGAACTCGCCATACCGCCTGGAAGTCATTGATGCGAAACTGAGATGCGATTCTGAGTAATTTTTTTCATGAACAGATAACCGCCCCCCCCCACACACACACTGGGTTTGGGCTAACATTGGGGGGCATAGGAGAGTATTTTGATTTGATTTTTTTTCGTTCTTTTTTAGGTTCAGAAAATAAAATAT
The DNA here is from genome assembly GCA_019009955.1 of Riptortus pedestris. NCBI lineage: Eukaryota > Metazoa > Arthropoda > Insecta > Hemiptera > Alydidae > Riptortus > Riptortus pedestris. The sequence goes on along the minus strand of CM032228.1, from coordinate 197,861,571 downwards.
TTTTCATGAATATCGTTTTTTTTTTTTAAATCAAGGCTGAAGGGGGAATGCAAGTGCTGAGGGATATCCAATTATTTCTGCTATTTATTAACATTGCTCCGTTAACGTTACACATTAATTATAATTAATTAATTATAATACATATGTACAATTATGAATATGAGGTTTATACTTCACTCATACTAGAGTATTTTTAATAAAAGTTCTGACTTTTATTAGATAAATCGTTTATAAATAAAATCGTTGTGTTGTGATCCTTCTTTCAATAGTTCTTAACCCTCCGTCGGGCGCACCTCTGAACGAATCAAAATCGGGCGCCTGAGAGCCCACCCACATATTTTAACCCCTCACTCTCCACCTTATCAATTTTAATTTAGCTTAAACTAAAACAAGTAAAATTGACCAGCCGCACTAGGCCTAAGAGGCCAGGGTTAGAATAGCCCTTATTTCTCAATATATCAACTAACTTGCGAACAGAATAGGATTAGAGAGAATCATTTTATTGTACAAAGTTATATACAGTTTGTAGGGCTGCTCAATTCGATCGAGATGCTGAAGCACGCAGCAACTGAAATCAATCCCTAAGACAATACCACTACTAAGTAAAACAATACATATTTTATCTAGTCGGCTAAATAACTAAAATATTTTAACACTATACACATCAATAATGACACCCTCGACCAAGGTTTGAAGAACCTTCTTGTCTATTACCACCTCGTCGAAATATTTCTGGGTATGTTTAGGGACCGTTCCTCGGGCACCGAACCACAAGCCAATCACTAGAAAATCCCGCTCCCCAAATGTTTCCCTGAATTTCTCAGAGTAAAATTTAATACAATTCCCATAAATATTTTTCATATCCTCGTGGATCTTCTCCGCTTGATCTGGGTCGTTACTCTCGTACCTTATCGTTGGGTCCAGGATATAGGAATGTTTACGATTTTCTTTGAAGGCAATGATGTCCGCGTACCTCGTTGACCCTGCGTCATCAACAGCGTACACCTCTTCAAAGCACGAGAAATTCTTTGTTTTCAGGAACTCCAAGATAGCATGCTTTACCCGGTGATGTCGCCTTGTAATCAGCAACATGTTATGTGGACAATTCCCGACCACATGGGCCAGTGTTTTGATCTCTCTGCCACACCTTCGACAGAGAGGTCCAACATCCGCTGATTTTGTGACAATTCTCGGAACACCACGTTATGGGGCGTAATTTATATTTAGTTTGACAGAGTTTGTCCATTCTGAAGCAGAGAGCAACTGTTTCTCGGTCATATGCTTGTTCAGTCCTGAGTTTTAGTAAAATAAACGATTGCAATAGATATATCTTGAAAAAAACTCACTTTCAAATTTAAGAGGCAATCAGAGGAAGTCGGCCTCACAAGTGCCGGATGAAGGATGACAGTAAACTAGAGTAGGGGATTCTAAGCATGAACACGAAACAGGAACCTATTGGGAAAGGCGCCACACTAGGGAGACAGGAAGAGGCGGAGCATCATAAAGTATATTTTGCTGGTCTCTCAGATTATGATTTATATGGCCCATGATGTTTTGAATGGAGGTAATGCATTGATTAGAAACCACTCAACGTTTATCCTTCACAACTCGGCGGTGGTATATTAATTCTCAATAGTTGCCAGAGATCACTGATGTTTATGTATTTACTACATCTTACTTTAGGAGATTATTACTTATTGCATGTATGTATATACATATATATATATATATATATATATATATATATATATATATATATATGCTTACATGTATCACCTTATATATTTCGTATAAACATTGGCATTGTTTTAGTTGTAGACCACAGACGATGGTTGTACCTGAATGTTGGCTTCTTTACGTTAATTTATTCATTCATCTTTTACTTTCATTTCATACATGTCTCTAATGACATCTAAAATGGGACAATTTAATAGCCAAAAGCATACATACTGTTGCGAAAATTAAATACATGAAAAATTAAACAGAGATAGTCATGTATTTGGGAAGTACGGAGGAGATCAATGGGTGCCGCCATATTGTCCCGTCCGTCCTCGGAAAAGCCAGATCTAGAAGAGTCCAGACAATCCGCTTTGATGTTTTCCGACAAGCTATAAAAAGGGACGCAGCCTGCCCCGAGTTAATTAGTTTGTTCTCAACTGTCTTCAAGTGATCAACAGTGCGACTTAGTTGCATTGAGGTAATGTGTTTTACTTGAAGAACAGTGTTGTGCTGTGACTCTGTAAAGAACAATATAGTGCCTTGTTTAAGACAGTGCAGTGCCGTTAACTTCACGAAGATCAGTGCAGTGCCGTGTTTTTGTGAACTTCAGTGATCGTGAGTGAGTTATTGGACTGTGTAATAACAAGAACAGTGAAGCTATCAGTGCATACTGTGAGTAGTAGTTAAGAATAATTAACCAAGTGTTCATTGTTAACTAAATTGTGCAGTGATAAAAACTCTGAAGCTTGCGTGTGTTTAATTTTGCAATCCAAAATAACTCTTTATCAACAACGTTTATTACTGATTTTGTAATAAACGTAACAATATTTTACGAAAATCGGTATGGCTAATTCAGTGACAAAAGGGAATCTTGTAGTGAGAGTCCCAGGTTCGTAACCAACATGCAAGGGGATTATATTAGACTTTTGATACCATTTTAAATAAAATGTTCAGGTTAGACACATGAGTTAAGGCGTCGGTCCTAATCCCAGAGCCAATTGGTAAACCTAGTGTCGTGAGTTTGATTCTCACTACTGCAATAGAAACTTTAAATTAAATCCTTCGTCCCACCCTGACTAGAAAAGGGCGGTCTTACATAACCCACCCCGATTAGACATGGTAGCATAAAGTGGACGTTAATAAAATTTCACACAGTTAATGTATTAGTAAACATATGCACGTAACCTTTGCAAAATGTTTTCTTCAAACGAAATGAACTATAGACAATTGTATCTAAAATAACTAATTTTTAACTCTAATTAATTAATGGAACCAAATAACTAGGCATTCCCCCCCAAATTTATGAATCAAATGCCGTTCAATAAATGAATAACCGTGAAAGCAAAATTGTTGACTCAGCTCAATAAAAATAAACTCGGAAATGGTCTGTAAATTATGTACCGACCTATAACATTCAATTTGGCGTTCCTTCCAATTGATTTTGATATTTAAGGTAAATTTTTAAGGATAGTAAACCATTCATAGAATGCTATATTGATTTCCATTTTTGTGATTGTTAACAGAACTAAATCAATGAAGGATGACAAAAAGTCGAAAGATGAAGGCAAAAAAGAGAAAAAGGCTGATATACCTGGTGGCATGAAGTTTGTGATAGGCGGCCTCTCAGGGTAACAAATACTTGCGTACCTTATTAAAAATAAACCACTACATTTATTTTTAGAATATTTCATATTTTCTTTATTATGAGGAACCCCTTCCTAGGGTTATTAGGATGGCAACAGACGAGCGAAATTTCGAAAGTAGCAGCGCATCTAAGCAGCTCTTAGAATGACTTGAACGCATTCCTACCTCTTCTTGCAAGTCAATAGAGCTCTCGTGTTTTCTTTTGTAGAAATATTATGCTCCCCTGCTAAACAGGCGAATCGCTATTTTACGTATTAACTCCTATGTTTTTTTTTCTGTATATTTAGTTTTCCATAGACATTAAAAGAACATTTAAGTACCGCCCATCATACCAACTTTAGACACCTGAGGCACTCTTAGATGGATTCAACGGTTTCAGAGCTAAGCTAACATGAACAGGTGGTCTCGAAGTGCGATGAATGCAAAGATATATTCTGGTATCCAAGTTTTCAGTTTTCTTCCTGTCTGTCCCATTGTATATCATATGGCGTAATAAGCACATAATGCTTGCTATACACCCGAATGTCTACCATTGGACCCTGTCTTTGAACTTTGGTAACTGGGAGCCTAAACTAGGCACATAGGTTTGTACCCAAATTGGTTGCTTTTTTTTTCTTAACGAGTTTCCATATTTTATATATGTCAACTCCTTGTAACTTTTCGCCAAGCTTTGAACCGTCCGGTACCCATTTTATTGTCCAGCGAACAATGTTGTCCTTTCTTTTATATATTTTTACTTCGAAAGAGGAATCGTTTCAACTTAGTTAAATAGTCATCAAAAGAAATTGAATTTTGACTCCATGAGTTAAGGGAGCTCGTAACTATTCAGGTTTCTGAAGATGGTAACTTAAAAATTACTTTCATGAATTCTTATTCTTTAATCTACGAAGTTCAATTTACATTCTGTCCGATCTTCATATTAAAAGAGATATTATTATGGAGGTTTTATAAATTTCACCAAGCCTCTAATATCCTAATATCTCCAACCAAAAAACATACCCACACTTGCTATGAAAACTATGTATATGTTCTTATTATTATTTTTGCCACGCTGTGGACTAAGTTGTACAGTTTCTGGCGCCAATGACTCACTTAGCCTAGACCTTTTAGCAGATTTCTCTGTAGGGAAATCAGCTATTGAGGTACTCATGGCGCGATTTTCGAAATATGTCCTCAAATGCCCAACGAACCTACCCAGGAGATGACGAAAATGAGGTCCGTTCCAAACTATACGTATATATGTCTGTTAACACTCTAGCGGTCGAAATTTCGGTTTGATACCAAACTTCATATTTAAACGTTTTGTGTAAAAATAAAGATGAAGTTGGTTGATGGCATGGTTAATGGTTGTAAGATATATGCAAATATGTTATTTGAAGGCGCCATTTTACGTTCTTTACTCGAAAATGTTTATTTGACTCATACCATACTCAATAGTTAACCTTTTCAGTCAAGACTAAAGATCGTATTTGTTATAGGCTGAAATCGGACTTGGAATAGTGAGAGGTTAAAGGGGGGAGATTTGAAAATTCAAAATAATATCTCCGTTATTATGAGTCTGGTCGGAAAATATAATAGAATCAATCTTTTTAAACTAAATTGTACGGTTTCTGACTCATTTAACCTAAACCTTTTAGCAGATTTCTCTTAAGGAACATCAGCTATTGAGGTCGTACTCATTACGTGATTTTCGAAATGTCCTGAAATACCCATCGATGCTTTATAGGTTGCCACATCTTCAAGGGCTATCCATTTCTGAAGTGTTCCTTTACCTTTTACATTACGTTGCGACTGTCCTCACAGAGGAGGTAGATCTAAGCATCTAGTGGAGCAGTATCATCTACCTCCTTTTCAGTCAAGACTAAAGATCGTATTTGTTATAGGCTGAAATCGGACTTGGAATAGTGAGAGGTTAAAGGGGGGAGATTTGAAAATTCAAAATATCTCCGTTATTATGAGTCGGATCGTAAAATCTAATAGAATCAATCTTGTTAAACTAATGACGTTCTATAATTGTTATTGAACAATGGGGTTTTTTTCGTAACTCAAGTATTAAGCGAGTTATTCGTACTTCAGTGTTTTCTGCCGTCAGTAACCCCTCCCCCCTCCTCTACTCAACAGTTTTTTTACATCTAAATAGGCAGGTGAGATGAGATCACAAGTGTACTATACCAGCACGCGGGAAATCTGCTTAGTTTACGAACTTTTTTATTGTCATACCAAGGATTACTTTTCACATTAGTTTATGTTTCTGAATCTCACACGTCACATGTTAGATCAATTTAGCAGTATTTCCGTTCAGGACGGATTACGTCGCAAGTTTATTCGTATGAAAACTAAACGACTTTGTCTGAATTGTGCTCTCACTCAGGCCAACAGTTAACTAACCAGCAAATGGCCTAAACAGTAATTAACCTCTCGGAATCGTTGTGTGCCAAATTTAAACAACGTAGAATATTATCTATTCTTTTAGACAAAACAAACGCAACATTTTGAAGCTCGTTATCATTTTTTCTCTTATGCTGTCCTGCTGTTGGATCTGTAATATCTGTAACTATCTATCTATAACTGATATGGTTAATCTGAGGTCATTAACTATTGTCAATCATTTCAAATATTACATTAAGTTCGTTTGCACTTATCGAATTCAATTAAGATCTAAGTAAATATTGAATAATTACATGCAATCTGCTTTTCGTAATAACCCTCGAAAGTTATGTAACAATGAAATTATCCTTAACAAATCTCTTCAGGCATTAGTCTGGCTAATATTGATAAATCTTTTACAACGTGATACCACTCAAGACGTCAATGAAATCTTCACAGAAGATAAAGAATGAAATAAACATGGAGTGCGGAATGTGTACTACTTGAATGAATGAATCACTGGCAAAATAAACAAGCTCAATGATACCCTCGTAAAAGAATTATAAAAAGACCGTCTACTAAACTAAGCCGCTTTCCCCCAGGAGGTAGGATGGTAAGCTGTAGATAACACCTCACATTCCTTATTTTTACCCGATTATGAAGTCTATGTAAATAGGATCAGAAATTTAAGTCGGATATGATAGCGATACATAGTGATAGATGTTAGTACAAGTGAAATTCATGAGTTGGACAGGGGGTTATTTGAAGGTTGAAAACCAGAAAATAATAACTTGGTTAATATTCAAATTAGAAAGATATTGTATATAATAACGATGGCAGTACATTAAGTTTTCAACAAAATTAATTATATTTTAGGAGCAGAGTAGCAATATCGGAGATATTGGACATTTTTATTTTTATTGATTTCGGTTACTATCGGATATAGCCTTTAGATTAACAATGAAGGAACGATTAAACATCCAGTATAGCAACGAACAAAACTAATTTGAGGTATTTTGAAAATAAAATGTTTATAGCCGATGAGAAAACCACATCGCGAATCTATCCCTGTATCTTAAACTGTAAAAAAACAATGAAAACAATAACTCATATTTAACATTGGAAAAGAAGTTTCGGTACATGTTAGATTATACGTAAGAGGAAAAGGAGTGGGTTTTTACTGAGGGTTGAAAAATCAAAAACCGGCTAATATTCCAGTTAGAAGAGAAGCATATAAAACGATTGTGAAACATTAAATATACAACAAGATTAGTTTTCTGTCTTTCAACATTTTCTTACAAAATAAATAATAATATTAAAAGAGATATTATTATGGAGGTTTTTATAAATTTCTCCGAGCTTCTAATTTCCTAGCACCTCCAACCAAAAAACATAACCCTAATTGCTATGAAAAATATGAATATGTTCTTATTATTATTTTTGCCACGCTGCGGACTAAATTGTACAGTTTCTGACTCACTTAGCCTAGACCTTTTAGCAGCTTTCTCTTAAGGGAAATCAGCTATTGAGGTACTCATGACGCGATTTTTGAAATATGTCCTCAAATGCCCAACGTACCTACCAAGATGACGATAATGAGGTCCGTTCAAAACTATATATATATATATATATATATATATATATATATATATATATATATATATATATATATATATATATATGTCAGTTAACTCTCTAGCGATCGAAATTTCGGTTTGATACCAAACTTCATATTTAAACGTTTTGTGTGAAAATAAAGATGAAGTTGGTTGATGGCATGGTTAATGGTTGTAAGATTTATGCAAATATGTTATTTGAAGGCGCCATTTTTCGTTCTTTACTCGAAAATGTTTATTTGACTCATACCATACTCAATAGTTAACCGTTTCAGTCAAGACTAAAGACCGTATTTGCTATTGGCTGAAATCCGACTTGGAATAGTGAGGGATTAAAGGGGGAAGATTTGAAAATTCAAAATAATATCTCCGTTATTATGAGTCGGGTCGGAAAATCTAATAGAGTCAATCTTTTTAAACTAAATTGTACAGTTTCTGACTCACTTAGCCTAAACCATTTTAGCAGATTTCTCTTAAGGGAAATCAGCTATTGAGGTCGTACTCATGGCGTGATTTTCGAAAAATGTCCTGATATGCCCATCGATCCTAAATAGGTTGCCACTTCTTCAAGGGCTATCCATTTCTGAAGCGTTCCTTTACCATTTACATTACGTTGCGACTGTCCTCACAGAGGAGGTAGATCTAAGCATCTAGTGGAGCAGTATCATCTACCTCCTCTATACATGTGTTTAAATAGACATCATTACAGGAAAAAAACAGAATAGAATATGAGATGAAATCATTGGCGTGTCAGCTCCTGCTTGACGGACTCAAGTTAATTGAGTAAGAAAATAACAAACGGTTTCATAAACAAATCCACGATTTAAATTTCGAACCATTTAATTTATGTTTTTTTCAGGATGACAGCAACACTTTTCGTTCAACCAATGGACCTTTTGAAGAATAGAATGCAGTTGAGTAGTGCAACTGGGAAGGAGTTTCGTGGATCCTTTGATGCATTCAAGGCGATACTCAAACAGGAAGGTTTCTTGGCCTTGTACAACGGGCTGTCTGCAGGTCTGCTGAGGCAAGCTACCTATTCATCGGCCAGATTGGGTGTTTATACATGGCTTCTCAGCAATTTTACTCAGTCAGTATCGGTACCTATTTAATTAAACAGTATATATACATTGGTTGATTCTGATTAAAGTTATGTGTGTAATTATCCCCTTTATGAAACATTTACCACATATTAAAGCCACTTCTAAACCAATAGTTTCATTCTTTAGGTCGCGAGGTTTTCTTTATAAAAAATAAATGTCAATGTAATTATTGAATCCACAAACCAATGATTTTATAATCATTGGGCTGTAGAGACCAATATTCCATTTCCCCTCAGGCTCCATTTACTTTTTTAGCCAGGGTGAGACTACAAAACCAGAAATAAAGGTGTTAAAATTTCAGATAGTCCGTCAGTACACAAATGAAATTATTGATACACGCTAATATGGGAAAGCAATTTCATGAATGAATGAACTCGTTCAAAAATTAAATGCTTTTCGACAAGTACAAACAATTTATTTATGGAATGAGCAAAAGTTACTTGCATACTGTCTATGCACTGTAGCTATTTGACTGACGAAATAATAACTAGTCAATAAGAATCGAGTAATCAGAATGATGTAATAATACAAATAAAATCTTATTTATTTTACCAGAATCTAAATTATTAGGCCATTCCGATTGTATAATTTTTAGAATAAATAATTTATAAGAAAACAATGCTGAGTTTACCCACCAAGCATGAGCGGAAGCTGTAGAGTGAACATATTGTTACATTTATTACAAAAATGATAAACGTTGTTGATTAGAGTTCTTTTGGATTGCAAAATTAAATACACAAAATATAGTGTTTTTATCACTACACAATTTACTTGACGACGCACTACACACTTGTTAAATTGTTCTTCACCACTAATCACAATATGCACTGTTAACTTCCCGTTCTTATTACACAGCACAATAATTCAAGATCACTGTTCAATTAATGATGCCCACTAAGAAAACTGCACAGTACTAATGTTCACTGAACACTGCACTGCACTGATGTTCACGAATAACTGCACTTCACTGAACGTACTTTTTTTTATTAAGAAAACTGAAAACTAACTGCCTAAACTATTTTTTTGTGTTTTGTTTTTTTTCTGAGACGCAGCCTCATTAATACATCTTTAAAACAAAAACAAAGAAAATAAAAGAAAAGGCTGGTGTATATAATCACCATGGCTATGCTGTGAGACCCCTTTTGCTGTATCAGTGGTACTATTTTAAAGTGGAGTTGTGATTTGCTCTCGGTTATACTTCATTATATTTTTTGTGAGTATTGTTTGGGTAGGTGGATAGCTTTTGGTTCTGGGGAATAGGGAAGGAAGAAAATAGGTGAAAGGAGATAGTAGGAGAGTAGATATGAAACTAAAGAATAGGTGCCAGTTTTCCGGATCTCATATTTTTATTTACATATTAACAATTTACAGTTATATATTACATCTAGGTATATAGAGATACATGGGTTGTGTAGTTAGGAGTTGCAAAATTAGAAAGGGTTGTGACGTCAATGACTGGTATGGCCCATCCTCGATTGTCTTGCCAGTTTTCTGGGGGGAGGGGGTGATTGTTGAGGAGAGTGGGGAGATATTGGAGGAAGTCAAACAATTTTACATGTCTTTCCTTTATTGTCTGGTCTATCGACTCCAACTCTAGTGTCCCTCCTATGTGAGCTAGGCAGGTGGGTTTCACTATTTTCCTTATTAAAGATTTAAGATTTGGAAAGATGGGAGGCTGTTAGGGGATGTTTTTGTGAGATATCGGAGTAGGGGTGCTCCATAAAGCAGGGCTGGTTGTAGACTAAACTTTTTTTTTTTTATTTATTATTATTTTTTTTTTATCGGAGATCCAGGGGAATTAGATGAAGGTTGCGAGATATTGTGACCTGCCATGGTTGTCCCGACAGTTCCCCTTCTACTGAACACTCTAATGTTCTATTATAAGGGGGTGTTGTGAGTTGATGAGGGGGGTAAATAGAACTACGGTTGTAGGTTACCCGGCGTCTGGCGGTACCGGGTGGGTTGTGAGGATAGGAGAAAACGAAAGAAGAGAGGATAGGGATAGTAGGAGAGGAGGTAAGAAAGAAAAGAAGAAATACTTAAAGATAAAAGAGTAAACCTAACTTAAGAATAGGATCACTGCAAGCCGACACCGGTCCAAAGCAGTCGCTGTAAGTGAAGGAAGGAAGGACGCCGAATTTTAGAATTAAAGCTAAACTAAACTAACTAAGACCTAACTTAATAATAAAATATAAAAACTAACTAACCTAAACCTATCCTAAACTATTCTAATCGGCCATATTTGAAGATTGTGGTCTTAATATGTTTGTGGTAAGTGCTCTCGTGCCCGAGCAGTGCCGTAAGGACTCAACAGCCGGTAACGTCGACTAGGGGTTCGATATCTTCGACCGTCTTCCGGCTTAGGAGAGGGTTGGAGAGAGGAATATAGGGGATTATCCATATATTGGAGGGAGTCATAAAATTTGATGTGACAACGGGAGATGGTTTGGGAGATAGGTTCAAGGTCGAGGGTAGGGTGAATTATCCGGTTGGGGGCTTTTTGGAGGGAGGTATGCCGGACAATTTTACGGACGAGTCCGTTCTGGTGGGATTGGAGATTGGAGAGGGAGGTTTTGGTGAGGTAACGAAGGACAGGGGATCCATATAGGAGGGCAGGTTGGATGACGCCTTTAAGGATAAGGAGCTTTAGGCGGAGGCTGAGGACGGGAGAGGTGAGGAGGTAGTTTAGGGACCGGAAACGATGTTTGACGGATTTTATGGTGTGGATAATGTGGGTGGAGAAGGTGAGGTGTCTATCTAGGTGGACTCCTAGATAGCAGATGGAGCGGGAGATGGGAAGGGTGGTGTTGTCGAGCCGAAAGGATTCTGGGATGGTGGTGTTTTGTTTATTGTACGAGAAAACCAGGGAATCTGTCTTCCTGGGATTCACGTGGATATTGATTTTCTTGAATTCGTCGGACACAGTTTGGTAGGCTAATTCTGCCAAACGGAGGGCGAGGGTAGGATTAAGGATTAAGGTGCTTACGATCGCTATCATCTGCGTATGCTACTACCTCAGTGTTGTGGAACCGTTGACTGACCACCTGGGTGGTGTATGCCGTGAAGAGGGAGGGAGAGAGGGGAGAGCCCTGAGGCACTCCCACTCGGAGAGGGTAGGATGAGGATAAGGATTCGCCGACCCTTACTTGGAAGGTTCGGCCGTGTAGGAAGGAGCGTAGCATGGCGAAGAGTTGGCTGGGACAGCCATGCTTACTGAGGGTGTTGAGGAGTTGGGCGTGGTCGACGGAATCAAAAGCCTGAGTGCAGTCAATCGAAATCATGGCTGTGACGACGTATGCGGATGTTGGAGCATGTGTTGGTGGATTCGGGCTAGGGGGTGAAGGGAACAATGCTGGGGACGGAACCAGACTGCTCGTTGGGAATAAGGGATGCCTTCTCACTGAAATCTACAAAATACTGGAGGATGATACGTTCCAGTATCTTGGAGATATGAGGGAGAAGGCTGATGGGAGGGTAGTGGTCGGGAGCGGTACCGGACTTATTAGGTTTGCGGAGTGGCACGATTATGGCGTGCTTCCACATGGTAGGGAAATATCGGAGGCGGAGGAAGGAGTTAAGGAGGTGATTGAGGTAGGAGAGAGCGCGGCGTGGGAGCTGACGCAGCAGCACGTACTGCACCCTGTCCACACCAGGGGATTTACCCCCTTTTGGTGCGGCGCAGGATAGGAGTAAGCTGCCTCGGGGGGGGGGGGGGCGAACATAAAGTTTCCTTCATCCTCCGCCCGGGGCACCTCGACGGTGTTACGCAACCTAGTCTGATCTGTTGCGGCTATATGAGCCGCCAACACTTCAGCTTGGTTTTTGGGACTCATCACAGCTTTTTCGGCTTGGAGAAGAAGAGATCTCCTTTTGGTGACCTTGGTCTTAACCAGCTTCCAAAATTTGCGAAAGTCGCCATGCGTTTGTCGGACGGTTTCATGCCACTGCGCAGTCTTCCACTGTCTCATAAAGGAGCGGATTTGAGTGGTGAGGGAGTTAATGGCTGGACGGAGTGACGGGTTCTTAGTCCGGCACCAGGTATTTTTAAGGTTGTTCCTCTGCTTAATGATTGGTAATATGTGAGGAGGAGGGGTCTTGAGCCCTGGTGGTATCCTCACAAACTTGGGGATGGCTTGATCCGCTGCTTTAAGAATTAGCCCCGTGAATTCCTCCAGTTTATTCTCCAGGGTTTGGGTGTCACTGATAGTCGTGAACGCCGGCGTGGATTCGTACATAAGGGACTTGTATAATTTCCAGTCTCCTTTATGAAACGAGTAGGTGGTAGTTGTAGGCTTGGGAGGGCGACCTCGCAGCACGTATAGTACTGGTAGGTGATCACTAGAGACAAAGTTAAGGGCTAAGCACCTTGTCACTATGTGTGGGGTACGGGTAGGCAGGAGGTCCACAGTGGACATGCGCGAAATGTCTCTATAGGTATGAGCGTTAGGATGCACAACGGTGAAGGCTGACTTCGTTATCGTTATGCCGGGGGCGTTGTCTGAACTGTTGTTCCAGGAGGTGTGTCTGGCGTTCAGATCTCCAACGACTATATGATTTCTGTCGGTCATTGCTAGGCCGATCAGGTTGTTGAAATGCTCGCATTTGACCCGAGGTCGTCTATACAGGCCGGTGATGGTGTACGTGTGGTTGTCTAACAGTACCTTAACCGTGAGGACATGTATTACCTTGGGCACTGATGCAACTAATGGTTGTTCCAGTTTATAGGGGGTGCCATACCTTATTAGTATGGCCTCTCCCCCTGCCCCTTGATCCTGGTCGATCATGTCGCTCCGGAAGGTATGGTAGCCAGCCACCGTAAATGACGTCGAGGGGGTTAAGCGGGTGTCGCTGAGCACCGCTATTGTGGGGTCATATTGACTAAGAAGAGCTTCAACCTCGGCTTGGTTGAGTTCACGTTGAAATTCAGCAGGGAATAAGGCCTAACCATTATTTGGTCATGTTTGACTTGATGACGTCGAGGAGGGCGGTCAAGGTGCCGAGGAGTGTGTCTAACATGCGCTCTATTCTGTCGACCCAGGGAGGCATGACTGTGTTATATTGCGCAATAGGTTGTGAATAAGCCTGTGCCTGGGCCGGGGGTTGAGCGTAAGCAGAGGGGGGAGGGGGTTGGAGGTGGGTTGTTGTGGTTGGGAAGGGGCAGAAGGGTGGGATTGTCGAGCAGTCCAGGGGTTGTGGGTGGGGGGAGGAGCGGGGATGTAGGTGGGACCGGGGACCTTGCGCCTGGCCTGGACAGCCTGTAGAATCTGTGAGAGCAGCTCCTGAACGAGGCCGGATGATCCTCTCCACTGATGGCACAAGTCAGTGGGTTGCGAGAACGGTCGTAGTCAGCGACCAAGTGGGCACCTGAGCATCTCACGCACTTGAGGGCAACCGAGCAGTAGGCCTTAGTGTGACCAAACCTTTAGCACCTATGACATTGAGGTACCTCCTTTTCTGGGGTGTACTCCTTAACTCGTATCACGATATGGTCAATATCCCTGATCTTCCCCAGGTGCGTGTGAAAATTATATCCTGGCTTGAAGGTAGCCAGGATGGGCTATATGTCCCTCTTGGTGCCTTCCGGGGCCGTTCTGCGCATTCGCATGACGCTGGTGAGGTCGTCGTGCTTCAGGGCTGCTCGAACATCTTCGATTGGATGTGTTATGTCTAGGCCAAGAATAATATATTTGGGATTGCGCTTGGTACCCCGGGGGGCGTAAGTGTGGAAGGGGACTTTGTCTGCGGGATGGTAGAAGAGCGATATTATTTGCTGGTGGGCTTCCTTGGTTGTCTCGCTTGACTAAACTGTCAGGCGAGCAGGGAACTTATAGGCCAGCGACGGCTCTAGAAACTTCAAGGCGCCAAGTTGCACGCTGATTGGTCGGCGCCGGCTCGTCGTCTAGTCTGCTTCCTGCCGCCAATCCTCTGCAGGGATCCCTTCATTTTCTTCGTACTTTTTAACCCTCTGTCGGCCGCACCCCTGCGGACGAAACAAAATCGGGCGCACCCGGCCACATATTTTAATCTCCCCCTCCCCATCAAATCAATTCTAATTTAAAACGCTGGTAGGACAGACTTAGCTAGGATCTAAGGAAGGCAAATATAATATTTAGAACGTAATATAAAGACTTTATTACAATAGAATGAAACTTAAACTAAAACAAGTAAAGTCCGTCACGCAGGGGCTGCGTAAACTAAGCAGATTTCGGCAGTTGCGGCAAAGGCCCGAACTAGCTTTTGGCGGGAAACAGTCATCCGTCATTGGCCCAAATTAAACAAAAATGCAAATATCTCGGTTAATATTCAAGATAGAGAATAAATGTATAGAACAATATTTATAGTAAATTTAATTTGCAATAAGAATAGTTGTATACAATGTTTTGATCCGACGTATGGTAACGGAGATATTTCGAATTTTCGAAAATCCCCCTCCCACTGGTCCGATTTCAGCCATTAACGAACTTGATCTGTCTTTTTGCATAAAACGTTTAAATATCGAATTTGGTAACGATCAAACAAAAATTGCGACCGCTAGAGCGTTAACAGACAAATATATATATATATATATATATATATATATATATATATATATAGAGAGAGAGAGAGAGAGAGAGAGAGAGAGATTTCCCATGGTCGGGGAACTCAAATACGGTTCTATGAGCGCTGGGCATTCATGACCTTGATGTTTTTTGCCCAAAACCCAACAAACAAACAAACAACAAACATCTAAAAAATTCGGTAACTTCGCAGTTAACAAGAAACTTATGTATACCCAATATAAAACATTGAGGCGGGTAATGTAAAAATATCGTGCATAATGAATCCTTACAAAAAATAACATCATTATTCAGTTTCCAATGGTTTCCTAAGCGAAGTTATCAAATCTAATAACGATTTGTTGTATTTGTTGAGTCAGCGGCATTTATATGTTACCTATACTATAAACAGTTAAATTGGATTTGCATTAAAATGATAGGTGCGTATGAATATTTCATATTTATTTATTTAGCAAGGGAGACTTTTTAGCAAGTTGGCTTTAGGTGCTTGGAAAATCTAGGCCCGGGAGCATTAAGAGCTTTCTATTTTGATGTACCTGGCTACCAATAACAATTTGTTCAATTTCGTGTATGTGTTTCGGTCTGTCAACATTCGAATGGAATATCAATTATCCTAACAGAAACTAGGATACCATCTAGGCGGAATGCCATAGAAGTCAAGGGAAAACACTAAAGAAACAGACACGAAAACCTGGATCCAGTGAAACCTGAAACGGAGGATGTCGCCCCAGGTCTCAAAGAAAGCTCAGAGGAAGCTGAAGACAAGTTCAGGGAAACATCGGTATACATTTTAGAAGCCCCGTCAATAGTCGAACAGCTTAA
Organism: Riptortus pedestris; assembly: GCA_019009955.1. Lineage (NCBI taxonomy): Eukaryota > Metazoa > Arthropoda > Insecta > Hemiptera > Alydidae > Riptortus > Riptortus pedestris. The sequence goes on along the minus strand of CM032228.1, from coordinate 197,845,743 downwards.
TTGAAATAATGATAAAGATAATGGAATTCTAGGTGGATATAGGATTAAAAAATTTCCTTTTTGCATTAAACCTAATTATCTGAAGTAAACAACGTAGGTATGAGGTAGATACCAGTATATTGTAAACCAAATCAGCGACTCCCACTAATAGTTCCCCTGAATGTAAGTCCTGGCTTTCATCCAAACGAACAATGAAAGAAATAAGCCCTTAAGGAGTAGAATCAACATTAAGGATTTTAAATCCTTTTTTTAGCTTATATTTTCATGTTTTTCCCCATATGTATGATGGTTCTAGTAATTTGCTGTAGGAGCAGTGCAGAGATATACCTGCATAACCCCACTCCTGCGTACCACTGAATTGATTAGTTTGGTTCCTATATACATATATAAAAATATTTTCATTCTTCCACTTAAAATGTACAATATTTTTCAGAGAGGATGGAACGCCACCATCATTATTGGGTAAACTTGGAATTGGATGCCTGGCTGGTATTGCTGGAGCGTTTGTTGGTAACCCAGCTGAAATTGCACTAATAAGAATGACAGCTGATGGAAAATTACCTCCGCAGGAGAGAAGAAATTATAAGCACGTATTTGATGCCTTGATCAGGATAATAAAAGAAGAAGGGTTCTGGGCACTGGGTAGAGGCATGGGAGCCACAATGGGCAGAGCAGTAATTATTAATGCAGTGCAACTAGCAACTTATTCAGAATGTAAGGAAGTGTACATGAGGACAGGATATTTCAACAATAACTCCATCCCGTTGCATTTTGCCTCAAGTATGACATCGGGTCTATTTACAGCTGTAACGTCTATGCCAGTTGATATTGTAAAAACAAGGTATAGTAAATAGTACACCTCTCTTTTCTCATAATTCCTTTCATAGTCATCGAGTGTATGTCTTGTAATTGGTCTTTTCTGTACACACACTACAATTAGTTGGCTAACAAGCATGGATCCCAAGCCATGAATTGGGAGAAAGGAGCTCTATTTTTATTTTTTTTAGGAGAAGTAAAATTGTTCTTCTTAGGAAGGTAAAGGTGAAAATAAGTACAGGTTCGATCCCCACCAAGAGAGAAGTACAGTTCAGGAGATCCTTACCAGAGGGCACTACTATCGCAGCGATTGTGGATTAGCAGGAATATAGCGAGTATACAAGTCTTGCAGCCCATCTGGTTAACATACAACTATGACTCTTTGGGTCCCGTCCACAGGCAAGCTGACCGGTGTCTCCAGTACAATCAACCCATCGGTCTACTGGTGACAACTCATTCCAGGTGATCCTGTGTCAACGAAGGATGAATGTCCAGTTTATCACTCTCTACGGAAAACATAATTCGGGAATCACCTAAAGGGCTTCTAAGATATCCGAGTTGTACCCCACCTCCTCATTCGCCTATGCCTGAGGAAAGCGGACATTTAATACGTTCATCCAAGTATAAGAATTCATCAGAAGGCAGAATATTTCCCAGTTCTGTTATAGAACGATGAAGTAATTTCATTCTTGGAAAAACGAATCCATGAATTAGTAGAGGAAGACGTACGATAGATAAGTCAGGATTATATTTCGGCCTAAGCCAATAACACAATATTCATTATATACACAGAAAAAGTCTTTATTAATGTTAATGGGAATATAATATTCTCTCTGTTAAGAATAAAACTCTCACCCTAAATCATAAAAAATGATCTTTATGTAAACTTTTGATATTTCTTTTTGCCTTCTTCCTTATTTTGAGTTGCACGAGAAATCTAAATATTCATCATACTGAAAAGAAAGAATTGAAATGATTTTCAAGAATTGCAGTTCTTAAATGTGCTGTTAATCCTCTAACTTTAATATGAATGCTACCAACTAATGAAGGAGAAAAGAAAATAGTACAATCTATACCCTTTTTAATCGCCAACATAGGTTTCTGGTTATTAAGATTAATAATTAGCACTCTACTAAACTAGGTTTCAGAAAAAAATAATTTCACTTTTAATCTCTTTACTTACAAATGTAAATGTTACTAGTATAAGCACAAATAAATGTATATTATAATTTTTTAAATGTTAGTACGATATCAATGAAACAAATAAAAGTCCGTCACGCAGGGGCTGCGTAAACTAAGCAGATTTCCCACATGAAGTTTTACTTTTACAGAAATCTGCATTCTAGTAACGAGTCTCTAAACCAATTTCACGAGAGCCGAACAGTTACGGAAACGGCCGAACTAGCTTTGAGCGGAGTCACGAATAGAACATCAGCCGTTCTCATCTAGTCCGTTATCCACACACATTTAATAAAAATGCTAATATCTCGGTTAATATTCAAGATAGAGAATAAATGTACACTGAATATTTATAGTAAATTTAATTTTCAATAAGATTGGTTCTATACAAGTTTTCAATCCGACGTATAGTAACGAGATATTTCGAAATTCCCCCTCTAAACCACCCCCCCCCTCCGCCCCTGGTCCGATTTCAGCCATTAACGAACTTGATCTTCCTTTTTACATAAAACGATTAAATAGCGAGTTTGATAACGATTAAACGCTCGCTAGTGTTAACAGACATATATATATACCTATATAGTTTTCGTCATCTCCTGGGTAAGATCGGTGGACTTTGAAGAAATTTTTCGAAAAGCGCGTCATGAGTACGACCTCAATAGCTGATTTCCCTTAGGGGAAATCTGCTAAAATTGATATAGTACTAACATAGACGGAGTAGATATTTTTGAATTAAATTATTAGAAATACAATTTCACAACATGCCATTGATATATTATTTAGTCATTAATCAGTTGTTATAAATTCTGGCAGGATTCAAAATATGAAAACAATTAATGGAAAACCAGAGTATTCAGGTGCACTAGATGTGATCACAAAGATTATTCGGAAAGAAGGCGTGCTTGCTTTGTGGAAAGGATTCATGCCATATCTACTTCGAGTAGGTCCACATACCGTCCTAACCCTAGTGTTTCTTGAGCAGTACACGAACCTATACAGAAAATATTTTTTGTAAAATAAGGAAGTTGGTCATAATTGTCATCACAAATTATTGTTGTCATATGTAAATCGTATTTTAATAAAACATGTTAATGAGCCAGTTACAGTTATTTAACGTATAGAGCTAAGCAAAACCATAATTGAGTTGCACTCTCAAACTTAAAAAGAGTAGTGTCTGGACCTTTCCTGTTTCTTCGGCGTTATAAACACTATGGCATAACTGGCAGGAACACTCAGGCTTTACCAGGAAACCAATGTGGTGAACTTGTCCTTCATTTAACTAATTACGGGTAGGACACCATTTTTTTTTTTTTAATATATGTGCTCATTAATAATTACGAGGGGCTTTAGAGAAGAGGAAAAATAAAAATATCTCCATTAATAAGCGCATGACCGAGGCCCGGTGCGCACTTCGGGAAAACAAACCTGCGCCGCCGTCTTTGCATTGCAGTGTTGACTAAGTCGGAAGTAGAGATGAATAAAATGCTGCAAGTCCTAAAGGAAGCTCTAGACAAGTTTAAACTCAAAATAAATGATCATAAAACAAGAGTTTTGGTTGTAGAGAAGAAAGAGAGCCAAGGAAATATAAATATTAGTATTTGAAACATTGTTCTTGAAAAAGTGAAGGAGTTTTGATAACTAAGGAGCATCATCACTGACACACAATGATAATAGAGCTGAAGTCGATAGAATAATAGCACTTGCTAATTAAGCCTTCCAAAGCAAAAGAAGCATTTTAACTAATAAGTATGGATACCAACAAAATGTGTGCTAAGTCTTCGGAGTGTACTGCTTACGGGAGTGAAAGTTGGACTCTCCACAAAAGGGAATATAATAAGTTGGATGCAATGGAAATGGGGATCTGGAATAGAATCACAAGAACAAGTAGGTCTAAAAAAAAACCAACATGGAAGATATAAATGAGGTAAGTGAGAGCCAAAGTCATATCTAGGCAATGGAAAAAAGGAGGGTGAAACTTCTTAGGCATATCATGAGGCACAACAACTTCATTACTAATTTATTTGAAAATAAAGATTCTTGGGCAAAAGAGAAGACCTAGAAAATCCTATTTTTAAGACATCAAGCATCTTATAGATTTTGGTGAGTAAAGTAATATAAAAGGAGCAGCTTCCGATAGAACACAATAGTTGCAACTACAAGGCGTAGCCTTTAGATTATGATGATGATGAGCCCATTTCAAGGAAAATACTGGTTTGTAGTAGTCAGTATAACAAGACTTGCTTGTTGGAGGTCTTCCGCTTGGCTACCACACAGATAATGTAACATCTTCATACACAATCAGGATTTTAGGAGAGTTATTCTGCCGATTTGGGCTTCCTTGTACAATAGTCTGATGGCCCCCTACAATTCACTTCGGCAGAATTCAAGCTATATCTAAAATTTAGTGGAATCACAGGCATAACTTCATATCGTTTTGGTTTGATTGACAACAATATGTGTGACTGTGATAATGAAACTGAACAAGCTTTTACCCACATAATATACACAAGTAGACTTTATGACAATGGATGACATTAATTAAAAACTTACTTCATCAAAAGGGTAGATGGGGGTTGTTAATGCAGGGTTAACTGGTTCATCAATATATAAATTCCTATTGCCCAAGCAGAAGTCTTAATCTCCACTTTAGGTCTACTTTGTGAGATTAAAACCAACTCCATAACTCGCAAGGCTAACCTGAGCCCTCATTTAATATTTTACGTTCCTAATTCGAAAATGTTTACTTGATCTATGGCATACTAGATATTTAACTGTTTTATTCAACACATAGGTTAAAGGCTGAAACCGAATGAGGGGGGATTCAATAATTCATAATATCTCTGTTATTGTGAGTTGTATCATAAAAGTTAACCAATCTTATTAAACTATTGATGCACAACAATTGTTGTTACATACATTTTTTTCTCAATTTACTCAAATATTATGGGAGTTGCTCGTACTTTCTTGTTTTTAGCCCTATTTGAATTAAACAGACTTTTACTTAGAAATGGTGAATATATGATGGAATGAGATCACTATTCTGTTGTTCCAGAATGTGGTTTTTCTGCTGAGTTTGTGCAGTCCCTGTTTGATGGATTTTCTTTCTATTTTTTTTTTTTCATTTGTAACATAAATATTAAACAATTTGGACTATCGAAGCAAACCAATGGTCAATGAAGAGGTACAAATCTCAAATGTCCCAATAAACTTCCACAACTGAGAACCTCATGACCTTCAAGAAAAGTGGTGGCACTAGCCCAGCTACCTCTGGGACTCACTCACCCATTTTTCATAAAACATCCCATGAGTAATGCAACTGTTGATAGGACTTTGTGGACCAGAGTTCGGCCCCCAAGAGAAGGGGGGGGGTATTAATAGAAGAATAGTCTAGGAAAGCACGTTATCCTAGCCCACTCAGTGACTCACAATGCCAGTTACAGTTATTAGGGTTCTCAGATGTAGCTTCAAGACAAACTGCTGTACTGGCTGGATGTGATGAAGGTCTCATATTTAATTTAGCTAGCAGGGCTGGAATTCATGTAATAAGTGGGACTTCCAGTGGATTCTAGGTTTTCCTTGGATATATATCCAATCCCAGGGCCAAGAATACAGCCTTGGGGAACACTACCTCTTCCAATGAATGCAAGATCTAGCCAACGGGCCGGGCCGAATTTACTGTGGTACTCAATGAGAGAGATCAAGGAGGTGAGACAGACGTCAAGAAATTTCCTTTGTTGCCCTTGATATAGCTAAGACTTTTGGAAGCATGAGACATTTTGCTCTCCTAGCTGTCTTGAACCCCCCCCCCATCCGCATTCAATTAATAAGTGATGGAGATTTAAGGTGGAGAGTTCACTCGCATTAACGATTACCTATGAACCTTCGAATATAAGTGTTTTTTTTCTAAACTCTTAGTTCATAACTTAACTAGTAAATTAGGTATAAGTGGAGGGGTTGTTCCTCCATGGCTATTAGAGTTAGTCAAACTGACATTGCATTGACAGCTTTTGTTTCTCAAAACAAAACCTATACATTATGCCCAATAACACTGTTCAAAACTAGTGAAGAATACCTGAGAAATCAATGATATTTTTTATTTAGATTGCCCACCCCCTCACTTGTGACAGTCCTATAAGGTAGATAAACTGCTTTATGGTTTACTATGTTACTGCACTGGTATAACAGACTTCTGATTTCTTTTCACCATACATTTTCTATTTCTAAGTGTAAATCCGATGAGTAGAAGAGGCAGTATACCGAAAGATGAAAAAAATTACAAAGACTGAATAATGGTAAACATTTGAGCATTGAAAAAATGAATAGAATAGCAATTGTGGAACACCAATAGTTTAATAAGATTGGTTCTATAATATTTTTCAACACGGTTCATAATAATTGCGGTTAAAATGCCTTTTTTTTTTAATCCTCCTATCATTCTTAATCTGATTTCAGGCAATAATAACTAAGTGAAACGGTTAAATATCAAATAATTCAAATAAACATTTATCAGTTAAAAACGTAAAATCTTATTTTTTGATGTTATCACAAAACAAAAGTACAATGAAAACAATATTTGGTTCATGGTATAATAGCTTATTGTGAATATGAAATGAATAGGACAGGGGGTTTACTGAAGGTTGAAAAATTAAAAAGTGCAAATATCTCCGTTAACATTCATAAGAGATAAAAGGCATATATGACACTATTTATATTACAGACCTTTAAATATACTGTCAACCATATATAAAATTGTTTCCACCATTATTATAAACAGAATTAATTAAAAATTAGAAGCAGATCTGTCAAAAACTCAGGTAGGCTTTAGAAAAAGATTTTCTACCATGGATATTTTGTAATAAACAAAATTATAAAAAAAAGCAAAAGAATACAACTTTCCGCTGGTTTTGCTATTCCTGGATTATGAAAAGGCCTTTGACACAATAAAAACTAGTGCAATATTAACATTGCTAAAGAAGAAAAATGTAAGCAAGAAAATAATAAGACTTTTTGCAGAAATATACTTTTACTCCAAAGCAATATACAGCATGGATTCTAAGTCAACCACACTAAAGATTGAGAGAGGAGTTGGGCAAGGAGAGAATGGCTCACCAAAAATGTTTATAGCTGCACTTGAAGGAATAGTGGATGAATGCAAATGGGAAGGAAAAGGTATTAGAATTGATGGAGAATGGTTAAGCCATTTAGAATTTGCCGATGATCAAGTCCTTATTGCATCATCTTTGGAAGAAGTAAAAGAAATTTTCAATGAAATAGAAGCAAAGGGTATGAGTATTGGGCTAAAAATTAACATGAAAAAATGTCAGCTTGTGACTGTCAATACGGAAGATAGACTAGAGATCCGAGGACAAATAATAAAAAGTACAGAAGATATTATATACTTAGGACAACTAATAAGTACAAGGGGACAGTGGAAGGAAATCCTGCGAAGAGTTAGCCTGGGATGGAAGGCTTTCTTAAGAAATAGAATGCTTCACAAGAGTAAGGCAGACATTAAACTAAAAAGGAAACTTTGTAATTCCACACTATTACCAGAACTAACACATGGGTGCGAAACCTGGAGACTGACAAAAATGTTATAGAAAAGATGCGAACAACACAACGAAGTATGGAACGATACATGCTCAGCATTAGTAAAAAAGAACACAGAACGAAGGGCTGGATAAGAATAAGGACTGACCTGGAAGACATTGCTAAATGCTTCTTTCTAAGGAAATGGAAATGGACAGGACATATGATAAGAAGACATGAAGATAGTTGGAGCAGGAAGATGATAGACTGGTCACCTAGAGAATATAAAAGAAGCAGAGGCAGACCAATGAAACATTGGGACGAAGAGATGTGCCGCACTTTTGGTGGAGCAGCATGGGCAAGCAAGAGTGGCTTACTACAGAAAGGAATGGAAGCGTCTCGGGACTGCACACTACCAGCAATCGATCCAGCAACTGTTAAAATAATACATGTATAAAACACAAAGGTTAGTACATTCTCGAACTCGAAAATCCTCAGCTAACGCTGATTTTGCTCAAACATTCAATAATGTCTGCAAATAATACCTGTATTCTCATTGTTATTTTCTATGTACAAATTATGTGAGTATTAAGTGTAAATTTTTATAAATGAGCAAATAAAGGATTATTATTATTATGACACTATTTATAGGGAATTAATTTGCAATAAGATTGGTTCTACACAATTTTTCAATAATGAAGAAATTTCAAATTTTTGAAGTCTCCCTTTAAATCCCATCATTGAAATCGTTAGAGCCATAACAGACAAATATAGCATATGTGTGACCTCATCTCACCAGATATTCTCTATTTCTATGTAAAAAACCAATGAGTAGAAGGGGAGTAGGGGGGGGGGAGGGGTATTGAGGGCTGATAACAAGGAAGTACTAATATTATCGATTAGTATTCGAGTTACGAATATATTTATTGAATGGACCTCATTTTCGTCATTTCCTAGGTAGGACCAACGGACATTTGAGGAAATTCTTCAAAAATCATAATGTGAGAACAACCTCAATTTAGCCATGTGAGTTAAAGCGTTGACTTTAATCTCACATGGTAATCCAAGAGTGGCGAGTTCGATTCTCCCCTGGGCAGAGGAAATTGTTTAGTGACGAAATTCATTAAATAACTAAATGGCTAGGAAAGGGTGGTAACCTGTAGATAACCCGCCCCAATTACCCTTAGTTGCAAAAAGTGGAGGATAAATAATAATAATAACAACCTCAATAGCTGATATTCCATAAGAGAAATCTGCTAAAAAAGAAAACAACTTTTACCACTTATAACCTTAGTTACGTACTTTTATACAAATTACTTTAAAAGTTCCTCTACACAGTATAGTTTAGTTTTCTTACCTGGATTGGTCATTGAAGTTTTCAGTTTTTACAAATAAGAATACCTTGCAACTATTACAATAGGTGGATGCTATCTAAGGAGAATAAGGAATGAAACATTAAAAGGTCATTATTAAAATAAACATAATTGTGGCTAAAAATCATTTATATTAAGGTCTTCTAAAACATCATCTTCCATTTTTTCATCAGTTTCTTCGACAATATCTTCATCTTTTGAAATAACTTTATCTCCTTTGTGTTTTTTAGTCTTAATTTTCTTCTTTTCTTTAGTTTCACTAAAAAAAATAGCCCATTTTAAAAAAGAATAAAAATACTTTTGATAGCAATAAAAATTAATCTTTATATATATATATATATATATATATTTGTTTTTCTCCTCACAGTAATCCTATGAGACGTCATTTATTTGAGTACATGTTTCATTGCCAAATGGCATAAAACATGTATGGTTAATGTTTAAATAAATTGAGTTTTACAATACTTACAATTTAATGGATTACTATCATATAATAAAATAAAATTATGAAATATAAAAAAAATAAAATTGAAAAACAATTTAAATAATTTTGTAATTGTCATTCCTCAAACTCACTTTTAAATAATAATGTATTATCTAAATTCATATCTATACTTTTGATCAACTTATTTCTTTATTACATTCATTAAATAATATAGGAGGTGGTTCTGGCCAATTACTTCCTTTTATACTTATGTTATTATATATTCATAGATATAGAATTTCAAAATTTTGGCTACAGACTTTCGGTCACTAAATATAATTTATTAGTGTTCCAAGACAGTGCCTAGATATGATCAAGGTTTTTGTATATGTATCAATGATATGACTATAGTAATCAATTTTATACTTCACTACAACCAAAAGGAATGGAGGTTACTTGGAATTCAAAACTTATACAAGGTGGGGCAGTCAAACGGCACTATTTTAGGTATTAAAATAACTTACACAGAAAATATTTTTAAGTAATATATTTCAACAAATAGTAAGAACACGAATGGAAATTTTTGTTATAAACAGAAAAATTGTTACTTTTTGAATATTACTCCAGTTGGAGTTGAAAGTCCAAGAGCAATGCTATGGCGCCTGGCAGATCTTCGTGGACTTCTTGTAAACGATTCACGTACAGCTTCCACATTCTCGGGCGTTCTAACAGTTCTTACACTACCACCCCTTGTTACTGTTGTTTTACCCGCTGTTTTTAAATTGTTAGTCCAAACAGAAATGGCTTTCCTGCTTGGAACAGGCGCACGATGAAAATGTAGGCGGAACTCGCGTTGTGCACGAATGAAACTTCGGCCATTTTCTAAATATGCTGTAACAATGAAGCCGCGCTGTTCACCGGTCCACTTCTCCATGGTTACTAACTTCCAAACGTCTAGAACATTCCGGTCACTGCTACTTCCCCCACCATACACCTCCTCTACTACACTGGCTTTGTTAAATCGTGCGGTTTGACTGCCCCACCCTGTATTTGTCACTATCTTTGTTAATATTGATTTAATAGGAAAAATACAAAGAAAAAATTGTATATAGTACAAAATGTATTTTTCAGTCCTAATACATACTTAAATTTATAAATTTCAAAATTATGTCTTCCAACTTCTGTTTGCCAAATAGAATTTATTAGTGTTCCATGAATATCTATTTCATATTTATTTTGGGAATGAATTTTGTCAACATGGGATACGTCCCATAATGCACAATACGTGCATAATACATTATGCTTTTGTACCGTTATTAGGGGTGCAATTTTTTACTAGTGCTAACTCTGATTATATTTCTGTGGATACAGTTTTTATTATAACCAACAACGATGGTTAACAAATTTATCTAATTACTTCCGACTTTGGTCAACACTTCATACCTCTATGGAATTATAACAGAATTTTATCGTATTTTTTTTCTCCGAATGCTGTAATTGTTATATTTTGAGAGGAAATTAGATTTATGTGATCCCTTGAATAATAATAAATTTGTCAGTATTCTTTCAAAACCAATTCAATAATTAAGTTTAAAAGTATATGGCTATAATTGAAAATTCTAATGAAAGATGGGTGCTTTAAAACACAAGTTTAGGGTATTTAAGAAAGCTCCCTCCAACCCATCTAAAATGCAAAATTAAAATATAGAACTTCAATAAAATCAAGGAAGGCTTTTTCACTTAAATGAAATAAAGAAGGGATTTTTATAACCATCCAGTAACAAAATCAAACTAAATTTTTGTAGGAATAAAATAAGAGTTGGTAAGTAAATACAAATAGTTTATAAAAATAATAATAAAAAAAAAACGTTCTCATGTGTTTATGATGTGCACTTCTTTTTAAGGTTTTCAATTTGTTATATGACGCCCGAAATACTAAGACTAAGAGTTAACTCTATAAAAATATTAACTGTAGTTACCTTGGAACATCTGGAAATTCGAAATCTGAGTCGTCTGAAGGCAAAAATTCAACAGGTCCATCATTAACCTTTTTCCTTTTAGATTTTGCTGTAATTTTTGGTATTTTCATTTCTTGAACAGGAGTATCCTCCTTCTTGTTTTTCTGAAAAATAAAAATTGAAAAGTTAAAAACCCTGAATTAGCAAAGACCTAGCTACATAAAGAAAAAAATAATTTTATTTTTATTGTTGTTAGGCACCAAACTCGTGAGGGATTTTGTGCCTAGGAGAGCAACTATTTTTAATATATTTTTAAATATATTAAAAATAGTTGTTAGAAAGTTGTGCAAATGGATTTTACAGGTGACTCTATAATGAACCAATTTCAGTCTCAAATACATTTTATTATTCCCTTAAACTTATATCTAAAGATAATGGCTATGCAGCCATTGTCTGAAAAAGGCTAGTAATCTTTTCCATTCTAGTACAATTTAATTCATGAAAAATTATAGTAACATTTTTATAGAAATAGGTTAAGTAACTTAAATTAAATGTTTTTTTGAAAAGAACTTAGAAACTCTTTTTTAGTTTGTTAAAATGTGGTATTTTTACTTTCAGATTTTTTTTCTAACAGTTCCTGAATTTTAAGCTGTTCATATGCCATCTATAAATTTAAGAATATTCGGATCTTGAACTTTAAATGGCCAAGTTTGAATGCACCAAGAAAATCTGTAGATTTTATTTGTAAATTATTGTTTTGGGAGCTCGGGTTAGCCGTGTTAGGTCAGGCATTGGTCCTAATCCTACATGGTAAACCTAGAGTGGTGAGTTTGATTCCCACCTGGGCAATAGGAATTTATTTAGTGATGAACTCATTAAATAAAATCTTTAGTCCCACCATGTCTAGAAAAGGGTGGTAACCTGTGGACAACCCATCACAATTAACCATAGTAGCAAAAGGTATACGTTTAATAAATAAATAGAATATTTTAAAGTATTGGTTTCTACATTTGAAACTTAAATAGTGTTATAAAAATAATTTGTATAATCTAAACATTTCCATTACTTTTTAAATATCATTTACCTTTTTTTCTGCTTCTGCTGCTTTTAGATCTCTTAGCTTCTTTTTATTCTCAATTTTCTGAACTTGTTCCCAATATTTTTGTAATGGAGTACCTTTAAGTTTCATGTCAGACTCAAATGCTTTTATCCTATCACTTTCATTTAAATTTAAATTTATTTTGCCTCTTTCATTTGCAATAAATTTTGAATTTTCTTCTATTTTTAGAAGTATTTGTTTCAGTTTGTTGATATACTTAGCTGACTTACATGTCTTAATTATATGCTTCAACTGAAAATAAAAAGAAAAGTTGAAATATTATGAATGCGTGATACATGAATTAAAATATAATTAAGTAATTTCTATTAGTTTGATCATCATCTTAAATGGTAATTCATTCATCCACAGAAACTCTAGATACAGCTTCTTATAGATTACTATTTTATTTTAAAAATATTTATTTGCTAGTAAAAATTACCTGCATAACAGTTGGAACAAACAGATCAGGAAAAGCAATATTATTTGAATAACCGGCTCCTGCTTCAAGAAGTAACTGGCTGACATATTCCACTACAGCATCTGGAAATCCACTCTCACTCATTGCAGGTTTAGATAAACGAAGAACAAAAGTCAGATCAAATGGTTTCATAGTCACTTTCTTATGCTGTTTGTTTACATCACAGCATTTCAAACTCTGAAAAATAATAGTTTATAATTCTAAAGCAGGAAAAGAGAGGAAACCAATTGAAACATTGTAAATCTATTTTAAAATAGAGGACAGCTTCTTCATCTGCATATGGGAGGAAATTGTGCAGCTTGTCAAAATGCAATCCTCCCTACACCTTGGAAGCTTCAGGTATTACTTTCTCTAAGGCTAGGTTAAACAACATAGGGGACAAGCAACCACTTGTCTCAAATGTTACTTAATGTCTTATACCTCAGTCAAATCCACAACAACAACGTACTACTAACTACAAAGTTTTTAGCAACAGAAAAACTTGTGCGTCTAATTCAATTATTGCTGCTTGCACCATTAAGACTATGTACTCCTATACTTGCCCAGAAGTAAGGGCATCTCCTAATCTTGGGATTGAAATCCTATAGTACTATCTTTACATCATACTGTGAATGTTATCATAAACTCGCTCCAATTGTTCATAAAAGTCATTCTTCCTCCTTGTACTTCATATGTGTATATATATTTATGATCCATATATTAAACCAAAGACCCTTTTATCTTAGCTCACTGATCCGATCATTGACAGGATTGAATATGAAAGCAGACTTCCTAACTGTAGGACTTACAATGAAGGCAGCTCCTCCTGTGTAATTGATTTCAGTCCTTCCACTGTAGAAAATTGTGTACCAACCAATAGTGGTTTCCAACATCTTGGGACACCTCAATTTTTCAATGGTATACTTCTAGCATTCTTTAAACACTGTTTGGGTAACTCCAGGTCTGTATAAGCTCCGATCATTCCAAGTAGCCAGTTGAAGTCCTTCATCCAAGTTGGGGTAATCACCTTATTTAAACAGTCTCTTCCGAGGCCAGTTCATGGATCCATAATCATGTTTTACATTGTCGAATAATTAAACCAACACACAACCTCTGTTAAGCTGTGCTACCCCCTCCCTCTCCTTGTGAATATCATATTTGAACCATACTAGAAAAATGATTCTCTTTATTCCTCAAATTAAATATGTTAAACATATAAATACATAAAAAGTCCCATAATAAAACTTACATCAGTTATGAGAGGCAATACAGGAATGTAAACTCCAATATCTCTATTAAGTTTTATTAACATCTGGATACAGTGAAACCTCAGTGGTACATACTGTGCAGTAGGGATAAGCTTTATGGTTCCAATAATAACCTGTACAAAAATAAAATTCATTTTAAAATATCAGCAAAAAACATTACTGAAAAAATTAGAAACGATAAAAGTATAATATTTTTTTGTTAGTTATGAGCACATACTTCTTTTAACTTGTAAAAGTTACATATTTAACTTGTACAGTTGTACAAATAAAACGTTTAAAAAATATACCTGAACAAGGGGATATACAAGTTGTTGAAGTTCTGCATTGCTTTTAGTTTCACACATTAAATCAACCCACAGCCGTAGAGAATGGATGTACTGCCAGTTATAGACTGATTGATAGCTTTCCTAAAACAGAAGTTTTGTTTCTAATCACTCCAGTAGGTTCATAAGGTCAAATAGAAATATGAATACACTTATTCATTATCAAAAAATCACACTTTGAAAGTAAATAAACAATCTTACCTTTTTATGAAGAGTAACTGCATTTCGAAGGTGAATGGCAAGCTGCCTAACATACAAAAATGCATGTTGATATGACAATACAGGGTCTAACGCAAACAAATCCACCAGTGATCTTTTCATAAAATTAATCTGAGGCAGAGTGTTAATAGAAACAAATTTAGATCCTCTGATATAAGCTATATATAGCATCTGAAAAAAATAACAATTTAATAAATTTTCAGGTTTTTGTAAAGATCTTTAAACGAGGATAGATTAGTTAAATTTGCATAAAATGGCCCATAATAATTACTCAGATAAGTAAAAGTGAAATGAAGAAAGAGATAGATACAGTAAAGCATGCTGCAGTACCGTCCAAAACTTAGCAAAGTATGTTTCTTTGCATCTATTTTCAGAGCATTAATAAAACCACATAACTACATTGAAACTGAACAATCCAACAATAACACCACCACTTCAAATAAATATTATTAAGTTCAAAATACAAAAGCCCGTCATATAGGGGCTGCATAAACTAAGCAGATTTTCCACCTGCACACTTGTAACACAAGTGTGTATAACACACTTGTGATCTTATCTCACTACATATTCTCTATTTATATATACATAACCGATGAGTAGAAGTGGGTTAGGAAGGGGGATACTGAAGGCAGAATATGAGAAAGTGTGAATAACTCGCTTCATAATTAAGTTATGAAATAGTGTATACAGCAACAATTGGAGACCATCGATAGTTTACCAAGATTGGAGCTATAACATTTTACAATTCAACTCATAATAATGGAGATATTTGAATTTTTGAATCCCCTCCTCTAAACCCCCAATATTCCAGGTCCGATTTTCGCCAATAAAAATTATGATCTATGGTGTTGAGTGAAACGGTTAAATATTGAGTATGGTATATATCAAAAAAACATTTTTGAGTAAAGAGCAAAAAGTCTTAATTGATGCATAAAGTATTTGCATGTATCTCACAAAATAAAAGTTCAATGATAACCATATTGGACATTTAACCTTAGAATGAAGTGCTTCATGACATAACAGCTTATTGTTAATATGACATGAGTAGGAGTGGGGGTTTACTGATGGCCGAAAACTAAAATATGGAAATATCTAGGTTAATATTCAATACAGAGAAAACATATAACAACATTTATAAAACATTACATTTGCAATAAGATTGATTCTATACAATATATTAATCCAACATGTAGTAACAGAGATATTTTGAATTTTCAATAACTAGTAAAGAATCACATGTTATAAATGTAGCATGCTTAGTGGTGGAATTATTATTAACATGAAAAGTTACATTTTGTGGGCACTAACAAAATGTTGAGTGAATAACATAATTATGCTTCACTTTCATCAATTAATAAGTACTTTCACAAATACTGTTATTGTTTCCAAAACTAAAGTAGTTATGGGCTGTTTTACAACAGACTATTCACATACATCTGAGCAAAGAGAACAAAAAACAAATAATTAAATAGTTACCTTCAAAGCACTGTTTAGTAAGTTTGTTTTCTTCATCGTGCAAAGTCGCAAAATACACAAGAATGCCAGAACCCGAACAGTTTCTTCTCCAGTGCTCCAAAGCCGAGTTAATTGCTTCAGTGCAATTTTACTTAACTTATGGAAGTAAAGAATCAACCCACAGCTTGAATGTAGGTGTTTTAAAAGTACACTTATGATGTTGTCAGAGGATACACCCCCTAAGAGCTAAAAATAAACAAATAAGATGTATGTAATAAAAAAATTACCTCCATATAAATATACTATATTATACATAATATGCCATTTTTTTAAGTGAAAAAAGGCGTAAGATATTGGTTTACGAGCTAGATTGTTAAAAGGAAAGAACAAATAAAAGAAAAATATCCAATGAAGCACAAATTAAATTTGGAACTTAAAAATACGTTAGAGTAGTATTCACTAAATGAGTATTAAATGCATAAAAGGTTATGAAATACATATTTTACATAGGCTATTCTCGTGTTGTAGAATAATGCATTAGCAGATTCATCTTTTAGCAGATATATATCAGTGCTGGGCTGTATAAAAGTCGCCCAGCTTGTCCGAGAGTCAGTTAGTTCTCAATTGTCTTACTAGTGAATAACAGTGCATTCAATGAACATCAGTGGTTCATGTGATCGTGAGCTATTATGCTGTGCACTAATAGTGAAGAATAATTAACAAAGTGTGTTGTCAAATAAATTGTGCAGTGATAAAAATGCTGTTTGTGTATTAAAATTTGCAATCCAAAAGAACCCTAATAATAATCAACGTTTATTACTTTTGTAATAAATGTAGCAGTATGTTTATTTATTTATATATTTTGGAGCTCCGCAACAAGGATGATACAGAGTATGTTAACAAAAAAATAAAGAATAGAATGTAATTTATATACATTATTTTAGTACTTCCAATTTACATAAAAGAATACTTCATACTTATTATTAAAAAAATACTTGGAAATCAAATAAGGAATAACATGTAATTCGCTTCAGCAGTATATATACTAACATTGAGTTGTTAGCCTTAAGATTAACATAAATTACTCAAAATAATAAATTAATAAAAATTCAACACGGTTCTTAGAAAATTAGTAATATTCTTAAAAAAAGAAGAAAAACAATAGATGCTATTATACAACTAACCTTCAGTAGATCCGTAAAGTATCTCTCAACAAATGATTTTATTTTTACCCATTTTTTTGCTTTTTCTGGTTGTTTAGTCAAATTAGGGCTTAACTTCAAGAAATCATTTATGCTTTTTTGTAAATGCATAACACACATCTCAACAATAGCATTAAAAACTAAAACAAAAAATAAAAATATGTATTAAAAATCACAAATTAATAACTGTAATATACATTCATTTTCTGTTTTACTTCTATATATGAAGCAAAGGAAGTATTGCAATAGTGAAAAAATTCAGTTTTCAGTTTTAAAATACATATTCATTTTGTTCCTCTCTGAATCCACTTAGACCAGTTTTGGTATGATGTCAGCACTTATGTATGAACCGCGCAAAATGACAAGCATTAGAATGTTGATATTTCATATTTATGACTGTCACACATAGTTGGACTTCGCCTTTAGATTGTAATCAACTCGGGGGGGGGGAGGTTTAGAGGAGGCTGAAAGTAAAAATAAAATAAAATTTTTCTGTACCCATTTAAGTTACAGAAGATTGCCTTTTTTTAGTTTATCGTAAAAATATCTATAAATTTATGAATTTTATGAAGAAGAGGAAATGAGAAGTATGGTGGTACACAGACAAGGTAGATTGGGTGCAGGAATAGAGATTAGTGTGAAAATCTACAGCTTTCTTGAGGCTGACAGTTTAAGTATATATAAGCAAGCGGAAAACAGTAGGGAATTAGGAAGTCACACAAGAGCAAGGGGAGAGAAGCCATAGAAGGAGATTTGGGAAAAGCCCAGTCTCTTCACATCAATTCTAAAACAATTTCAGAAGTAGAGTCTGGTATTTTATTGAAATCATTGCTTTAAGCATGTTTAGATCCCAAGGCAGGAAGGGAAGGACATACCTGACTAAGCCAAAAGAAGAAGGGTGGGCCAAAATGTAAACTGGAGAATCAACTCCAAAACTCAAATATGAGCTAACCAACTTATATAAATACTAATTTAAAAAATTTCCTCTACTAAGTCATTTCTCCAAACTTTTATGCCGGATCAGCATTGAAGTAGTTTCAAGATGAGACAAATTGCCTCAAGCACGATTACAAACAGATAATAATTTTAAAAAAAAAACTAATATTGGATTAGTAATGTGGATAAATATAAATGTCCCACTAGCTTATTTAAAATTTAATAAGTTAAATAATAAATATCTTTAATAAAATATTATTTAAAATACCTCCACTTCCATCTACTTTGTATTCAGAATAATCCTCTCCGGTCACTCGACAAAGTGCAGCGCTAAATGCTTCAATAGCAGTAGAAATGCTTTCTACAGACCTACATCAAGAGAAAAAAAATAAGTTATTTAATAAATAAATAATGATCAAATTTTAGATACTTAAAATTATTATCGTCATTTGACAAAAATATTTTTTTTGGGACAAGTTTATTTAATTTTAGAGCCAACTTGAATGTAGAAATGGGGCTAAGTATAAATTTATAAATTTTGTTTCCAATAGTATACAATCTAATGTCTGGTAAATCAAATAAAGCGTTAGAACCGCCAGTATAAATGATACTGAGGTATGACAACCTGTTGGTGAAGACCGTCATCACTGGCTGATGGTCAAATACAGCTGGCAAGCGCTTTCGATGCGAAGGCACCATCTTCAAGCCCGCCAAACGTTGTACTCAGTTATTGTCTGTTAGTCAGTAGATTTTATACGTCTGTTCTCCCCGTATTAGGTTGTTTGTTTTAGTTAGTACGGGTTGGTATACCTACCTGTTAGATCTGTCGAACGAAGGGTGGTTTTAGCTAGTGCCCAGGTAAATTGTTTTCTTGAAGTAGGTCGTTGTCTGTATCCGTATTAGGTTGTTTACATTTTCAAAATGTTATTTGTGTTTTGGTTTGGTATAGAACTAAAATGTAAACAACCTAATACGGGGAACAGACGTATAAAACCTTCTGACTAACGGACAACTAACTCAGTACAACTTTTGACGGGCATGAAGATAGTGCCTTTGCATCGAAATCGCTTGCCAGCTGTACTTGATCATCAGCCAGTGACGACAGTCTTCACTGATAGGTATGACAACAATCTAATGTCTGTTTGGCACCTATGGTTTTTGGGGTTTTAAAATGTGAAATCTTTACATATTTTCATAAATGCACAAATATTATATATATATATTACAACATGTACAATACCCAGAGCTATAGTATTCAATAAAAGAGCATAATAAATGGCAAGAAAAATAATTTTTTTAAAAATCCCGGCAAATGAAGTTACAAGAATCGCCATTAGGAGCGCTTCACCAACAGCATATAACATATTTATTATACTGGATGTAAATTATAAGATTAAAAGAAGAAAATTTTTGAAAAGGAAGCAGGAACTTATTGTTCGTGTAATGAACATATATTTTATGAAAATAAATCGAATATTCTCAAAGTAGGGTGAGATTATTTGTATCTTTATTATTTTTATTATATCATTATTATTATTTATTAACGTCCACTTTTTGCAACTTAGGCTAATCGGGACGGGTTATCTACAGGTTACCACCCTTTTCTAGCCAGAGTGGGATTTTAGGATGTTATTTAATGAATTTCGTCACTAAATAATTTCCTTTGCCCAGGCAAGAATCGAACTCGCCACTCTAGGTTTACCATGTGAGATAAAGGTCAACGCTTTAACTCGCATGGCTAACCTGAGCCCCTATTATATCATTATTAATAATTAAAATATTTTTGTTAATAAAATCACCATCTGTTTCCCACTTGATAACCTGTGATACATAGATTTAATGTTGTTAATAAATAAATACTGAGTTTTCTGCATAAAAAATTGCTATTTAGTCACATGTAATTTAAGTTATAAAAATATATAATTTATATATATATATATATATATATATATATATATATATAAAATATATAATTTATTTAACGTCTGTCTGTATATTATTTTTTTTTTTTTTTTTCATTTCACAACACTTTTGTTTCATATGGAATTGAAATGATATAAATAATTTTTGGCATTGATGTTTGTTTGTTACATTTTCATACCTAAACTACTGAACTGAAGTTTATGAAATTTGGTACATGTATTATTACTAACACAACTTAGACTTTAGGCTATACTAATATTCGCAGAGACAAACAGGAATGGGAATTATTAGAAAGGCCTGAAATATAAAATTGCGATGTTTTGCTTCCTATTGGTTTTTCGGCAGACATGTAAATAACAAAATTTGTTTATTTTGTTACTTAAAGTGAATATGTTATGCTCACTTATATCATATAACAAAGTATAAACAAGATATGCACTAAAACCTACAGCAGGAGCAACAATTTTATAGAGCACAAATGACTAAATGTAACTCAATAAACCTCCATATGTGGGTTAGTATTAGAACATTCTTGATTGAGCAATTTTAGAAACGAATATGAATCTCTTGAACACCTAAATTATACCTACAATGTAGACAAATTTATTATACCTGACCACCTGAATCCAGAAGAAAAATAGATAATTCTGAAATTAATAGGACCACATATATACTTTTTCTATGTTTAAGGTACACCTTTGTCAATGAACAGAAAAATAAGACAAAATAGTCACAAAACATTAATCCCAGTTTACCAAAAGCTATAAAAATTCCCAAATATTTCAAGGAAAAAAATAAAAAGAATTTAAGATGTTGTAATTAAAAATTATAGGCCATTCCTATATCTCGTTCTTTTAACCATCCTACCATTTCACTTCATGGTAGTTCTGAAAAATCTAGACCAATCAGTTGAACAAATGTGGATGACCTTAATTTATTTTAGAAAATTGAACTTAAAACTATTAAAAATAAATACCCATTCTGGAATGTTATACATTTATTAGAGAGACTTCAAACTATTTTTCTACCACTGACTTAAAGTCTTTCCACACTGCTTGGTGATGAAAGTATTCCAAAAAATGTCTTTTCAATCAATCGATGTGTGTGTGTGTGTGTGTGTGTGTGTGCATGTGTTGGGGGAGGGGGACATAAAGAAAAAAAAGAGAGGAGACATAAGAAAATTCATGAACTTACGGATTACTAACTAAATTTTCTCGCCACTTGGCAACCATTGACATTGAAATTACTTTTCCACTGCTTTTTTTCTTAGTCTCATCTTCAAAATCACTGTCTTCACTGTCAACCTTAAACAAAAAAAAAAGAATCTGAATAGCTCATAGGATTCATAAAAAATATGTATATACAAATAAATATATTTTTACCCATAAATATCTTTTAACAAATTTTGTTGTTTGGGCATCATACATAGGCGTGTGTGAGTGTTTGTGTATGTGTGTGTGTGTGTGTGTGTGTGTGTATACCTATGTATTTTAAGAAATTATATTCAAAACCCAAAATATATAAATAAAACAATCTTAACCTACAAAATTGAAACAATTAACGATTTGAAAAATAAATCCAAAACTAACAAAATAAAGGTTATTCAAAGACCTTCAGGTCCTCATACCCTTTAGATGCCCGCCAATCTCATTTTTTAGATCCATTATCATATTAAATGAAATAAAAATATAAACATGGCTCGTATATTTACATGTAATTGGGAAGGTGGTTTAAAAACTCCTTCATCAGCAGACTCTTCATCGTCTTCTTTTTCATCAGAGCTACTAAATGCAAGCAAATTTTTATCATTTTCTTTCAGGAATCTGTAGAATTCTGGATCTGTCTCTTGAAGTTTAGCCAGAGATTTTTTATGGGAGGCTTCAAAATCTAAAATAAAAAAGTTTGTAATCATCATGAAGTAAAACATCAATATGTGTGTGTGTGTGTGCATATATATTTATATAAATATATATAACTCCTACCTGAAGTTACCCTACAGGAGTGTATTTTATTTTGTATATCTACCATACAATTTTACCTGAACATAACATGTAATTCATATTTTATACAAATAGACTTATTTATGGAGTGTTAAGCACTTTGAAATAACACAACAACAAATGAAATATTTATAATATTTAATATATATAATAATACATTGGCCTCAATGTTTTTTTAATTGCTACCAAACTTGATATATAAGCGTTTCATGCAAAACTAAATATCAAGTTTGTTAACAGATGAAATTGGACCGGTAGGATGGGGAGGGAGGTTAGAGAGAGGAATTTCGAAAATTCAAAATATCTCCATTATTATTCTTTGCATTGAAAAATGGTTAGAACCTATCTCATTGCAAATTTAATTTCCCATCCATGTTGTTCTATACAAATATCCTCACCGTAAATATTAATTGACATATTTGGATTTTTTAGTTTTCGGACTTCAATAAACCCCTAAACTTACTAATGTCATATTAGCAATAATGTTATATCACGAACCACTTTACTGGAACCTTAAATACAAAATATTGTTTTCTTTGAACTTTTACTGTGGAAGGTTCTAGCAAATATTTTGTGTAGTGATGTCATCTTAAATTTAAGATTTTACGTTCTCAACTTAAAAGTGTTTATTTAATCTGTATCATACATGATATTTATCAAACTCAAACTCGATTTATTGCCTAGTTTTATATTCTCTTTTCTCACCAACTATGTTATCCATCATTAATCCAACTTTTGTGAATTTTGCAAAAACAACTGTATCTCTAAGAATTTAATATCCAGCTTAAGTTTCAAATCATCATTAGCTTAAATTTCAATAATTGGTAAATAAATAGGATTTGAATTTTATTAGATCAAAACAAAATAATAGTTGCAGATATGGACAAAAGAATACAACTGTTTCTAATTAACATGACAACTTACTTGACAGTTCACTGTCACTTCCAGAATCTTCATTCTTCTCATTTGACTCTTCCTCTAAATACTCTTCAGCGTTACTTGTCTCAGAACCACTGTATTCAGCAGAATTTTCCTCCACTTCACTATCATTCTCATCAGAATTCATTTCATCTGAGCTACCTTCTACAGAACTTTCGTCTGGTAAGTCTTCCTTGGAAACTATATTTCTCATTTCGGTAGTAAGAAATCAAAATAAATTCGGTATAATCCAAGTATCAACTGTAAGCGACAACCTGGTAGCACGTGAGCCAACAGTAAGCTTCAAGGTATAACCTCCAACAAAGGGGAATCAAAATAGCCCAAAGAAGTACAATATCATCAAGAGAAGGGTCATCTCTTGGGTAGGATCAATGGACTCAATAGCTAATTAAGTTGTAATGGAAATCTGCTAAAATCCTTAATTCCAACCTGCCCAGAAACTGGCAGGTAATCTGCAGATAACCCCTCCCTGTTAGCCATAGTAGCAAAAGGTTGACGTTAACAAATAATAATAATAATATGTGTGTTGTTCTTGTGCGATTACAGTTCTGTACTCTGCCATTTTTTTTTCCACATTTTATGCAATAAATAGAACAAATTTGTCTAAATCGGAGAAGGTCGGTTTAGTATAGTTTTGTTATGCTTTTCTATGACGGCCAATACACGTTACGTTAATCAGTCGTTAAGTCCCAGTTTAATTTTGGACTTCAGTTTACAGCAAGGTCTGGAAAATGTGTATTTAATGAATGTATACATACAACTTTTTTATTCCTTTGAAGAAGAAAAAAACACATCAATTTTTGTCCGGCATTTATGCAACTATATAAGTATTATTTCTAGTAGCATAAATAAAATTTAGTTTTTTAGTTGTACTATTATATGAGCCATGTATTGAAATAGTTTTCTAGAAAAGACTTTTTGAATTGGAATTCGTGGGTTGGGATTAGCTCAATGTATTCTTAGCTAGAAGAACATAGCACATACAGGGGTGACGCATTAAACTAGATTGTAGATTGCGGCGATGTTCTTATATCCATCTCCCTGAAAACCGTCTGACAGTCGAATAGTAAGGAACTTGAATAATAAGTAGCGAGGTTTGGTCCCTTAAACGGCAGGGATTCATGTTTTAGACTCATTTCTACAAACGTCTTATGGAAGGATCAAGCATTTTAGGGTTATTAGGCCGAATTCCTGTCACTTTTAAATGAATAATAACTTTAATGGCACAATTCAATTTATAAATTATCAGTGATCTTCTCTGACTTATCAATTCATCGTAGCATTTTAGTTGGCATTCCAGGAAATGCAGTTGTATAACTTTTTATGAATTCGTAGTTGAATATCTGAGAAACAGTGGTGTAAGCCTGGATTGCCCTTAAAAAATACATACAAAATAAATTATAATAATAGCAACAACTTCTTTACATTAAAAGGTAAATTTAGTATGTGGACTACTTAAATGAAGTTACTCCTCATGGTTTTTTGATTATTTTTTATAGTGTCAATGGCAAAATCTCCATTACTGAAAAAGTAGTTATTTAGACATGACCACTGTTTCTTAAGTCGTGTAACTACCCTAAACTTACATTTTTAAAACGTACAATTCAATGTTTTATAGTAAACAGAATGTTTAGTTGGCAGAAATGATACTGTGAACGGATGTTCGTGAACTGTCAAGGTTTTGCAAGGCGGTAGCTCAGAAAATCTCAATGTGTTGATAACATTTTAAAAATGTTGGCAGTTACAAATAAAAATCTCAGGCAAGTGACTAGGACTGCTTTAAAGTATTTTTCGACGGTAAATGATTCTTCTCAGAAATACTCCAAAGAAAAGTATGACCTTTTAAGTGCAGTGAGTTTAGAAAGAAGACCTGTAATCACTAGGGAATTTAATGAACTTGAACAACGGTTTAGTAAACAGTTGCAAGAAATTGAATATGAAAGGAGTTATAAATCGAATTTTGAAGTAAGAATGGAAGAAGATATAAAAAGAGCTAAGGAAGTAAAGGAAGGAAATGTTAGCATTGTTGAAATGGATAGTTTTCCTCAGCAAACTGCTCAAGATTTTCTAGATGCTTCAGTTAAAGAACTGGACTCTTTTACATTTGGAAAAAGGAGAAATGAAGAATCTATAGAGAAAAATGTTAAATCCTTGGACAGGGCACTAGACAGGCATTTGCTATTATTAGTTAATGAACAGATTGGTCAAACTGTTAAGTGGGTTTTACCTCAGGGGACACACCAATCTGGGGAAACCTTAAGACAAACTGCGGAAAGGGTGCTAAAGGAAAAGTGTGGTACAAATTTAGATGCTAGATTCTTAGGGAATGCCCCTGTTGGATTTTATAAGTACAGATACCCAAAAGCAGTGAGATCTGGGGAATCAGTTGGAGCAAAAATATTTTTCTTTAAGGCTGAATTATTAAATGGTCAAGTGCAAATTTCCGGAAAAGACCATTCAGACTTTATGTGGGCTACTAGGACAGAACTGCAAATTGTGCCTTATGATTACTTAAAATCAGTGAACATGTTCCTAATTGATGAAGAACATTAAAGGAAACTGTGTTTTGAACTGAACAACATTTTACAGTTTTGTGGCCCCTTTATTATGTAGATAATTTGTTATTGTGATTCATGCTTAATGTTTCAGAAGGCTCCAGTTTCAATTAAAAATTTTATTTTATCTTTTAGTTAACCCATGTGTTAAAATAAGATTTGTCATTGTATTCAAAGTCTTTAGAATAAATTAATATTTATTTGTTTTTATTTTTTTCCAATATATTCTTGTGGTGATTCTTTAATTAGTTGTTCTAAGTTTTTTAAATGATTGTCAAAATGTTTTGTTGCCTTGATAATGTTCATCAAATTCTCAAAATACAATAGTTCATTGTAGTATCTACCTTAAATCTTTAGATCTTGACAAACTGACTAAATAAATAAATTAGCATAGCTATTTCCTTTCTAACGTATTTTACCAAGGTAATAGAGGTACTGGATTTTATTTCTTTCCTCTACCCCCTCCATTAAAAAAATGAAATTATCTTGACATGCAGGCTCAATGTAAGGCTAAGCAGATTTACTGCTTACTGGAATGACACACTGGTGTCATCTCAAATTTAATAACCTATTTATCTGTAAAAGAAGCATATTTAAACATTGCTTGAAATTTAAGTTATGCTTAGTAACAGTTGTTTTAAGTGTAAATCACATAAGTGTAGGTATAACTAAATGAAGGCTGAAAAAAATATAAATAAATTTTATGCAATAATTTGAGAAAGTTAAAAATGGTTAGAAAAACAAAAATTTTAATAGATTTCTTTTTGAATAAATTTCCGTATAAAACATTTTTCAATCCTATGTGTAATAACAGAGATACACATAATTTTTTTTATCCTCTAATCCCTTACCACTCCTGGTCAGATTATGCTCATTGGCAAATGTTATCTTAGGTTTTATAGGAATTGATTAAATATTGATCATGTTATCGACCAAGTAAAAGTTTTTGAACATAGGATGTTCATTGATAACTTGCATGCTTCATCCATATATCACACAGGTCTGATGAAAATAACATTTGGAATTTAAGCCTGAAATAGACTTTGGCTTATTGTTAATGAGGACTGAGGATTTTCTGTAGACTGAACACATAAATAACTCAATATTTCATTCATCTAAAAGAAAATTTTAAAAAAAAAAAAAGTAGGACAGCAATCATAGATCACTAAATGTTTAATGAGACTGATTGTATACAATTTTTCTATCCAACTCAAAATAATGGAGATATTTTGAATTTTATTTTACCCTCTTATCCCTTACTCTTCCTTGTCTAATTTCAGAATTTTATCCATGGGTATATCTGGTGAAGAACATTTTATTTTAGGTGTTAAAAATAAATAGTTGTTGGGACAAGAGGGTATAATGGAAGTTGTTCCTTTTTTAGTAGGAAGAAGTTTCACTATATCTTGTTCTCATTCTATTCCATGCCATTTGCTCGTGAAAGGATACTGTCTTTGTTCAGATGAATGCTACATGTACTTGCAGAGGAGGGTAAGGATTTTTCTTGTGGTAGTTTTAAGGTTTGAACAACTAGTACATACTTAATACGACTGCATCTAGTGTCTGCAAAAAGAGTGGCCTCTCTCTACTTTAAAAGGATTAGCTTTGCCAGCCCTGCTTAGCTTTTTTAGGAACTATAAATATGAGCTTTGTACTATTGATTATATATGGTCTGGAAATTAATCTATTTGAAGATCTGGGTCCCAGATGACAACTGGAATAATCCAAAAGATTTATAAATACTTAATTTTCTCTAAAAAACATTTATGTGATTTGTTGATTGTTCCAATGCTTGAAAATGTCCCATTTCCCATCAAGAGACTAGAGACAATGTGATAAAAATTAAAATTTGTATGCTATTTTACAATAATAAATAAATTTAAAATATGTTTTAACTCAGAATAATTATTTATTTATTTTTTATTACTGTGAGGTAAGTGTGTATTTTATAAATTTGAATGGCATTTTTATTGGTCACAGAACATGGAACTAGCTGTATGCCACAGTACAGCATAGAATATGGCACGCCATTCACCCTATGTCAAGAGTGGAAACAACTTTTTCCTGTGACTATTGAAAGGACTGGTTCTATTTCATTCATAACTATGGAGGATGCTAGTGCAGGGGGGCTTATCATTACTCAGAAGGCTTTATATATAATGGAACATAAAATGTATCTGTCTTATAATCCTATTATTTTATAATTAAAATTTACAACAGAAAATCTAGTCACACTGTAAATGCCTGATCTTAATTTTAGTATTACCCAAAGACTTTTTAAGTCTTCTACTGACAAGGATATAATATTTACTCAAATTGATGATGGTTACGACTTTTGTTTATGACAATTAAACATTGAAATAACTAAATACGTCTTGCAGGGTAATGATAAAAAGTAGGGGAATATTAGTATACATTTTCTTTAGAAAATAACCGAGGATAAATTAATCCAAAAGAACAAAGCACAACACAAATGAAGTCTCAATCTTCCCCTTTATTTCTTTAAAATTCTCATTCCTGCACCATTATTATCATTTAACATGATTAATAAAAATGACAGTTTTAAAAACTAAATTACATTTAATAATTCACCTTATAACTTACAAGTCACAATTAAGGACATAATATTGCACATGAAAATAAGAGCTTAGTTATTTACAAGTAATTTTTGTTTTTATAAAGCGTCATAATTTACAAAAAATAAATAATCACAGAGAACATGCATCCTTAAGATTTGTAGCATTAAATGGAGAAAAATAGTCATCATGTAAAAATCTGACAATAGATTCTAGAGGACAGAGAAAAAATGAAGTGTTTCTAAATCCAGTCACATTTTGTTGTTTGGCTGGATGATGATTAGACACTCCTTTGCAAAATTGCACTTTAGTAGTAATGTCTTTTCCATTAAAAAGCAACCTGAAGAAAAAATCGCTCCCAATAATACCTCCTTTTAGGTCCTTGCTCTTGTAAACCTAGAAAATGAAAATAATACAGGTCTACAACAAAAGTGAGAATTACTGAACAAATTTCTTAAGATACTCTAGTTGTTAAAACTGTTATATGGATATATTGGCACAAACTACAAATATAAACATATACTCAGAAGTGTGTGTATGCATAATTATATCACTTTGAGTCTATAAAGAAAACCTGAAATAAATTAATAGATTCATTCATACAAGCAATGCTAAAATTCATGTCTTCATCAGGAGTAATTTTTAAACTACCAAAATTCATATTTGACTTTATTTCGTAGAGAATCTCCTTTTTTAATTCAATTCATCCCCCCCCCCCTCCCATTTTAGGATCTAATTTTTATGACGTAACACTCAAAGTCTGATATAGACAAATGCCAACTCACATTTTGTAATTTTTTAAGCTAGGACATTACTTGTCTCTTCAGCAAAACTGTTTTCCTATCTCTTCTTTTTGGGAAACCTCAATGTGGGAGAGCTAGGAAACATATTGGCTGTTAAAATTCTAAAAGGATGGCTAGATTTGATATTTTGAACAATAAGGGCACTATTCCTATTGAATTAACCAATAATTCTTAGCTTTTTTTTACAATACAAAATGTATCACTAAAATGGTGGTGGAATAATGCCAAAGGAGGAATCTTTTGTGGGAGGGGCAGAGACCACTTATTTAGTCTATAGTTTAGTGGTTTCACTTTCTGGGAGAAGTTTTTGAAGAAAAGAGCTTTCAGTCAGCCATAAAAACACCCATGTAACCATTCTAAATCTACCGTATGTTATTGCTCTCTGTTACCATTTCCCCCAAATTATTAAAAGATGCACAAGTAGGAAATGAATACTCGCCCTAAACAGCAGTCTCTCTGACCTACCTATTCGATCTCATGTACTTAATCTTATCCTTTTTTGTTGAGAAATTCTTCTACAACACTGACCATTGCCTTGATGGATCTGGCCATAACTAATTCATCATCAGCCTACACAATATCCATATAATCCTTAAATGTTAGACATCGGTAATCCTCAGTGGCCAGCCTGATCAGATAGTATCTCCACTATCTGGCATGGACATTGAAAACCGCCTTTAAAAGATAAGTCGAAATTTTATAACTCCAATATAGTTAGACACAAGATGTCCCTATATTTATAATTTTAAAGTTACTGTTCTAAGGTTTACAGATATTCTAATGGAGATATTTTGAATTTTGTTTTACCCTCTTATTCCTTACTCTTCCTTGTCTAATTTCAGAATTTTATCCATGGGTGGTATATCTGGTGAAGAACATTTTATTTTAGGTTTTAAAAATAAACAGTTGTTGGGACAAGAAGGTATAATGGAAGTTGTTCCTTTTTTAGTAGGAAGAAGTTTCACTGTATCTTGTTCTCATTCTATTCCATGTCATTTGCTCGTGAAAGGATACTGTCTTTGTTCAGATGAATGCTACATGTACTTGCAGTGGAGAGTAAGGATTTTTCTTTTGGTAGTTTTAAGGTTTGAGCAACTGAGTACTGACCATTTCCTGTACCACCAAGGTACTGTTCTAAGGTTTAAAGATATTCATTAATATTTGTTTAATTATTTAATTTTGAATAAATTTATATTTCTTCAACTTTGATTATTGGTGAAACTCCCTTAATTAATTTATTTGTTAGTGGTATCACTGTTGGAAATTAAAGCTTCTATTATGTATGTATTAGCCAGATTGCTACAAACCTTTGACATATAATCACAGACATTAGTAAACTATGGAGAAAAGTGCTACAATTTTTACATTTGAGTTTATTGTATTTTTTATGAATAGCCACAATGGCTACTTTACCCTATTCCAGAGGTATTTTTTTTCATTTGTCCATATATACCTTATCATCTGGTATACCTCACTCACGATTGTATCCCCTGCATCTTTCTGCAGCTTTGGAAAAATATCTGGCCAAGGAGAATTATTATTTTTATAGGGCTTGATATTTCCTTGAAGTCCTCTCACTCAAATAGCACAGATTCCTCAATGCCAATTATCATTGGCTTTATATACGTATATAAAAATTTAAAAAATCAGGAATAGCTTCTTTACTATGGAAATCAAAAGATAATTGACTGTAAATTAAATTTATTTCTCTTTTTGTATGGCATTATTCAACATGGCTATAGTTGCTAAAATAAGGTTTAAAATAATTGTGGGTGTTTAACCAAGGAAATATGAGGTAGAGGTCAGTCACAACCCAAATTACTGACATTTTCACAAATCCTAAGCAATGAATACAAAAGTTCGTCTCACAGGGGCTGCGTAAACTAAGCAGATTTCCCGAAGTTTAGCAATAGATAAATCTACATACCGGTAACACAACACCACCGTGAATATTAAGTGAGTAAATACAAACGATAATAAGAAACATCCCGACGGAAAGCATCTAAAATGTAAACAAACAGTTCGGCCAACTTCTTACCAGAAAGAAAAACAATTACTGTAATATATCTGAATATAACGCATTAATATGATTGAAAACTATTTACTATATCTAGTACTGTAGTTTATAATGAATCAGAATAATTTTTATCTCAATCAATCAAATTTAAGTATTCCAAAAACTTAAAAAGGGGGGGGGGGTCACCAGAACATATTTGCGTGCATCTCGTTAATAAATAATAAATGTCTCTTGAAAACAATATATGGTATTTAAGCTTCGAATGATGTGTTTTATTACATAGCCGAGTATTGCTTATGTAACATGAGTAAAAGTGGGGGTTTGCTGAAGGCTGAAAACTGAAAAATGTAAATATCTCTGTTAATATTCATGACAGAGAAAAAATGTATATAACAATATTTATAGAACATTTAATTTGCTATAAGATTGATATTATACATTTTTTCAATCCGACGTATAGTAACAGATATATTTCGAATTTTCAAAATTCTTCCCCTTTAACCCCCCCCTCCCCTCGTCTGATTTCAGCCGTTAACGAACTTGATCTTTCTTTTTACACAAAATGACTAAATATCAAATTTGGTAATGATTAAACAATAATTGCGACCGTTAGAGCGGTAACAGACAGATATATATACAGTTTTGAACGGAACTCATTTTCATCATCTCCTGGGTAGGATCGATGGGCATTTGAAGAAAATTTTTGAAAATCGCATCATGAGTATGACCTCAATAGCTGATTTCCCCCTGCCTTCATCAAAGAAGGATATTTATATGAATGTAAATATAATGGATGAGCAAGTAATCATGTTTCTATGCTAAGTTTTGGAATGAAGACTCAGCAATATCGGAATATTTTTGGCAAAGTCACCATCAATCAAATTTGATAAGTCAAAATGTTGGCCAAACGCGATTACTACCAAGAAAGACCTGTACAAGATCAAGGTAGAAAAATGTCCGCTTATCTTAAACAGAGAAGATGGGTATAGATTAAATAAACTGTGGAAGCCAATATTTCCACCTAGAAAGAAATAAACAAATAAAGAAGCCATAATCACAAAGGAACTGAAGTCAAAGACAGGACCTGAAGCACCGGACGAGACAGTTACATCCACATGAATAGGGCCTCTTCAGTCTCAGAAAGAGCCCTGAGGATGCTAGAAGTATGTCTAGCAAAACATTAACCAGAAACGCAAACACATGGTCAGCACCTGAAGAGTTTGATTATAAAATGCTTATATATACAGTTTGGTAATGATCAAAATCTGCAACCACTAGAGCAATATAATATATATGTCCATTATCTCTATAAGTCAGAACATAAATTTCCTTATAATATTTAGATCCAAAGATGTAAACCAATAAAATCACCAGAGATAATGGGAAGAGAAGAGGGGTTATGATATTTTGGGGATGGAAATACAAACTCAAAATATCTCAACCCCTATATAACACCATTAATTTTTTTTCTTCCATAGAAGAAAATACCTAAAAATTATGCCATATAATGTTTTTTGTTGAAATATGAAGACATCAAGATTTTTTATTTGATTTCTAATATCTCTGCCAATGAAGGCTCCACCATGTGGTCAGCAAAATTCTTATATTATATTACTCCTTTATTATTATTATTTATTAATGTTCACTTTTTGCTACTATGGCCAATTGGGACTGGTTATATTCAGGTTACCACTCTTTTCTAGCAAGGGTGGGATTATGGATTTTATTTGATGAGTGGCTAATTAGATCTCTTCTAAATAACAGGTGCTAAATGGCATAGGAAATTCATTTACTTTGTGGGATTGGTGAGGCTGAACCGTTTTAACCTATGAACATCGATTAAAAATAGTAAAAGCTTTACAAATTAAACTATTCTACATCATAATAATGTACGCCAAAATCTAAATAAATATCTCAAGCTTCAAGAAACACTTCATAGTGGTTAATTGGTGCAGATCTAAGAAAGATGTTTTGTCTTTTATATATATATAATGATTTATATTTCTAATTTTATCACTCTTATTCATAGATTATAGCATAAGCTGCAAATCCTTGCTATAAAGGACAGATGTGTTTCTTTTGCACATGTTTATCTAGTTCCTAATCAAGTAAACCAGAACAAACCAGACAGAAAAAGATTCATTTACTGTAATATATGTGAATATAAACATAACTATACATATAAAAATAAAAAAAAAAAAACTTACCTCAAAAATTAACCTTGAGGCGTAAAAAGGGGAGAAAACTCCATCACTAGTAATCCCTAGAGCACTAGTAAGATAACTTAGAGTTTTGTCATGTCCAGAGTACAAAATTAATCTAGGTCTCCTTTCTGATACTATTTGAAGAAGATGTGATATTATGTTCTTCAGTAGCCCATATGATCTTAACAAAGAACCCTTTTTGAAGTTTTTACTTTTACTGGATTGCTTAGATTCCCAATTAAGGTATGTAAAAAGTCCATTTACATGCTCCAGTTTAATGCATTTTTCTGATTTAAGAGAGTAATCCTTGCATGGCAAGTTACTATTATGACAAATGTAAGTGAGAAGAGCATCCTTGAGAGCCTGAGGATCTGAAGTGAGCTTTTTATGAGGAAATTCATAAACAATTGATGAAGCTGTTTTTACTAAGTTGTAAACAGCTGGATGGGAATGTAAATGCTTGGAACTTTCACCAATAAATTTATCAAGATAATAATTTGCTTTGGGGCAAGCACAGTCATCAAAACAAAATGTTAAACTTGAAACTGCTTGAAAAATAACTTTAGGATAATCTTCTTCATCCATAAATGCATAGAGAAATGCAAGAGCACTATGAACAGTTCGACTATAAGATGTGCTGAACACTTTTATTTCATCTTTGACACGATTACTGTTGATGTTCAGTGAGTGTTTGTACACTTCTCGTAACACTCTACCAGTAGCAAGTAGTTGTGATGCCCCAATCTTTGTCAATAATCCAATATAGCAGCCTCCTACAGGTAAAGGAGAATGGATTTTTCGAAAAACTCCTAGTAACTGAGGAAGAATTGGAGTCCCTGATATGTTTTTAATATAGTTTTCAAAGGATGAGTAGAGTGGATCAAATGTCCCATCACAGTTAACTGAAGAAGCATTTACGACATGTGTCATTGGTCCACGGTCACCATGTCTAATAAGGACGACTACTCCTTCCAATGAATAGTTTGAATTGAAGTTTCCTAAAATAATCAAAAGAACATGATGAAATATTTTCAATTAGCAATTAAAATGTTAAAAAATAAAATGCCAGGAAAAAATATTGAAAATTAATTTATTTTGACAAGTATTAAAAGGCTAATTAGTTTAAGTGACTTAAGAGTAAATTATACATAGAAACTAAAAATGATATGCAGATAACCCATTAGTTTCAATAGCTAAGCTGTGTGAAATCAAAATGACCCATATAAATAAAATATAAAACATCTTTGATGTTAAACATATAAAACATGATTTATTAAAAAAAAAAAGTCTGTCATACAGGGGCAGTGTAAACTAAGCAGTTTTACCATGTGCTAGATACTCTACTGATATGAAAGCAAATCTTCACTTTAAAGTTTAAAATACAGATTAGATACATCCTCAATTAAAAATTAATTTAAGGTATTTTTATAAACATGTTTACCATGATTGGGAAATAACTGAAATTACACTAAAAATGTGAAACAAAATGTCTAATGAAGGTATTTTCATACTATAATAAAAATTTAACATGTTTAAGAAAAAACATGTATATTTTCTGACTCTATTGAATACTATTGTATCCTGTTTCAGTAATTTAAATCTGAAATTCAAATCAATTTAGAAAATAATATGTTATTAACCCTGAATAGTTCTTGTATATCAAATGATATTAAAAGCAATTATTATTAGTTGAGATTAGTTTCATTTTTGATTGATGTAATAAATATGAGCTATAAAAGCTTATAGCTCTTGAAATTATATTTAATTTCTATGCTATAATGCAAGTGACTTAGATAAAATATAGTTAAAAGATAATGCTCAAAATAAGATTCTAAATAATTTGGTTTGGTCAAATCTCACTACCACTAGCTAAATTTTGTAGAGATACATGGTTTGCCTAAACCAGCACAGAGGCTGACGAATTATCATCTCCCCTGCTTTATCTAATTTTTTTCAGTAAACTTTATTTGTTCTACTGGTACTATTTCGGAATCGTAAGGTGATTGAGAAGATACATGGCTAATTTGTTAGCAGATTTTTGGATAAAAAAGTAGGGGGGGGGGTAGAAGGTATAATAGCATTCGGGCTATATTTCCCCTGCCCGAATAGGCTATGCTACAACCGAAAATATAAAACTTTATATGAGATACTTCAAGCTTTTAACTTCTGCTTCACTGCAGAGGGGAATTGAATTTTATGTCAAAGACTATTGAAATTTACTATTTAGTCAAAGACTATTGAAATTTACTATTTAATGTCAAAGACAATTGAAATTTACTATTTAATGTCAAAGACAATTGAAATTTACTATTTAATGTCAAAGACAACTGAAATTTACTATTTCCAGGCCTTGGTTTCATAAAATTGAACTTTATACTTCATAAAAATCCTCCAAAAAGAAAAAAATAGTTTTTACTGTATTATGGATATTGAGGACAATACTGCAGAATATAGTAAAAAAAAGAAAAAAAAAAAAAAGGAATTTTTGTCTTCATAGTGTCCTTAAAAGAAATAACATAATTTTATACCTCCATGTAAGGACTTAAGGGAATTTATAATTAATATATTGACTATTGTTTTGTGAGGATGTTGTTAATAAATTCGATAAGGATATATATTATATATACATTAGATAAGGATTTATATTAGAACGATGATTAATGTATCAATAATTGGGAATTATTTTGCATCAAATCTGTGAATGTTACTGGAAGTATAGTTCAATATTTGACAATCAGCTATTTCTTCTAAATAATTTTTCTAGAAATTTAGGTGGCTGTCTATTTTGTTATATACAAACCTATTCATTCAATATTTCAATAGTTTACATCCACTTTGTGCAACTACGGCTAATTGGGACAGGTTATCTATAGGCTATCACCCTTTTCTAGCCAGGGTGGGGCTATGCATTTTATTTAATGAGCTTGTCACTAATAAATTCCTATTACTCAGGTGAGAATCGAATTCACCACTCTAGGTTTACCATCTGAGATTAGGACTGACGCCTTAACTCACATGGCTAATTTGACCACTCTATTTCAATGGAGAAAAATATGTATGTCAATCAATCAATCAAATTGACTAGAAAGTCAATGGAAAATCATATTTCCTACAGTCAAATACTAGATCAGATACATTAGAGATTAGAATGGGCAAGACTGAACCTGGGTCACATAATTTATCACCAGACAAAATAATGAAACACATCAAGTTTAACCGAGTCAGAATACAAGACCTGAAGAAAACAGTCTGTCGTTAAACATTTAGGGAAAGTATTACACCTATTTTTGGAATTCAAAGTAAGAACCTCCTGTAGTAATTGGACTATTCATGTTAATAGGAAAACATTGAAGGGGGATTTCCTTTAAAATAGAAAATAGTCCGTGTGTGCTTCAATTATATTGATTAGTAAAGAAAAATGGTGTAATAATTTTATATGGCAATACAATATATATATCACTGACAATACTTGCCTTCAGCTCCAGGTCTAATGTCCTTATACTCATTGCAGTACTTAATAATTTTCTTTGATTTGACTAAAGAACCAGACTTTTTAGACTCATGGGGAATATTTATTTCAGTTGTTTCTTGTTTTATTAAACTGAGAGAGCCACTTTCTGTACCAACATACTTGTACATTACTAAAATAAATGAATTTTCAGATTACAACTAGCTTAAAACAAAAGATAAAGTGGTAATATAACATGACTCAAGATAACTTATTGTTTTCAGTTTTAAAAATTGTCTCACCTCCCAACAATACAAAAATCCATAAACTTAATAAGATGTAACAATAAAAAGCTCTATGCTGCAGTGTCAGTCGTAGTAAATGAGTACACATATTAATACTCTCTGTTGGATCATTTTAAAATTTTTGAATTATTGAATAAAAAGATTTCACAAGCATCAGTTAAGCAAAGATGTTGAAGTCATTCTTTATATATTTGGAGTCCTTTATTAAAAAATGGATCATGGAGCAATTACCCAAGATAGAAAAAAGTTCTAACATAAAAAAGTTCATTATGTATACATTAATAGTCTGAAAACAATCAATTCCATCCAAAAGTATCCCATCCTGTCATAATCAAACCTGCACGTTTGAAAACTCCATTGAGGGCGGAGAGGGACAATTCTGGAGATAGCGCGTTTCGGGTATATTATGAGAATGAAGTTGGTACTTCTGTCTACTTTTGGCCTTTTCAGTTTTGTTTTGGCAGACGTATTTTGATCTGCGGCAATGTGCACTAGGCAACACTTTTGAAGTCTCGCGGAAGTTAGTGTCGATTTTTAGTTTAAAGTAGTTTATTTGCTTCACAGCTTTGGTTTGGCCGTGACCAAGATTTTACTTCCGAAATGTAGTTCTGTTCATACAAATTTTGAGGGTTCATCAGTTATATTTTATAGTGTCATTTTTTTACCTGTTTACATTTATGAATAATTGTGAACTATGTCCTTATTTCATCGAGAAACTATAATCCACTTAGTTGCTGGAGGGTGAGTAGTTTTTTTTTAAGCACTGTAAATAGTCAATACCATAACTTGTTTCTTATCAGTGGACAGAGACAGTAATGTAGCTACAATTTTTGTACTTTTAAGGACTGCTGGAACAGTTGGGGCTGTAGTTACCTGCCCTTTAGAAGTTGTAAAAACTCGCCTTCAGTCTTCAAATGCAGGATTTCATGTCCAACTCCCAAATATTGCTTCTCCTGATTGCAATGGAAGGCATGTTACTTGCAAAACTATCATGCCCTCTCACCAAAGAAGAAAAATTAATACTATCACATCTAGGCATGTTAACCAAATTTTGGCCATCTCTACCTATGGTATGCCTCACTCTAAGGCTATTGGACTTCTTCAATGCATTAGGTATTTAATACAATCTATTGAAGGATTAATTCATTTTAAATGTATTTGTTGTCAAGGAATCATTCAGATCAATGTTTTCCATTTAAGTTACACTAACATTAAGTATATAGCATAAACTACACTTCCTTTGTTTAATTCCACCATTTGTTCTTCCAGACTTATTGTCAAGCATGAAGGTCCTAAAGCCTTGTTCAAAGGCCTGGGCCCTAATATTGTTGGTGTTGCTCCGTCACGCGCAATTTATTTCTGCGCTTATTCACAGGCGAAATCATTTTTCAACTCAGTCCTTAATCCTGATACAGCATTAGTCCATCTCTTGTCTGCATCTTGCGCAGGTATGGTTTATATCTATGAAAATATTTTTCTCTTTGAGTGTAATTTTTGAGATATTTATTTATAAGTTTTTGAATAACATTTTGCGACTCATACATTCCCATTAAAAACATAATCTTTTTTACAATTTCTGTGATATGAATTATTTCATAACTTATTGGGTATATTTCATATGATGTTATTTTCTTTATAAATGAATTGGAATAAACAGTATTATGGACTAAAACTGTGGCTTCTCATCTCTATGGTGTGTTGATTATGATTAATAATTAAATAGATAATTTAACCAAATTATTTAATGATGGGAGTGTGTACTTGATTGCACTATTTCTAGTGAATATAATCTTAATCGAAGTTGCTGTACTGACCATGTTTTGTCAAATGGCTTTATAAATGTAAGGTTTTGTTTTGTTTGTTTACAAAAAATATCTGCCTTGGATCAATAGCTGCGTACGTGACTTTGGGAACGTACTCACTGTGGTGGGCCAACAGTTAAAGGGAGTTAAGTCACTGTTCCATATGAGTAAAGACATTTTATTAAATTTTGCAACAGTTTTTGTGTGCCCTAGGACACCGGACCGGCATTCCGCCTTCATTTCAATTTGAATTCCTGCTGTTGTTTACGGTTAGTGCCTGACCTTGACACCGTATTCCAGTGATACTACTGCGTAGTTAACGCTCAACTTTTATCATATACTAGCCGTTTTACCCTCCTTCTCGGCTTGAAATTGAAATGGTTTACCTTGGAAATAGGAAAATTGGAGTAACTTATAAATGAAATCAAATAATAATGGATTCTCGTCAATATATAATAATAATAATAATTGGAATAATCCCATATAAGTGTGAAATAGTAAATGACATTGCTAAGTCATATAGATGCGTTTCACGATGAGTTTATTAATATTTGTATGAATGGTATAATATAAAAATGGCTCCAGGAGTCAGAAATAAAAAAATCGAGATCCATTAATGTAAACAGCGGGTCAGGATTGAAATAAAAGTCCGTCACGCAGGGGCTGCGTTAACTAAGCAGATTTCCCAAGTGCGCCACGTATTTGCAGTTATCTCTAAACTTAAAAGTACATTGAGAACAATATTTGGTATTTAAGCTTCAAATAAAGCACTTCATAACATAATAGAATATTGAAAATATGAGATGAGTAGGAGTGGGGCTTTACAGATGACCGAAAACTAAAAAATGCAAATATCTGAGTAAATAATCAAGATACTGAAAAAATGTGCATGACAACATTTATAGAACATTACATTTGCAATAAGATTGAGACTATACAATTTTTCGATCCGACGCATAATAACGGAGATACTAAGAATTTTCGAAATTCTCCCCCTAGTCCGATTTTACGCCATTAACGAACTTGATCTTTCTTTTTGTATAAAACGATTATATATCAGCTTTGGTAACGATAAAACAAAAATTGCGACCGCTAGAGCCGTAACAGACAAATATATATATATATATATATATATATATATATATATATATATATATACTCGTATACAGTTTTGAACGGACCTCATTTTCGTCATCTCCTGGGTAGGATCGATGGACATTTGAAGAAAAATTTCGAAAATCGCATCATGAGTACAACCTCAATAGCTGATTCCCCTTGAGGGAAATCTGCTAAAACGTATCCTAACACCAATTCGTTATTTAAACTTTCTGATAGAACCAGTATTCAGGGAGCTTTTGAAATTTTTTTGTTTCAGCTTCCAAGTTAAACTCTACTCCTGTCAGTATCATTAACGTATAAAATAACGCACATTCACAAGATCTATTCCCTTAATTCGTAAACCAAAATTATTCACTAATTAGACAGGAATAAC
Source organism: Riptortus pedestris (assembly GCA_019009955.1). Classification (NCBI taxonomy): domain Eukaryota; kingdom Metazoa; phylum Arthropoda; class Insecta; order Hemiptera; family Alydidae; genus Riptortus; species Riptortus pedestris. The sequence continues at coordinate 197,805,441 of CM032228.1, read as the reverse complement.
ATCTTTGGAAGTCTGAAGACAAAATGTCGAAATTCATAAATACTTAAGTAATTTAGGACCATAATCGTTATTTTAAACACATCGTATTCTGTACATTTTCTCGATAAAACGAATATTAACAAAGATACTGATGCCAATGTCTACCTTCATTCCAGATGAAAATTGGAATTCACAAATACCCTATTGTACCTTGGGATACTTACCTTACAAATAAAAAAGTCTGTTAAAACCTTCCAAGCCGTTTTTGAGTGATTGAATAATAAACGAGTGGATAGACTTGCAAGATTTTCAATTTTGATGTCATTGTTCGTAGAATGGGCTCAAACAAAAATATTTCCCCGCCAAATTTAAATGCAAAGTCGGACAAACTTTAGAGTTTTATTTATATAATTGTAAATTTATTCCAGGCTGTTTCACTTTATTTACATGCAATAAATGATTAAAATTTGCTTAGATTATCATTTACGAATAGGTGAAGTGACTTTCGATAATTTAAATAATGATTACGCTTACTAAATTTATCTAGGTTGACACTGGCCTGTTTTTTTACACCATTACATTTTAGCAGATTTCCCTTTAGGGCGTCAGTTTTTCTTTCTTATTGTTCTGCTCCAAAGAAATTCTCGCTAATGAGCATGAACTCATGAGCATGAACATTTTTTGTTATTGTATTTTATTATTTTTGCTTCAAATTCATCCTAAAAAACCTTTTACTGAAAAAGAAAAAGCCTAATTTGAAGAAAAAGATAATAAATACTTACGTTTCTCCTTTTCGTTTATTGGTAGTATTTTGATTATGTACGAATTCCTTCTGTTCAGCTTAAAAATCTTCCCATAACAGATAAGAAATTTCAAATCTCTATATTCAAACGTCAAATCGAAGCTAAAGATCAAGTCCTATAATGTCTGTAAATTGGGCAATGAGTGTGATTTAAAGAGAGAAAAATAAAAATGTTTCTTCTATTATGAGTCGGTTTTAAAAATGGCATTTAATGTTCTAAATTCTCATTTATAGATTTTTTCACAAACTTGAAACATAAAGGAGTTATTTTTAGATCTTGATTTTCATCTTTCCCAAGCCAAATATTTTGACACTTAAATATGACATATTGTTTTTATCAGACCCTTGCTATGTGATATACATCGATAAATTGTTCAGGTGACGTCGTCAAGGAACAAGAGGCATCAATTATGATTTGGTTATTACCATACTCGATGTTTAACTGAGCAATATAAAACTATGAAAACAGTTCTTTCATTGGTAAATTTAAGGTGGGAGTGGGTGAGGAGAAATAATTCACAAGCACGCACAACCTCTGAATAATCCATTTATCGCCATATATATATGTAAACACTCACGCCTATACGTAAATAAACATATTTAGTTTTATTTGTTATTATGCAGTGGATGGAATATTTTCAATAATCAAATTTATTAATAAGGTAATATCTACACTTGGTCTCTCTCTACATTTTAGCAGATTTCCCTTAAGGGACAGGTTAAGCTCATTACTGGCTGAAATCCGGACCAGTGGGAGGAGGGGTTTAGAGGCGAAGATTTTCGAAAATTCGAAATATCTCCGTTACCATACGTCGGATCGAGAACGTGTATAGAACGTGTATTTCAAATTAAATGTACAATAAATATTGTTATATACATTTATTCTCTATTTTGAATATTAACCGAGATATTTGCATTTTTCAGTTTTCAGCCTTCAATAAACCCCCACTGCTATTCGTGTTACATAAACAATACTCTGTTATGTAATAAACCACATTATTCGAAGCTTAAATACCATAAATTGTTTTCAAGAGACATTTATTATACGAGATAAATGCAAATATTATTATCGTGACCCCCCCCCCCTTTCTTAAGTTCTTCGACTACTGAAATTTATTGAGATAAAAATTATTCTGATTCATTATAAATTACAGTACTAGATATAGTAAATATTTTTTAATAAAATTAATATGTTATATTCTGTATATTACAGAGGGAAATCTGCTTAGTTTACGCAGTCCCTGCACGACGGACTTTTCTTCTAGCTAGAATAATAATTGAGCCGTTTACATTTTTGCCGGTTCGGCCTTCAGTAAACGCCCACTTCTATTCGTGTCGTTACCACTTGAAGCTACTGTATTACTAAACAACTCATGTCCAGCTTACCCAGTAAGCCTTGTTAACATACGTTATGTAGATAGAGTAAAATAGTGAATACAATGTGCACGTGATGCAATCTGTTTTGCCCGTGCCTTTCTTACATGAGAGAAATTGCTTAGTTTAGCAGATTTCCCTTAGATGCTAATGATGCTATTTTCAAAACTTTTCACAAATGTCCATCCTACTTTGGAGCAGACCAAAATGAGGTCCGTTCAAAATTATATATATACTTGTCTGTTACCGCAATTTTAGCAGATTTCCCTTACGGGAAATCAGCTATTGAGGTTGTACTCATGATGCGATTTTCGAAATTTTTCTTCAAATGTCCATCGATCCTACCCAGGAGATGACGAAAATGAGGTCCGTTCAAAACTGTATATATATATATATATATATATTTGTCTGTTACCGCTCTAGCGGTCGCAATTTTTGTTTGATCGTTACCAAACTCGATATTTAGTCGTTTTATGTAAAAAGAAAGATCAAGTTCGTTAACGGCTGAAATCGGACCAGTGGGGGGGGGGTTTAGAGGGGAGGATTATCGAAATATCTCCGTTACTATACGTCGGATCAAAAATGTGTACAGAATCAATCTTATTGCAAATTAAATTTACTATAGATATTGTTATATACATTTATTCCCTATCTTGAATATTAACGGAGATATTTGCTTTTTTATGAAATTTGGGCCGATACCGGATTTTTGAATTTCCCGCGAAAAGCTAGTTCGGCCCTTTGCCATAACCGTTCGGCTCTCCTATGGAGATTTCTCTATTGTTTAACTTCACGTGGGAAATCTACTTAGTTTACGCAGCCCCTGCGTGACGGACTTTTTGTCTTGTGGTTACCAATTTCGATATATAGTGCTCGATGTAAAACTTAAGATCAAGAGTGTTAGTTGCCTGATCAAAACATTGTATATAATAAATCGTGTGCCAAATTGAATTGCTCATAAATATTGCTATATGCCTAGTTTCTCTGTCATGATTATTAACCGAGATATTTGAATTATTTAGTTTTCAGCCTTAGTAAACCCCAACTCATACTCATGGCATATTAACAATAAGCTGTTATACCATGAATTACTTTATTGGAAGCTTATATACCAAATATTGCACTCATTTTGAGATACACGCTTGCAAAAACGTTGTAAGATAACGACATCAATGAAGATTTTACATTCTATGCTCGAAAATATTTAATATGATCTATTGCATAATCGATATTTAACTATTTTATTCAACACTAAAGATAATATTATTTAGTTAATGGCTGAATCCGGACGACGAGTAGTGGCGGGGGGGGGGGGTTGGAGGTGCAATTCGAAAATTTATAATAACTCTCTTACAACAGTAGATACCAGAAGAAACAACAATCAATTATTAGAAACTAACAGATCTCAGATCCAAATTTGAACTTTTATTAACAAAATTGAAACATAATTGTCTACATTTTAAATTTCTATTTTTTTTTTTTTAACATCCATTTTATTTTTTAGATATGAATATTGTTTTTCATGTTCCATTTAAATATATTTTCTGCATTCCCTAAAGCCTTTGTATTTTCAAAATCAAAATTATGTTTATGTTGCAAAGCGTGTAGATGTTACCTGGTTAAATATGAACCGTCTTCACTTGAGGCATCAGCTATAGAGGCCGTACTCATGATGCGATTTTCGAGAAATGCCTTCAAATATCTTATCAATCCAACCCAGGAGATGACGAAAATGAGGTTCGTTCAAAACCATACACACACACACACTACACATACACATATACATAAATACATACAAATACAGGGTGTAAAAGACTTTTTGAGGCACGATTCTATACACAATTCCCAACAAAAACGTTCACATAAGGTCTTATCATATTCTCACTTGTTTTGGAGATATAGTTTTTATTTTTCAAATGGGAACTATTTTTTCCCATATAATAAACCATAATTCCAAAAATTATTTCAGTATCGAAAAATTGAGTTTACCATTCGAAAGAGCAATAGATTCCCTTAAAATGATGCCCCAAGCATAACCCACCCATAATAAAGGGCGAACTAAGGAGGTTAATGAGAATAAGTAATGACATTTTCTTTCACTGTAAACTTTCTTCTTCTATTACTCCATTATCTTAAGAACAGATTAAACTTTAGAAAAAACTTCTACATTTAGTAAGCTACAAATCTCTCCTTTCGTTTTCAGATCCCAACAATCCTCTTCATGGCAAGGATTCTAAACAGCAAAAACGATATCTTTTAATTAGCTTTGGGAGATGATCCCAGGCAAAAATTACAATACAGTTATAAATAAGAAAAAGGCTTAGTTTATTATCATTTAAAAAGAAATATCAAACATATTTATTAAAATAAATTTAGTATGAAAAATAACATAAAGATTACAAGTGGCGTAAGAAATATTAAATTATAAATATGTTTTGAGAAAAAAAATAAGTTTTTAGGTAGCAATAATATTACTAAAGTAGCTGCTCAAAATGGCCACCTTGTGTGCACACGGCCTGCACTTGTGTAGAATTCCTCGTGTAGCACTTCCCTCTTGTTCGCTTTCATCCTCCCACAGGCCTGATGGATCCTCTGTATAAGGTCTTTCCTTGTGGTCACATATTGGTACATTGCGGACTTCAACTTCCTCCAAACGTAATAGACCATCGGTGTCAGGGCTGGACTCCTTAGCTGCCACCTCTGTGGACCATATCTCCCTATCTATCTTCCAGGATAATTCAGGTTCATCTAGGCCCTTACTGCAGTACTGCTATGTGCCGGGTGTCTGACCATGCTCTTGCTCTTGTTGCCAGGGGTATTTCTTCTAACGGTCGTGAAAGGTTCTCTTCAAGAAGGCCTAAAAAAGCAGCAGCATTGAATCTGTGTTCCAGGATTATTTCGTACAGCAATGTGCTCCCTATCACCCCTAGCCAGACGTTCGCACTGAACTGGTCCTGGAAATGATTCCCCAGTAATGCAATTTTTTTTACTAAAAATCCCATTTTTCATGAATGTTGGCTCGTCGGTCCATAAGACTTGTAGAGGGGAAGTGTTATTATTCATATCATTTTCAATAAAAAGCACTTACAAAACCAAAGCCCAATATTCTTGTCTTGAGGCCGCATACCTTGGTCAAGGGTCAGATTAAAAGGATACAGCCATCTCGCTGCTGTGTCCTGTGAACACTAGTATGAGAGATGCCAAGCAAAAGCCCGCTTCTCCGACTGCTTAATCTAGAGTTATCTTCTAGACCTGAAGAACGATATCTTCTATTATCGGACGAATACCTCTTAGTCTCCAAATCCTTCAGAATTAGGCCTAACACACCCGTTTCACGAACTCGGCGAAAGTTACTGAAAATGTACGACTATCAGTTAGACGCCTTTCAGAAAAATGTAGGGCGTACAGCCTTCTAGCTTCTCGAACATTTCCATTTCGCTCGAGCCATACATGTAAAACATGTCGCTGTATTCTAAGTTTGTTAATGGCATTTTCTGAAATAATAGTAAAAATTCTGTAGAAAGTAAGAACACTGACTGACTATTTTTGAATTTGAGGTAAGAATCTAAGAGGATAATGCCAAAATGTTTACTGTCTTAGTACTTACTTGGCCTCCAAAGTGGAATTAGTATCCTATCCAATGATAACAAAGTTTCATTTAGAAACTCAGTGGGTTAATTTTAATAAACTGGATTTTTTTGTTTTTTAATTTTATTTATTTTAATAAACAAGGTTGTTTCTTTTTTATAACTCTATTATTACAGATATCAAATTGGTCAGATGTACAGTTTCATTAGTGCTGTAATCAAATCAGTTTTTGCAATTTAGAATACTTTTGAAAATGAAATTGAAGGGGGATTTTGAAAATTTAAAATATCACCGTAATTTTTAGTCGGATCTAAATATTTTGTAGAACCAATCTTATTGCAAATTTAATTGTCTGTAAATGTTCTAATATGATTTTTTTCACTATCGTGATTGTAATGCACATATTTTCTCTAATATGAATATTAACCGAGGTATTTTGATATTTTAGTTTTCAGCCTTCAGTAACCCCCCCCCCCCATTCCTATTTGTCATAGTCTTGTCATAACAGTAAGATGTTATGCTAAGAACCACTTTATTCTAAGCTTAAATACCAAATATTGTTTTCATTAACTTTTACTGTATGAGATACGTGCAAATATGTTTATTACGATTTCATCAACTAAGATTTTACATTCTCGTTCGTTTTGTTTGTTCTATAACATACTCGATATTTTAATGTTTCATTCAACATTGAAGATCATATTAGTTAATGGCTGAAAAAGGGAGGGGGGAATTTGAAAACTCAAAATATCTCCGTTACTATGAGGTGGATCGACAAACGTTAAAGAACAAGTCTTGTTAAGCTATTGATTTTCAATATTCTCTACATTTGCTGTTCTATACATTTTCTCTTAAGTCCTTTATTAAGCAATGTATTAGTCCAATCTTGTTTAATAGTATGTCATACGTGGGAAAAGTGCTTAGTTAACGCAGCCCTTGCGTGTCGGACTTCTTGTCAAATCCTAGGTAGGATCGTAGGACTTTCGAAGAAATGTTTGGAAGTTTGAGTCATGAGAATAACCTCAAGAGCTGGTTTCCCTTAATGGAAATGTGCCAAAATATGATCTCGAAAACTCAAATACCATTGCTAATTTGCATTAGATTGTTGTTTTAGAATAAATAAATTCAAAATTGTGAGTTTTTGAATGGAATTATAAATTTATTTTTTGAGACACTTAGCGCTTTGCAAAGTATATTCGTAACATCTCTATATTTCTTTTTCTGTACTTAACATTACAAAAATATCAAATGTTTAAACAGTTAATCACTTTTTGTTTTTTCCTTTTCTTTTTTGGTGGTTTTATTGTGTTATTTAAATAAACAGAGTAAAGGGTGCATAATCATCGAGAGGTAAGAAAGTCAAAATGATAGTTCACAAATATCGCTTTATTTGTACAAGTATAGTATATTCAACAGTTACCTGTAAACTGAGATTTCATTTAGTGAGTTCATTTTCAAATATATATTCATAACCTTGGGCCGTGGGAATCGAACCTACGACTCGACGTTTTCCTTGTTCGTTTATTTTCATAGAGTAGCTATATTTAAAACCGTTAAACCGACATATTTGGTATGTATATTGCCCCTGAAAAGAATCGACGAGCTCTGTGTTCTATTAAAATAGGCCAAAACTTTAAATACCTGCTTCTAGTCAGTTGTTTACGGATTGAGAGCCAAAAGGAGACCGTCCATCTGCTACAGGTATAAACTCACTAGCCAATAGCCAGAGATGGATAAAAATTTCTCTAGGTGTTATTATTTCTATTCTGTTAGATGTACGGTGGGAAACTCTTTTTTCTTCTTCTTCTTTTTTTTTATTCTTTCGCATTATTTGTATTTTAAAAAATTTTCAGTAGTTGAAATGAAGTGAAATTGAAAACTTTAGTTACCGTTACAGTTTTGCCAGTCCCTCGTTCTCCCTTGATGGGCATCTTAGGGTTTCGGTTGTTAATCGATTTGTTCCTCATATAAACGGAATGTCGTAAACGAATTCAAGGACTAAGGTTAATAGTCAACGGACACGGAAACGGAAATTTAAATTGAGTCAATCGTCCTAACTATGAAAGTTATTTATTAAGAAGTTTCGATGTACATCTTACATTCTGAAGAAAAATGTTTGGCATCAGCCAAACATAAAGGGCAGGTATGAGAATTTGTATTTTTGTACCCTAAATACTTTATGAAGTATAGTGTGTGGGTTTGTTTTTATGCCAACCTACTCTTGATGAAATATAGAACACTTTATCTGCACAACTAGAATAAAAGGATTAATAAAAAAATCTGTTTTATTCCCACTTTTTCCTAGTATAGTTTTGTTACTAATGGTTGATATTTTGAGCAATTGCTCATTAAGTTCAAGTTAATTGTTGAAAGTATACTCTAATATAAAATAAATAAATATATACATTATGCTTCCTATACATTTTGTATTAAAATTTACCGGTTAGGTGTTGGAAATTCAAAAACTTTAGCTTCCCCCACTTCCCGATGGCTCTTGTGTTTTCGTCATAGAAATGTCAACTAAGCATGTTTCCACGTGCTGGAATGATATCATCTCAAATTCAATTCTATCTTTCTCCCGTAATTAGAACCCTATGTAAACAATTAATTTATGTTGGACATGAGATGCTTTTAGTGATAACGTTTCTTTACGCAAAAATCGTATGAAATGGAACCGTGGTTAACAGAAAGCTGAAAACCATACAATAAAAGTAATAGTGCTTCATCACAAACCATCTTATGTGTATTTTAAATTACAAGTCGTATTTACGTAGGCCCCAGAATTCGGGAGAAATAAGAAATAGAATTTGAGATGATTTTAACATCATGCTTAGTTCTACATAGTTCTTGGGTGATGGCCTTTCGAACTTTGTAGATACCCTTAGCACAATTCCTTCCTTTGTCAAGATTTAATTGGTAGTTGTTTTTTTTTTTCAAAGGATGGTACAATATATATTGTATTTAATGTGTTACTATCAAAAATCCTTTAGTTATTTTTTCAAATTTATTTTTAATTCGCATGACGGAAGGGTTAAGACCAGTAAGATTTTGTGCTATATTGTAGTAAGATTATGTGCTATTTGGCTAATATATTGAACTACTTTAGGTAATTGGCTTATTTTCACTTTTTAAAGGTTGGAAAAACTTAAAGTAGCTCCCAAAAGAACGGACTCTAGAGAAATTAGAAATAAAGTAAAGTGAAGAGAATGCATCTGGGAGAATGCATATGGGAGAAAATAGGCATGATTAAAGCTGTGTCAAGAGAGAGCTTCTATAAAAAGAAACTAATTCCTTGAAATCCTGGAATACAAATGGAAGCCTAGAACTGATAAATCAAAGGGACTAATTTGAAATACGCATGCCCGACAAATTACAAAAGTCTTTAGATCAGATTACAGAAATGAAAAAGAGAAATCTGCTACAAAAATTTCTTAAGAATTTCATGAAACCAAGCTTGGTATAATTAATCAGGCTTATCATAAAGTCAAATATTTGCAATTTAGTTTCAATGTATGTTTCATCATGATAAAGAGAAAGTTTGGATACTATTTGTTAATTATTACGAAATATGTGGCCGTTGCAAAGAATATATAGAACATTACTGATGAAAATATACTGAGAAAAAAGTAGCTACACTAATGATGTGAGGCTCCACCTCCTTGAACCCGCCGCCCACCATTAAGGCAGTGATGACGTGGTTCGTCAAAAAGTCTCTGCGAAAAATAAGCATATTTCCCACGCACTGGGATGACACAATGTTGATCTCATCTCACAATCTATTCTCTATTTCTCCCGTAGCAAGTAACCTACGTAAACAGGAATTGAAAAATAAGATGGATTTGGAAATCGGCTTAGTTTGTGCAGCTCATGCGTGGCGGATTTTTTCTTAGGTGAGATGGCTGGACGGAATTTTGACGAAATTGATTTGAAAATCGCATCAAGGTTGCAACCTCAGTAGTTGAGTTCCTTAAGAGATACCTTTTAAAAATACCAATCCCCCAAACAGGGATAGAATTCTGAAACAGTTATTAATATGTATACAGTTCAACAAAATTCAATGGGAAAGATAATAAATAAATCATTAACTTAGGAATACATAATCTCAAGAATATGTAAAACTATTGAAATAATTGACTTAGGCAAAATGAAGGGCAGCTATTGTTGAGAAAAATTATTTTTCTACAAGATTGGTTATATAACATTTTTCAAGGTTCCGTATAATAACGAAGCTTTTCACTATTTTACATTTTACCTGTTCTCTAAACTCCCACCTCTCTTTCTGATTTTGTCCATTAACGGAATTGATATTTCGTTCTACTTAAATATCGACTTTGGTAAAGATGAAAACAATTGCGGCCTCCAGAGCACTAGGATATCAAGACATTAACGTCACATCTTTATATGTTAGCTTATTCTTAAAGTGAGATTAGCAAGATTGGAGGTATATTGAAACTTGGAAAAAAGCAAGTAAGTTAATTTTTGAGTTAAAGAAAAATGAATAGAATACAATTGGTAAGAATTAACTTTTGGAATACGATTGGTTATGTTTACGATCATGAATCTTTGGTCTTTCTTTCCTGGAGGGACATCTGTTATGATTTTTATTGCTTAGTAAACTTTTTTTATCAGTTTCCGATGTATTACTATTAATTCTAGATGTGGGTAGCCAAGCCAGATCGTTTAATTTACATCCATACTCTTAAATATCCCTTCATATACCGTTGGCAGGCTAACATTTCGTGTAATACTAACAACTGCTCTATCCTCTAGCGTGTCTTGTAATAACAGATACATTTCGAATTTTCTAAATTACCCCTCTTAACTCTCTCCTCCCTCTAGCCCGAGCCATTACGAAATTGTTCTTTAGTCTCATATAGATAATTTAAATAACGAGTTTGGTAACGATCAGACAAAAATTGCGACTGCTAAAGCGTTAACAGACTAGTATATATATGTGTGTGTGCGTGTGTGTGTGTATTAAAATTTGATCGGATTTTCGTCATCTCGATTAATACTCAAGATAGACAAAAATATATATATATATTGCAACATTTATAACAAATTAAATTTGTAACAATATTGGGTTTACGCTGTCTCGGGGTTATGTCCTCTGTTGTTGAAATGTGCCCCCTCCCCTTACTTTCGTGGGTAGTCTGACAGATGAATAGTTTGGGAAAAAGTATTCCTAAAAATGAATTTATTCCTCTTATCTACTGTGACAATGTTTTAATCTGATAAATACTTATTTTCTATTTAAACTGTGAATTTTTGCCGATATAAAGTAATCTACTTTGGGATTTAAATGCCTTCTACTGTGAAGATGTGTACACCCACCTTTTATATATCCTTATCATAATTCGTGTCTGTTTTGCTTACTGAACTGTATACTTTAAAACGGAATCACGCCAAAATCAGGCTCCATTCAAGTAATAAAGCAGCTTATAAAACATAAGTAATGTTTACAGTACCTACTCCAGAATAACCAATTAGCTTCACACGCACTTGTAGAATTTGTTGTGCATATAGTGACGTATATTCCTTTAAATACAAAAAATGCGTCCTATATGGAAGATATTATCTCAGATGAATACACCTTTGACACAAAAATTTCAGTTTCATATGAGTTGCACATTTTTTTTTTTTTACTAATAATAATTCGCCCATAGTCGTGGAGCACAAACACATACATCATGGAATAAGAGTTTCCATTTCTAGTATATGAAAAAGAACTGATCGCCACATGTCTGCCTTGTACTCCTATTAAATTAAAGTTTTGTTGGATTTCATTTGAACGTGATATACTAATATTCCGTTCCAATGCAACGAATCGACAAATGTTATAAAACATAATTTATAGATATATTTATGGTAAACGAAATAGATAGGTATACAAATTGTTTGTGTCTTTAATACGTACGGAAAAAAATTGAATTTTATTTTATTTTCGCCTATCTCTAAAACCCTCCTTCTTCAACAGCTGGTTTGGTCAAAAGGGAGGGGGTGCACAACTAGACGTTGAAGCAAACCCAAATTTGAAATTTCAACATTCTGAAGCTGGCAATTTTTGTGTAATTCGAGGTACGTACAAACGTCACGCCGAAATTAGCCAAAATGGTTAAGGAAGGCTCAAAACGGATAATTCCGTTGAAATCCGTTGTAATTTTCGCCATTGCAATGCTTCCTTTACTTCGTAGAAGAAAGTAAAACTACTAAGGAAACCGTACAAAAAAAAAAAAAAAAAAATGTAACTTACAATATGATGATAAAATTTTAGTACTTCTTTATTGCTTCCGAATATTATCTGTCATTCGTTGAATATTCAAACGTGAGCTATCTACGCCCGTCTGTTATATTTAAATATCTTGTTCTGAGCCTTCTCAAAATATTAATCATTGGGTAAATTGTGATTTGTAGGAAAATTGAGAAAATCATGAAGACTTGTGTATAACTTCATATTTGTTGAGTTTGTTCAAATTAAGCTACTTGGACATGGCGAATGAGTTTGCGATGCACCTTATTCACTATCTCTGTAGTTTTATTTGTTAACTTAGCTTGCTGTTCACGTGATCAGCTTATGGCCTCCCCTCCAACTAGGTTCATTATCACTTCAGTCAATGGATTGGCAATAGCCTTTATCTATATTTGTTGCAAACGTGACCTCTATTATCCAACGACCATGTTTAATCAAGATCCATCTCATTTCATTAGATTATTTTAGATCCACAAGGACAATCACAGGAAAAGGTAAAAACGGTGTTTATAATTACTCATGCCGCTAATAAAAGAAAGAAAAAGAGAAAATAAAATAAAAATCCTTTTCTATCTAGAGAGTACTTCTTACTTGGACGAAGTGAAGGAAGTATTATAATGGTGAAATTTCAGTTTCCACTAATCCATCCTTTCCTTTATCCATGTTGACTTGTTTGTCGTGATATCTAATAGGTATTTACGTTACTTCTGTACCTCATAATCGACTAGACTTAAAATGATAGTATTTCATTTTTAAGAGTGTTCTAACATCTAGTTATGCATCTTCTCTTGATATTAAAATACATTAAGGGGAAATCGGGGGGGGGGGGTTACAGGAGGAGGGAAATAAAGCACATATCTCCGTACCTATTAGATACAGAAGATTTGTATAGGACATTTTTTCATCGGATACTTAGGAACGGTGATATCCTACATACATTTCAAATGAGATTACTTTAAATGAAGTGCAGCAAAACATTTTACAATTTAATATGAACACAATGAAATGATTTGCTGTCCACATCAGAACTTGAGAATTTTATAATTCTCATGACATTCTTTTCTTCGTGAGGAGATATGGATGGATTGGTTTGGGGGGGGGGGTTATAGATTATATGATAATGCTTTTGATAAAGAAACAAAATAGTCCGTCACGCAGGGGCTGCGTAAACTAAGCAGATTTCCTATGTGAAGTTTAGCCATAGAGCAATCTGCAAACTGGTAACACAACACCACCATAAGTAAATACAAACGGTAATGAGAAATCTTTCAGTTAATTTTAATAAACTCCCAACTGAAACGGCTTCTGAATTGTAAGAATAATTTATATTTTAATAACTCAAATTTTAGTAGTCCAAGAACTAAAGAAGGGGGGGGGGGCGGATGAACAGAACGTATTTGCATAAATCTCACAAAGTAACGAAGGTTAGGTAAGGTTAGAAACGACAGGTTAGGTTAGAAGCTTCCGCCAGAGCCGAGACTTAAAACGGCCGAACTAACCCGAACAACACCCGACCACAGACTTCATAAAAATGCAAATATCTCGGTTAATATTCAAGAAAGAGAATAAGTGTATATAACAATATTTATAGTAAATTGAATTTGCAATAAGATTGTTTCTATACAATTATTCGATCAGATGCATAACAACGGAGATATTTCGAATTTTCGAAAATCCCCCCTCTAAACCCCCCTCCCCTCCCTCTGGTACGATTTCAGCCATTAACGAACTTGATCTGTCTTTTTACATAAAACGGTTAAATATCGAGTTTCGTAACGATCAAACAAAAATTGCGACCGCTAGAGCGTTAACAGACAAATATTAATATATAGATATAGATATATATAATTTTGAACGGACCTCATTTTCGTCATCTCCTGGGTAGGATCGATGGACATTTGAAGAAATTTTTCGAAACTCGCGTCATGAGTACGACCTCAATAGCTGATTTCCCTAAAGGGAAATCTGCTAATTGAAGCTTATGAGAAATAATTTAGTTTGATAGATTAAAAAGAGTAATTGTTACTGGCAAGGAGCAAAAGTATTGAGGGGGAGGCGCTCTTTCTATATATACTCCTTGTACATTAATCATTTATGACTATATAAAGAAAAAGTAAAAATAAAATGAACACGATGAATGAAATTTGTCGCTAAATTCATCATTATTATTGTTTTCATCTGGAACTTCAGGAAATTTGAAGTATAAGTTGCAGCAATGTTGTTCTGGCAGAACTCTCCTCGGCCTACGCCTAAACAGATTTTAAATTATTCTTGGGATTTTTTAATCACTTTACACTTTCATTCCGATTTACTGCTATTTTACTCCAATTTTAGACTTATTTGCTCCACTAAGTCCTCTTCAAGCATGTAGTGAGCTTACTCTTCTTATGGTCCCTTGCTCTCAGTCCTGCTATTGTGTCCATTCATCCGACTATCGGCAGTATTTATATCAATCTAACGAGGAGATGTCAATTTATTTCTATGTTATCATCATGTACCGTTATTTATAGTGACTTTCATAAATCGACTCTTGCTATTGAATTAAGAAGCAAAAATGTGTTGTAAGCTTGTAAACATCTTGTTGATAACCCCAATACTGTTTTAGACCATTGGAAGTTTAATATGAGTTTTCCAACAACATATTACAATATCTTATCGCATTGAGTACTCTTTAGAAATTCATGTTTCTAAAATACAAAATGGACGAGATTATAGTCGATGATTATTAAGTTTTGGAAATCTCACCGATAGTGAATAATCATAAGTATATTAATCCAAGAATATATTTGTAGGTGAACCAAATTATTACAAGCATAATTTTTGTTTAAAGCTTCGTTATTAGAAAATATTTTAATTAATTTACTTTTCTTTATTCTAAATGTATGATATGTGAAAGGGAATATTGCTTAAACTATCTTTTGGACAAGAGAGACGATGGTTGAGCTAGTATCTCCATCTAAACAGTATTGCCTGCCAGGTTCCTCATCCCTTGCCAGCCCACGCCTTCTTGGCTGCCCCCCTCATAACTTTCTCAAAACCCTTCAAAATACAATTCCTTTCCCTGAATAAATAATACTATTTATATAAGTTTTATTTTTTTCTTCATGGCTGCAACATAAATTGCGCAAACTAATTGAAAAAGTCATTTTATACTACCTTTTAAATTATCAGTTTACATATGCAATTTCTAAACTGTTTCTTTAAATCCTACCGCTCGATCGACCTTCATTTTAGCAGATTTCCTTAAGGGAAATCAGCTATTGAGGTTGTACTCATGACGCGATTTTCGAAAAATTTCCACAAATGTCCATCGATCCTGCCCATGAGATAACAAAAATTAATTCAAAATTATACATACACAACCACACATATTTTTCTGTTAACGCCTTAGCGGTCGCAGTTTTTATTTTAACATTATTAACTCGATATTTATTCGTTTTATGTAAAAAAGAAAGATCAAGTTCGCTAATGGTCAAGTTCAAATCGGTCCAGTGGGAGAGGAATTTCTAAAATTTGAAATATCTTCGTTATTGTAAGTCGGATCGGAAAATTGTATAGAATCAATATTATTGTAAATTAAATTATCTATAAATGTTGTTATATACATATTTTGCTACCGTAAATATTAACCGAGGTATTTGGAATTTTAGTTTTCATAAGTAAACCACCACTCCAACTTATGTAATATTATCAGTAAGGTGTTATATTACGAACCACTTTACCCTAAGGTTATATACCAAATATTGTTTTCAAGAGACCTTTATTATGCGTGATAGTTGCCAATTCGTTGTGTGATGAGGACATCGCACAACGCAATTTTTGTTTGAACGTTGCCAAACTCGATATTTAGACGTTTTATGTAAAAAGAAAGATCAAGTTCGTTAACGGCTGAAATTAGAGGGGGAGAATTTTGGAAATTCGAAATATCTCCGTTGCAATAAGTAAGATCGAAAAATTGTTTAGAACCAATCTTATTGCAAATGTAAAGTTCTATAAATGTTGTTGTGTACATTTATTCTCTATCTTGAATATTTCCATTTTTCAGTTTTCAGCCTTCAATAAACCCCCACTTCTACTCGTGTTACATAAACAATACTCTGTTATATAAAAAACCACATTATTCGAAGCTTAAATACCAAATATTGTTTTCCAGAGACCTTTATTATACGAGATACATGCAAATATGTTTTGTAACCTCTCCGCCTTAAATTCTTTGACTACTAAAATTTGATTGATTGAGATTAAAATTATTCTGATTCATTATAAGCTACAGTTCAAGATATACTACATTGTTTTTCTTTCCGGTGAGCCGTTGGCAAACTTGTTACATTTGAAACGCTTCCCGTCGGAAGTAGAAAGATATCTTATTACCGTTTGTATTTATTCACTTAATATTCACGGTGGTGTTTTGTTAGCAATATGTAGGTTTATCTATTATTAAACTTCACGAGGGAAATCTGCTTAGTTTACGCAGCGCCTGCGTGAGGGACTTTTTTTTTTACATAGAAATAGAGAATATATGGTGAGATGAGGCCACAAGTATTAAGAAACGTGGGAACGTACCAGCACGTGGGAAATCTGCTTAGTTTATAGTTCTTTATTTAAATGGTGAGCAGGTTAGACACATGAGTTAAGTTTTGGGTCTCAACACACTTGGTTAACCAAGATTCGTAGGTAGGATTTCAGCATGGACAATAGGAATTTATTTAGTGTCGTACTAGCTAAATGAAATTATTAGCCTCAAGCTGGCTAGGAAATGTTGGCAACCTATCGATAGCTCGTCCCGCTTAGCCAAAGCAGCATAAACCGGGCATTAATTAGGAACATTTTAATTTTTTAACGGTGTCTTTATGGTATATAATCTGAATCATGTAAGATAACTCGAGTTGCCAACCCAACCTAGTTCTGGCATGTATGGGGAAATGATGGAGTATGCGCATCTATTACCTGCACCAAATGCAATCCATGCTGTGCCAGTTGCCATCCAGTGGGTGTTTATCACGGTCGTTCCTTGAATAACCATCCTAGAATATTCACATCCTATTTTCTCAATGTTCGGTCTTGCATTTGCCACAGTCATCACCATATAAACTTGTGAATTAATATCAACCTTATCTGTTTTTTGAGAAGACTTGAACTCGGATTATCTCTGTAAAATAATATCCACATTTTTGGTATCTACGTAGGACCGATGGGCATTAGAAGGCATTTCCCCCAAAATCGCCTCATTAGCTGACGCCAGTTACAAACTTCAAACACAAAAGAAACTTGCAAATGTTGCTCCCCAATGGTGTAACCCTTCAGTACTTTCGGAAGCTACTTTTTTTCTATTATTATTAAATTCATCGAAATCCATGAGATTTTTATTTCTAAGTATAAGCTTTAAAATATCTTACAACTTTTTAATAAGACTCGTTTTAAGGAATAATTGTCAGAAAAAGAAATCTTATACTACTTCAATAATAGCATTCAAGGCTTTCAACATTTATTTTTTTTAGTTTAATTCCCTTCCCCAAACGTTTATTTGGTTCCCAAACACTTTTAAGACTTCCAAAATATAAAAATAAAATAAAAAACTAGCTACCTCTTGCATTAATAACAGAATCTCCTGAACCTTTATGCAAATTGAGGTAGCATTCTTTTTTCTCCACCTTCATACCTCCATTATGGGGTTTTGATTGTACTCCTTGGGTGTCTTCCCACTCATCAATCGTTAATCTACTTTATCTTAATTCGTGAATGGAAAATATATTGGCAGTAGTTCTTACCCTGACCTCGCCAAATGACATAATCAGGCCATCTAAATGTGGAGGTGCAACTAACTTATTAGGTACCGGGTTGCTTCACCCTCCTGAACACTGCATTCCTATTATTTCTGTATTTGAATGTGTTTTTGTTCAAACATTATTATATATTAATTTATTTTAAATTGCAATACATCCTTTGGTAGTTTTACTTTTCATTGTAGTAACATGTTCTTGCTACTGATGACCGTATTATCCTACAATTTGATAATTATATGCTATTATGGGATATTGCTGCAAATGTATTATGTCTTTCAGTATTTTTTAATCTTTTGCACATTAGATGTTTTATTGTATTTTTTTTTTTTTGTGGTACCTATTTATTTCAATAGCTAGATTACTTACTTCCGGGTAGTTATATAATTAGATATAGGTATGAAAAAAGACTGGTCATGTTGCATGGACTCTCACAATAGAAAACCAGAGAGTGCGAGTAGCCTGAGAAAGAAGAGGCTATAGAAAAAGATTTGGACGCCACGCCAAAATTGTGTTGCGGGTAGACTGATGTGGTTTGGCCATGTTAAAAGATTGAGTCCCCTCAGACTGTCCAAGGACGTGCTATGTGACACACCACGAGCAAGTAGCATACTCGATATTTAACCTTTTCTGTCATCACTAAAGATCATATTTTTTGTGTTTGAAATCGGATCTCGCATAGCGGGGATTTAAAGGGGGGAGGGGATTCGAAAATTCCAAATATCTCCGTTACAGTAAATGTTACAGAACCAATCTTGTTAAACTATTGATGCAGTTGTATTTGTTGTTCTATACATTTTTTCTTAGCCCAATTATTGAGTGAGTTATTCGTATATTCTTGTTTCTAGCCTTCAGTAACCCCCCCCCCCACTTCTATTCTTTGGATTTTTACATGGTGAGATCAGTACTGTGCAACACCAGCGCTTAGGAAATCTGCTTAGTTTCAACACCTCCGTTACGGACTTTTTACCTTGAAATTAAAAATAGTATAGAATATATGGTGATATATCACCAGTGCGTGTCATACAGCACCTGGAAAATGTGCTTAGTTTATTCAGGCCTCGTGAGTCGAACATTTTAGCAGATTTCCCTTAAGGGAAATCAGCTATTGAGGTCGTACTCATGACGCGATTTTCGAAAATTTTCTTCAAATGTCCTTCGATCCTACCCAGGAGATGACGAAAATGAGGTCCGTTCAAATTATACATATCTATATCTATTTATATATTTGTCTGTTAACGCTCTAGCGGTCGCAATTTTTGTTTGATCATTACCAAACTCGGAATTTAATCGTTTAATGTTAAAAGGAAGATCAAGTTCGTTAATGGCTGAAATCGGACCAGTGGGAGAGGGGTTTAGAGGGGGGAGTTTTGAAAATTTGAAATATCTCCGTTATTATGCGTTGGATCGAAACATTGTATAGAATCAATCTTATTGCAAATTACATTTACTATAAATAGTGTTCTATACATTTATTCTGTATCTTGAATATTAACCGAGATATTTGTATTTGTATTCTGTGTGTGGTCGGCAGGAGTCGGCTATGTTCGGTACTTTCCGCCGAGAGCTCTGGCGGCCGTTTCCGTAACTGTTCGTCCTTCGTGAATAAGTTTAGAGATCCCTTACTACTACAGTTGTTATTGGGCAGATTTCTCTACTGTAAAACTTCACGTGGGAAATCTGCTTAGTTTACGCAGCCCCTGTGTGACGGACTTTTTTTGTATTTCCAATATTATTCGAGTTTTCAGGATTCAGTAAAACCAACTTTTGCTCATCGCGCGTTAACAATATGCCAATAGCTAGGGTCACCAACAAAAACACATTTCATCCCTCCAAACTTTATTTACATTTCCCTACATTTTTCGTGGCTTAAATACCACCTCTTCAGGAGACATTCCAGTTCTGAAGTGCTTGTCCCCTCTTACATTCGTTGAAACAACTGTCGCAAGGAACTCCTCCGCACTGGGAAGATCGTTGAAACTGAGATTCCAGAAACAGGTTGTCAGCTGTCAATAGATCGATTATTTTCACGTCCAACTTGAACTCCATTATTTCACGACATAATTTAAAATTGATTATTTTAAGATAAAATGTTGTAGAACATATGATTAAAGTATTTAATTTCTGTTTTCTTGTTTACAGTTTTTTTTTCTATTTTTTATGGTTTGAATATTCTCTTTTATTCCTTGTTTAGTATAATTTCTTTCTTTATCTATTATTTGAACGTTTCCAAAATTGAAGGTGTGTTTCTTGGAAAGGAATGATCCGTCAAGGCAGTTTTGTTTTCGTTATTGTCAATATTTTTTACTTGTTGCTTTAACCTTTTATTTAGCAGTTGCGAAGATTCAACGATATTAGTTCCATTGTAGGAGTTACAGCTTATTTTGTATAAAATATATTTAGATTGATTAATTTTATTACTTCATATTTTATTCTGTAAAATGTTTTTGGATTTTATTATTATATTTCCAGGCTATGTTTGATTCCCCATTACAAAACGGTTTCAGTTTTCTAGATATTTGTGGGTGATAGTTGTATGAATAGAATAGTTGTAATTTCATTTTATTGAAGTTCTCTATTAACTGTTTTTTACTATTTTGCAATACAATATGAGCATTTAGTTTATTATTGTTACTAATCTGTTTGTGTTTTATTAAAGGTAAGAATTCTGTTATTGAGCTGTGTTGAAGCTTCTTTTTTGGGGGGAATTTATTATTTCCAGTTTAATTCCCCACTTGTTAACTTTTGTTTCTTTATAGCCTATTTTCCTACTCATTGTCAAATGAAATTTGTATTTTTTTCTTATTATGTAAATCTATATCTGAAAAGAAAACGTCAGTAAATTTAAAAATACTAGATTAAATTCAAAATTATTTTCTACGTTTATAAATGATAACTTTTTCCGCTTTCTTAATTCCTCTCTCTATTATTTTGCTAGGATAATTATTTTCTTTAATCTAAGTTTATTTTTTATCTTCTGAAAATATTATGGGGATGTTCTCTTTAACGCTATCAAAGATCTATTATAAATCAAATTCGTTTTTGATTCGAAAATCCAAATTATTTCCGTTATTATAAGTTGGCTCTTCAAATGTTATAAAATCAATCTTGTTAAACTATTAATGAAGCTCTACAATATTTGTACTTTATTGTTTTCAGCCTTCAGTAACCCTCCCACCGCTGCGGAGGTACTTTTTCAATTTCTATGTACATAGGCTTCTTTCTACGGTAAAAATAGACAACAGATACTAAGATGAGATTACCGGCACATCATTCCACTATTTGAGAAATCTGCTTAGAAATAAAAATGCTGCAGTTGATATATAAACTAGTCCTCCATTTTTAATGTTCATACTTTTTGCAACTTCATAATTATCTTGTCACAATCAACGGGATTTGATGGAACTCTCTGAAACGAACCTTCAGAATGTAAAGCAATGTCTTAATTCAAAGGAAGACTTTTTAATTTTGTAAATTTGGTTTCTTACACATTTAATTGTCATGCTTTTTAAAAGATGTATATTATTCAAATCTGCTATATATAAAACTAATTAACAAAATCCTAAGAGTTGTTTGCCTGATAGTCATTTATCAGTACAGTTTAATAACTCATTCTTATCTTATCAGAGATTGGCCAAAATGCACAATATGTCAAGTGCTTTTAATTTTTTCCCCCTTTGTTTTGTTGCGCTATTTTAAGTAGAAAACAATATTATAAAAGTGGTATCAAGAAAATTGCTTGCATGATCTAAATGTAATTGGTAGTTATAAATAAATCTCTAATAGATAATCGACAAGCTCTGTAGCCAACATACTTTCAAATCATTCTCAACAATTCTAAATATATCCGTTATTATGAGTCTTTTACAGAAAAATAGAGCCAATCTTGTTAAACTGTTAATGTTCTAAACAATTGTGTTCTTTTATTCATTTTTTTTTTTTTTTTTTTTTGAAGCTCAAATATTGAGTCATTGCTGTTTTCTTCCCTTAAGGGAAATAGCTATTGAGGTCGTACTCATGACGCGACTTTCGAAAATTTTCTTCAAATGTCCACCGATCATACCGGAGATGACGAAAATGAGGTCCGTTCAAAATCTATATCTATATATATATATATGTATATATATATATATATATATATATATATATATATAATATATATTACGTCATGAAAATTGTAACCTGTCTGTACATTGATTTTTTTCGCGAAATTTCACGATAACTTTTCGTTTCACATGTCATAGACACCATAACTGCATTTTGTTTCTTTCGTGTATGTTTGTTTGTTACCTTTTCACGCATAAACGGCTGAACCGAATTTTATGAAACTTTGTATATATATTACTACTGGCCCAACTTAGACTTTAGGCTATATTAATATTCTCGGCAAATATAAACATAACAAGGATTGTTTATTTTGTAATTTAGAGTAATTTTTGTTATATGCACTTTCGCCGTGTACGGAAGTATAAATGAGTTATACGCTAAAAACTATAGCGGGAGTCCACAATTTTATTTGGCACAAAAGACTCAACCGAACTAAACCAAACTCGCTATGTGAATTAGTACTAATGATTTCCTTATAATAAGCCATACTAACATTTCTAGGGACGGGCAGGAGTGGGGGTTATAAGGGAGGCCTGAAATTAATAATAATGATTTCCTATTGGGGTTTCGGCAAATATGCACATAACAAAAGTTGTTTATTTTGTTATTTAGAGAAATTTGCTCAACACCTCTTTTCAATATGAACAACCAGGTACCTGACCTGAAAAAATTAATTCAAATGTATGTCATTATTTTCTCCTTAATAATTCAAATCTATGCATAATGCACAGGAGACGGGAAATATGACAATATGCAGGATAGTGAAGTCTTACATAAAAAAATAATTTTATTATTAACAAATGCCAACAACGGGTATTAACCCTAAACACTGGAACGGGTAAATATCAAAATATTGTGCAAAGTAAAGCCTTGCCAAAAATATGCCATCACCATTCAGCCTCAAATGAATTCCCGAGCGAAGCCGGGTATCTGAGCTAGTATATATATATAAAATTGTAACCTCTGTCTGTACATTGATTTTTTTCGCGAAATTTCACGATAACTTTTCGTTTCACATGTCATAGACACCATAACTACATTTTGTTTCTTTCGTGTCTGTTTGTTTATTTGTTTGTTTATTTGTTATCTTTTCACGCATAAACGGCTGAACCAAATTTTATGAAACTTGGTATGTATATTACTACTAGCCCAACTTAGACTTTAGGCTATATTAATATCCTCTAAGACGAACAAGAGTGGGGGTTATAAGGGAGGCCTGAAATTAAAAATAGCGATATTTCGTTTCCTATTGCTTTTTCAGCAAATATGCACATAACAAAAGTTGTTTATTTTGTTATTTAGAGTAACTTTTGTTATATGCACTTTTGCCGTATACGGAATCATAAATGAGTTATACGCTATAAACTATAGCGGGAGTCCACAATTTTATTTGGCACTAAAGACTCAACCGAATTAAACCAAACTCGGTATGTGAATTAGTACTAACGCCTTCATTATAATAAGCTATACACACATTTCTAGGGACGGGCAGGAGTGGGGGTTATAAGGGAGGACTGAAATTAATAATAATGATTTCCTATTGGGGTTTCGGCAAATATGCACATAACAAAAGTTGTTTATTTTTTTATTTAGAGAAATTTGCTCAACACTTCTTTTCAATATGAACTACGAGGTACCTCACCTGAAAGAATTAATTCAAATGTATGTCAATATTTTCTCCTTAATAATTCAAATCTATGCATAATGCACAGGAGACGGGAAATATGACAATATGCAGGACAGTGAAGTCTTACATAAAAAAATAATTTTATTATTAACAAATGCCAACAACGTGTATTAACCCTAAACACTGGAACGGGTAAATGTCAAAATATTGTGCAAAGTAAAGCCTTGCCAAAAATATACCATCACCATTCAGTCTCAAATAACTTCCCGAGCGAAGCCGGGTATCTGAGCTAGTTATATATATGTCTGTTAGCTCTAGCGGTCGCAATTTTTGTTTGGTCGGTACCAAACTTGATATTTAATCGTTCTATGTAAAAAGAAAGATCAAGTTCGTTAATGGCTGAAATCAGACCAGTGGGAAGTGGGTTAGGGGGGGGGATTTTTGAAAATTGATTTTAGAGTTTCGTTACTACTACTATTATTAGTAGGCAGATTTCTATATTGTAAAACTTCACGTGGGGAAATCTGCTTAGTTTACGCAACCCCTGCGTGTCGGATTTTTTATTTATAAATAGAGAATATATGGTGATTTGAAATTAATAGTCTGGCATAACAGCAGGTGGGAAAATGCTTAGTTTAAGCAGCTCCTTCGTGACAGACTTTTCACTTTCATTTATATCAATTCGTGAACTGCATTATTTTATTTTATTTAAAGTTCCAAATTAACCTTACGTCATGGCAAACTAGAATAATTATTATTATTTATTAACGTCCACTTTATGCAACTTAGGCTAATTGGGACGGGTTATCTACAGGTTACCACCCTTTCCTAGCCAGGGTGGGATTTTAGGACGTTATTTAATGAATTTCGTCACTAAATAATGTCCTTTGCCCAGGCAAGAATCGAACCTAGAATAATTAGGAGTTCTTAATAATTACTGCCACCTGTTAAAGAAAAGTGCAAATGCATAAAGGCTAATAGCTGATAAACATTACTCTTCCCAGACTTGTTAATAAGGTAAAAGACTTAATATATTAACTTATGTTTTCTATTTTTTTATTAGTCCGTTTCCTTTACAGAAATCAATCTGTTCTTGTTTAAAGTGTTGTTTTTTTCTATGCCTCTACTCTTAGTTTTGTGTCCTAACTGACTTCTTATATCTTACAAAATGTCTTCATAGGTCCAATGCTAACGCCCTGCGGGGAAAAAAAAATGATTTTCAAGGGAGTTATTTATGCAAAATTTAGTATTTGTTTTGTATACAGCCCAAAGGAGATAGGTGTGTAATGGCCTGAAGGACGGCTAATAATAGAATTCCAGGGCCACAGGTTGTTCACCTCCCTCTTGAGTGGGACAACACTGGTTCCTCCGCCCTGCCTGATTGATGTTTAGTCTAGTTTAGGGGGGCTCCCTCCTCGTTATCCTGCGGTTCCTCTCTTATCTGCACAACAATCAAACAGCACCTCCTTACTACATAGCACCCACGTAAACATACTTAATCCTTATATTTCAAAATTCTATAGGCTCAATCGCTATAATTGGACGGAGACATTGCTAATCAGCAACTAAAGCTGTTGATAGGAGCGAATATAGGCAATTAAGAAGGAAATTTTTTCGCCGGACGAATATCAATACTGTGTGGACTAATACACTTATATCATCAGCTATTAAAGTTGTACTCATGAAGCGATTTTCGGGCAGTTAATTGAAATGTCCATTGATCCTAGTCAGGAGGTGACGAAAACGAGGCCCTTTCAAAACTATATTAGACTGCATGGAGTCACGCAGGGGCTGCGTTAACTAAGCAGATTTCCCATGTTCTGGAATGGTACACTAGTGATCATATTCTGACACTCAGAAAGTACGGATTACTGGCTTAGCCACGAAAAAAAACATAGAGCATCAATACTTTAAGAAGATTGGTTCTGTGACATAATAACGTAGGTTTTTGAATTTTCACCCCCCGCCCAACCATTCCTTGTGCGATTTCTGCCATTAACGAATATGATCTTTAGTGTTACATGAAACAGTTAAATATCGTAAGATCGTGAGTATCATATAGATCAAATAAACATTTTCGAGATAAGAAGGTTAAATCTTAATTAGCAGCACCAGCGCACAAAGAATTTGCATGTATCTCGCATAATAAAGGTCTCTTGAAAACGATATTTGGTGTTTAAGCTTGGAATAAAGAGGTTCATGATATAACAGCTTATTGTTATTATGACATTAGTTGGGATTTTAGCTATTAACCAACTTGATCTATAGTTTTTTAGTACCCTTGAGGGAAATCAACTGCTGAGGTACTCATGACGCGATTCTCGAAACAATTCTTCAATTGTCCATCCATCAGCAGATGACGAAAATTAGGTCAAAGATATATATATATATATATATATATATATATATATATATATATATACAGTTAATGCAGTCAGCTATGAGGTTGTATTTTCGGAAAAGTTCATCGTTCCTATCCAGGAGTTAACAAAAATGAGGTCCTTTCAAAATTATATATATATATATTTGTATATTAACGCTCTAGCGGTCCCAATTTTTGTTTGATCTTAACCAAACTCGACATTTAATTTTTTATTCAAAAAGAAAGATCAAATTCGTTAATGGCAGAAATCGGACCAGCGGTGGGTGTAGATGCGGGCGATTTCTAAAATTTGAAATATCTCCTTTAATATACCTGGTATCGAAAAATTGCATAGAACCAATATTATTGTAAATGTAATGTTCTATAAATGTTGTTATATACATGTTTTCTCTATCTTCAATATTAACCGGAATATTGGCATTTTTTACATATCAGTCTTCAGTAAACCCCCCACTTTCAGTCATCACATGTTAAGAATAAGCTAATATATCGTGAACTTTCTTATTTCAAGCTGAAATTCTAAATATTGTGTTCAACAAGTGTTTTCTAGATGGGGTACATGCCAATACGTGATGACCTCTCCCCTCCCCTCTTGTCTATTGGTCTTGGATTACTAAAATTAGAGTGATTGAGAATATTTTGATTCATTATAAATTACACTACTAGATATGATAAATAGTTTTCAATAAAATTAATATATTCAGATATATTTGTGTAACTGTTTTTCTTTCCGATCAAGAATATATCTAGTTCTTTACTCACCTCTGGGAGGGGCTGACCTGGGTTTTTTTTTTTACAATTCATATTTTTTCTGTTGTGGAGTTTATCAAAATTTAAATTGACTGAATCATTTCTCATTAACATTTGTATTTATTCGCTTAATATTTCCGGTCGTGTTAAGTGCTACCAGTATGTAGATTTATCTATTGTAAAACTTCACGTGAGAAATCTGCTTAGTTTACACTGCCCCTACATGAAGGATTTTTGTTTGATTGTTACCAAACTCAATATTTAAGAGTTTTAAGTATAACTAATATCAAGTTCGTTAACGGCTGAAATCGAACCAGTGGGAGGAGAATTTTAAAAAAAATTGGAATAATTATGAATTATTAATACTTTTTCTCTATCTTGAATATTTACCGAGATATTTATTGGTGCCCTAGAATTGTTATTCATTTTCTCATAACCCAAAAATATTAAACAAGTTATTAGTATTTTCTTGTGTACAACCTTCAGTAAATCACTACTACTACTCATCGAATTTTGGCTTGGAAATAGAGAGTATATATGGTGAGATGACATTACTAGTGTGCTATTTCAGCCCATGATAAATCTGCTTAGTTTATGCAGCCCATGAGATGTATTTTAAAACTTGAATTTCTTACTGAAATTGAAAGCTGGCAACTTCCATTCATTCCCTGAAGTTCTTATGTCACTAATAGCTTGTTATTTTGATCAAATAGCTAGTGAGATTTATGATTTTGTTGAAGTGTATTGTGAGATCCATTCAATTATTTTTGCTTCAATACAATGTTTAACTATTATATATTAGCTAAACATTATTACATAAAGACATTATTTCTATACAATTTTCAAAAATTCTATAGCATTAATAAATTGATATTTTAAAAGATGGGTCACTGGTGACAAAATATATCGGGGTTTTGAGACGAACAAAAAGTATAGCTGTTGTATAAAGGCTACGTCCACCCATCTAGCTCTAATATGGCAACCAGCCAAGAAAACATTCTTGACATATCTGGCAGTCCATTTATATTAATTTAAATTTTTGATTATGTATATAAATATAAAAGCTTACTTGATTTATTTATTTATAATAAAAAATTTAAGATGGAAAGAAACTGTGATTGATAAGGTGTATTATGAAGTATCCATAAGGGAATAGAAATTTTTTCCCTCATGTTGACTTCTTATTATTGAGGGCACTCTGTTTTTAAGCGTTTCATTGCTGAAACTTAACTCCATAATCTTTAACAATTTGTTTGGAATTGTTAGTATATAAATTAGCACTTCAAGTTTGTTTATTGTTTAAACATCATCAAAATATTTGTTCCCTATTGTTAATTATTTCTTCCTTTTTGTTATCAATTACACTTTCTCAGTCCCAAGATTCATTCGTGATAACTTTCTATAGAAGTTTTTAATTATAACATTAAGTGAAGAATCATATGCATTTGAATGATATTCTTACTAAAAACTTTTAATAATTTCTCTTTTAATTCTTGTACTTTAGAATATTAGAAATTCCTATTAATTTACATCTTAAAATTATTCATTTATGAACTTAAGATTTTTATTTAAGTATTATTTTCTAACCGTACAATTATATGTTGTAATGCCTTCAATAGTTTTTACTTGTTTCAGATTACATTAAATTTAATACTTGCCTACAAACTAATAATTTTTATTCAAATCAGCTAATAAGTTTTCTCATTTTTGTGAATCATATTTGTGTTGTACATAATATTATTCACGATTGCTTTGCTAGTAGAACTCTGAGCAAACCCATATTAGTTGCCTAACTACAGTGTGTAGCTAACCAGCATTCTTTGCATTGTTTTTTGCAGGTTTTGTTGCTTGTTCTGCGACAAACCCAATATGGTTTGTGAAAACGAGACTCCAACTGGACCACCGAACTAGTGGTGAAAGACTTACTGCAGGGCAATGCATCCGGAGGATATACCACCAGTCGGTCAGTAGCACCCCGTTCAGCAACACAGATCCTGGGGTGTAGCCTGGAGATGGTGAGGAGCGATCAAAAAACATGGTCGCTTTGCTCATACTAATGCCCCTTGGGGCTAACCCTATTTTCTTTCTTTTTTTTACTCAACATGGGTTTTATACCAGGGTGTAAACAATCTCTATATTTATCTCAATATTTATACCTTTTCATTAAAACGTTCTTTTTTTGCTCATTCGCTAAGTTGAATCAGTGATCTGAACAAATAACCTCCAATTACAAGAACTGTGGATTTAAACACTACAACCAATTTCATATCCTCGATATTTAAAGTGTCTGCTGTTATAATTGGAATGATATCTGGCCAATTTACATCTCTTTTAAAGAACCTCATTAATGAGACTAAATCTTAAGGCTTATGTCATTTCTTACTCTATTAAACTCAAAATGTCATGTAGAAAGGAAGTCATTCCCTTCTGTGGAATTACTCGATTAGAGCTTGAGTCATTATAGCTTTTTCAGACTCAGTTGTCTTCATATCAGGCAATATATGAATTTGTAAAAGTTGCTTATCATTCCCCATAAAATCAGTTTAGGGAAGAGAGATTTCAGAACAAGTGAACATTCTTTCAAACCTTGTTATTGATGATCATCACTCGAGCCGTTTACATAAAATTTGTCTCATTATTCCCTCTTGGGATAGGGAGCTGGAGATCTTTCAGTTATACCGGTTTCTGTACTGTAAAAAGCTGTTAAACCACTCATAGAGTGCTCATTAAAATTTCAGTGCTTGAATTTTCAAATTTGTGCCAGGCAATAAAGTGGATACTTTTTTAATAACATGGAAGTTGATTTTCTGAATTTAGAGATGTTCTGAGTTCACTATCTGGGCAATGTGACCCCATTCTCTGCACCCCATTTTCCTTCTTTATATTTACAAAGTTGTTTACAAATGAAACTTTTGTAAATGTTCGTTTTTTAACACATACAGCAATTTATTTCAATATTCTGCTGTATTATTCCATAGGATCACAAATTCCTCCTGTTATTTTTTTTTAATATATATTTTATTTCTTTATCTACAGGCTATGGCCTGGCACTTCATATGAACAGAAAGTCCTCATTTCCTCCAAAACAAACAGAAAGAAAAATACACTAGGCCATGCAGCGGTTTCCATTGCCTTCTGAATGAGAATATCAAACAATAAAGGCAACAGGAAGTGCTCAAGGAATTTCATTCGAGACCATTATTGTTAGAGATCCAACCAGGCCAAAACCCATGGTCTGCATAAGTTGTCTAATGTTATCCATTAGCCAGTAACAGGATACAAACTACAACTTTAATGTATCACCTCTTCTCCCACTGTCATGGTTGTAGTGAGTATTTAGACAAGGAGTATATTGCCTCAATATTACATTAATATATTGTGCCAGAATTCGGCACACTGATAGGCGCTAGTCTTTTCAAATATAATTGTGTTACGTAACTTTGCTCTTAAAACTCAGTTTTTTATTATTATTATAATTATGAACATTTCTACAAATTTCAAGACATAGCTCTACCATTTCACAAGTTTTTTTTATCCTCACATACATTAAGCGGAATACATATGTGATCTTATTAAAAGAGAATGGGAAAGATTTGATAATACACGGTGAATTAAGACAAGAAAATACACAGATTTTGTTTACATCTTGGTATTTGCTTTCCTCCCTCCAGGCTTTTATGTTGGAATTAAATAGAATTAAATCTTGAATAATAATATCTTATTTCTCATATTTCCAAGATCACTTAATCCAGCTGAGGGTACATTTTTTCTTCTGGGTTATTAGAGGTTCTCTTCAGCTTTAAAAAGTAGAAACATAATTTAAAAGCTTAATTATAGTTATACTTTAAACACTAATTGGATGTTCTTTAGTATTTCCCAATTTATTCAATACAGGTTTTAAAAATACTAGATTGTAAAACAACTTTTGCTAGTGCAGATTTTTGAAAACTGCAAAAGTGTAAATATCTCTGCTTTCTTATTCATAAGTGTGTTAAAAACTATCCAGAAATTTCATCTTAAAGAATGATACAGAACTAGATGCTTTTGACACACACTTCTGTACTCTTCCTCCTTTCATTTCTCAACCAGGTCTTAGTTACTGGAAGTGATTTCTATACACCCAAAACAGTTTTTCTAAGATTAAACATTATGCATATTTATAACTACAAACTAATCAAACAGACCATTGATAATAAGTATATTAAATGACTTTGTAGTAGAACTAACAGACTAAACTTATTTCAAATTGGAAGTTTTATTGAAGAGAGTGTTAAATTGCAGAGAACTGCTTGTTATATATGTTTAGGGAAACAGGCAAAATTGAACTAAATGTAACTCTCTATATGGGACAAATAGGAACTGGGTTTGAAATAAAGTAATGAGAATGGATATAAGGTTATTAATAACAAGAAAACACATACTCAGTGATTGTTAGTGGAAAACAATCTCGAATAAAGAAATAAGAAACATTATATGCAACAGAAAGGGTAGAAAAAGATTAATTAATATTGATATTATTGTGATCCTACAGCTTAAGGAACACAATAATATTATTTTAATGTAAATAAAACTGATGTACAAAAATCCTAAAATAAAACGAACTGGAACATACAATTCATCTTGGATTGACCAAACATATATTTATTAGCCTCAATAATTATGATTTCCATTTAAATATTTATGATTCATTTAAAAATTATTAAACTGTCATATTATTGATATAATCGGAAGGGAATAAATAACATAATATTCAATTAGTAATTTAATATTATGATCCTTAGGATTTGATAACTTCTGAATCATGAATGACAGTTTGTGACTTCTCATTCAATTGCTCAGCAATTGTCCCTCATTATGATCCTGCTATCATTAGCTTATCAAAATTAATAAACAAAAAGATTAACTCTTATCAATAAAATATATCGTACGGTTACACAATGAAACTTAAGTGTATACTAAGTAGTTTACATGTCACATTTACTTCAAGTATCTGACAATTGTTTATTTTATTTTAAATCACACAATTTTCTTACAGAGTACAAAAGTGTATGTAATGTTGTTTCTGATTAACTCCTTAAAAATATTGTTAATTAATATTTGAAAAATTGGAAAGTAGAAAAGAACATCAAATGAAAGGAAGTCAATAAATGGCATTAATAATATATTATATGATTACTGAGAAAACATATAATTTATTTTATTGGATTCTTGTTATTTCACTAGAGCAATATATAAACTCATCTTGGCTACAACTATAATAAGTTTTGTGACCATCAAAATGTGAGCTTTTACATTGTTCGCAATTGGTGTATATTATTCATTGCTCTTTCAACAAGTTACCTCCAACTAGTATTCACCCTAAGCCCAGCATTAAATGTGTTATAAAATGATCCCTAGGCTAAATGAGAACAGTATGGGATGGATTCTGAATGTGGGCTGCCATATGCCCAGGTCAGATTTAAACAATCCCATTGTAATTGATTTTCTATTGACTACTTGAAATCCAAAATGTAGTTCTCAAACTTCTTTTCACCTTATGTTTTCACTTTGTCATATTCTTATATTTAAGGAATTGACCTGATTTTTTTGGTTTTTAATAAGTAATTTCTTTCTTTTAGGGAATACTGGGTTTTTATAAAGGCATCACTGCGTCATATTGGGGAATATCAGAGACTGTAATTCATTTTGTTATTTATGAGGCAATTAAAGCACATCTGGTGAGCCTCCATCCTCTAGACAATGATAAAAACTCAAAAAACTACTCTGACTTTGCTGAATTTATGATAGCTGCTGCTATATCTAAGTCAATTGCATCATGTGTTGCTTATCCTCATGGTATGTTCTTAATTTTTTAGTTTACTGTTAAAATGGTTGTGTATATATGTGAATATATATATATATATATATATATATATATATATATATATATATCAGTTACTTATTTTCAGTATTTTTAAATTACAAATCCAATATTATTTGCAATACTTAAGAAATAAAGTAAAAACATAATTACAAACTAGGTAAATGTTTGTTAGATCTACTCCAGTGGGGAGGGCAAGACAGATTTGATGTTAAGAGTCAAAATTTCAATATTATCAATAAACATCATACTACCTTGTAGTTGAGAGGACCTAAAAAACGATTGAACTTGATATTCATTCAATATTAAATGATTCGGCTCTCATGAAAATCCAGGCATACTTATTATATAGGCTATTTTAAGTCAAAACTTCACAACTTGGTAAATGTATTTTACTGAGAGATTTTGGGTTTTTGTTTCAAACAATTTTCATTGTATGGTGAATAAAAAAAATGTTTAAATGCAAAGATGATACAATTTCTATGAGAAGACATGGTATGGTAAACATAGAGTGGCGAGTTCGATTCCTGCCTAGGCAATTGGAATTTATTTAGTGACAAACTCAGTAAATAATATTCTTAGTCCCACCCAGGCTAAAAAGAGTAGTAACCTGTCCTGATTAGCCATAGTAGCAAATACTGGATGTTAATCATAAACATTGGGCTACTATACAGAGGTCCATGACAATCCCCAGTATCAAACTCCTAAATTTGATTTAGCCGTGCACTACGAGGATTTGAGCCCTTGGTGGTTTGTTCATTCCTTTGGAGGAAATTGATTAACTACTTGAATCAACATTTTTGGTTCACAGTGTCACCACGATACGGCTTGAAATATATCAAACTAGTACAAAAAAAATATTAACCATCGGTTTTTCCAGTAAAATTGATAAAGAATATATTCTTCTTAGAAGCTCAATATATCATGAAAATTTCAAAGCCGTAGATTTAGAAAAAGATTTGGAGTATAGAAATAGCCGCAACCTGTTCTATTTTCAAATATAGCAATCTCAACTGATTTAAATCTTTTTTATATTAAAATTTATATAGATTTAGCAAAGAAGGAAAAAATGTTGGTTATGTTTATGTCATATTCATTGGTGAATAATTGAATGGCATAATCAAATATACTTGGGGACAATTCTACTAACAATCAGACAGAACAATATCTCATACTAAGCTTGAAGAAAATATATACAACATTTACTGACCACAAAAACATTTGTATATACATTGACAGCAGGACTACAATACAAAAACTTCAAATTAATTCATATTACTTTCAATTTAAACAAAGAGACATAAATATATGCTCTTATGACTACATAACTCCACAGACATAAAAAAACGTCTTTTATGACTGTAGATTACTCACAGTTGATCTGACAATGCTAATGCACATTAAACTAAGCATAAATGGAAAGTGGCCAGTCCAGGAACATAAACATTTTATGAAATATAACTGTGCATTAAAAACCGGAACATATTTACTTGTTACAACTGATGAATGAAGTATAAACATGAATTAAAAATGATATACAGAATTTCTTCTTTCCTTTAACATGTATCAAATAGTTTCACTTATTATTGTATTCATTTTTATTTTTATTTCTCAACTTTCTTGTTTTAATTTTATTGTTAGTTCTTCATATTTTCAATATTCATATGAATTTGTTTTTTTATAATTAATTTTAAATAAATATTACATAAGTAATCGTTAAAATACATGCGATATGCTTATTTGCTTGAGGCATGCAGATTAAATAATGGTTGCCTCCTTACAGGGTTACTGTAGGGTGGATACAAGTAATAGCTTGGCTCTGTATACAATGAGCTATTCCATTGTTACTGAATAAATGGCTCCTGGAAGATTTGTTAAAGAAAATAAAACGAGTTATAAAAATATAATTATTATATTTTTAAAAAATTGTAAAAAAGATGTATAGAAGTTTTATATATATTTTTTTTGTTTTGCGAGTTATATTTAAAAATCTTCTTACACAATTTGAAATACAATATCTGTTTTATTGAAAGCAATAAATTTCAAGAAACATACATTGGAGAATCACATCTTTCAAATTTAAATTAATAGTTTTGTCATTACAGTATTCTGAGAGAGCATTTTGACATTAAAAGCTCTCATCAATACTAAGAATATGTTGTTTTTTTCTTTCTTAGAAACTAGTGTGATTCTCCAGTGTATTTTGCTTGGCAGTTATTGCTTTCAATAAAATTGTATTATTAATTATTAACGTCCACTTTTTGCATCTAAGGCTAATAGATATTGTATTTGGAAGAGTCATCAGTTTCTAAGAAAAAGAATTACATATTCCATATATTGATGACTCTTTATGTCAATCTGCTCTTCCAGAATGTTTTAATAGTAAAAACATTAATTTAAATTTTAATTTATTATAATATTTGGTACAAAAAAAAAGAACACGATTTAAATATGTAACATTTATTATATCTTTAAAAATCTTTGCTCATCACATTTTTTCTCACTTAAGCCTTGATGAAATTATTCAAGTATTTAGCCTTTAATAAACCCTTACTCCTTCTATTATCATTTTCACTTAATACTATAATACCACTAAACATCTTGTGTAGCTTATTTTTCATGCCGTATTTAGATAAGATGCTTAATAAAGTAAATATTGAATGTTACTAAAGGTACTATTATTCATGCATGATAAGGGATTGGTTTTAATATAATTTGAACCTTGGGATATATTCCTATCTGGAGAATAGGAGTTTATTTAGTAATGAGCCAATTAAATAAAATCTTTTTAGTTCCACCCTGACCAGAGAAGGGTAGAAACTTTTAGATAACCTGTGCCAATTAGCTTAAAGAGGGCTTTAATTCATAAAAGTAATAAACAAACCAAACTTTTTTTGTATATTACCAGAATGTCTGCTAACATTAACTGTAAATCAAGTAACACACAATATTTATTCTGTACGTCTAAAATTGAAATTATGTTTTCTTTGGAACATTGCAATGATGTAACTTTCACTTACATGAAGAAGGATAGCATTTAAAAATTTTATGAATTCAGAATAATTTATATCTTAAATTGATTCATGAAATAATTTTCCGTTTACACCATTTAAATGTTTTAGGCTGGTTCTTGATGTCTGAGCATTATAGACAAATTTTGTTTTTCTCCTAGACTTCATCTGTTGGAATAAAAGGAAGAAACATAATGGCATATACTGTGTGTAGGTAGCATAATTAGATTAGGCTCAAATCTATAGAATTTATATTCTGTTTATTTTTACAAAATTAATGACAAATGAGACAAAGAATTCTTCTGTTGATTTTCTTTTTATTATTTGGTTAAAACAATCTATTTTATTTTATTTTTCTCAATTGTAACAACATCTAATTAATGTATTTTGCTTATATTCAATGACGAGAATTGAGTTTAATTGCATATTTAATTTCATTATATGGAACTTTTACAACCACAAGAAGAAAAAAAACAAACAAAACTCATACTCACTGAAACTGAGCATTTGTACACAGAAGATAGCATCTGTTAGAAAACTGTTGAATATACTTCTAAGCTTAAACTATGGATTTTGGGTGGGAAAGCGAATGAAAATTAAGTCAAAGAGATGAAAAGTTTTGAAGGTATGGAAATAAAGTTATAGTCCTTGTTTTAGAGTTATTTATCAAAAATGATATGTTTCCTTTATGAGGCATGAAGTCTAATAAGCATATGATCAATGTGCAGAAACCTCCAAAACAGGTAAGACTCATAAGCATGACAATGGAGGGTAACCTGTGCTACATCTGAGTGTTTGGGGATCACTCAAGAAGTTTCAACACGGGGATGGGAGTCCATCAGGGCTATGGCTTGGCCTCTCTTGTATTTAACTTGGCTTTTGAGACAGTTGTGAGAGACTCAGGTATCTAGACCTAAGGGACTCTCCTAAATAGACTTCTTCAGGTACTTGGGTATGCAAACGACCTGAACATAGCTGGAGGGACACTAGAGGCAGTCACTGAAGCTTTTGAAGCTTTGGAAACAACAGCATCGCGTATGCGACTCTTCATAAACACAAATTACACCCTTGTGAACCCTAAGCATGAGGACCGAGGAGATTTTGTACTGTTGGGTTCACACAGGGTACAAGTAGTGCAAGAATTTACCTTTTTAGGCTCCCAAGTGACACTGGGGAAGAAATAGACACATCCTGGCTGCTAATCAGTGTTCTTTTGCTCTTCAAAAGCAGTTATGTTACATCATACTATCATGTTACATAAGATGTAACATACATCTCCAAAATTGGGATCTTAAGAGGACTCAGGAACTTGGACTGGCTTGGTTTGAAAAGAAGATCATTTTTTAAAAAAAAGTTAACAGAGTGTTTTAGGAACTAGAAATTAATCGTTCTGCTGATTTTAGTACTTTTGAATGCCCAGTAATTTTATTTTGTTTGTAATGCTAGTTTAATATATTTAAATCCATATTTATAACCATGTTTTTCATATCAAAATTTAATATTGGTCAAATTGCAAAAACTAAAAAAAATTAAATAAAACTTTTTAAAAATCTTCCAACCTTAACCTATCAAAATATTTAGGAAGGTGATTTTAGCAGGGACAATGGTGTTGTAGATAACACTCTAGAACTGTCGATAAGGTGCAAAATTTGTTCCGTTATCGATTCTACATGCTCCCTGGGAGCAAACTCTATCACGAGGCTTTGGTCTTCAACAAATCACAATATGACTGGGAAGGTGGTAATCTGGCTGACCACTTGATTCCTTATCAACATAGATTGTTGAGTCAACAATTTTTTTTCAATATCAAATGCCAATTTTTTTCTTTAAACAATAATGACAGCGATGACTTTTTCATTTTGTTCTTCTGTTATTAGAAATTAATAGTTGTTTGTTGGTAAATTATAGTTTATTTATTAACATATTCTTTTTGCTGATTTTTGATAGTTTGTCCCAATTAGCCATAGTAGCAAAAAATGGATGTTAATAATAATAATAATTTTTGCTGCTGTGGCTATTTGGGACAAGCTTCTGCAGGTTACCACTCTTTTTTAACTTGGGTGTGGAGTTGTCACTAATTGAATTCCTATTACCCCCTCAAGAATCAAACCCACAACACTAGGTTTCACCATTTATTAAGATCAATGCTTTAATTCACTTACCTAATCAAATATAGCAAGACCAACTCCTTAATTCACATGGTAAACCACTTACTAGCAAATAAGTTTAGTTTTACTTAACAATTTTTTTTTAATTTGAAAACCTTAATTGTATCTGTGAGATTTAAGGTGTTTCTTCACTGCATGCTTTTTAGAAGAACATTTAATAATATTCCATCCACTTAAATACTTACAGACTTTAAATATTGTATTTTAGTTTTTAAAATAGTTGGCAATTAGAAAGAGATGGACTCGCCTCCCTTCTTTTCTAAAACATTTATATTATTAATCTCTTAGATGAGTTTGTGCTGAAAACCTCATATTAGGCCTAAATTAATTGTTTAATGCTATGATAATACATCTAAAATGACTGTCACTTGTTTTTATTGATTATTATTCATTAATTATATGTATTTTATTTTCAGAAGTAGCAAGAACTCGATTAAGAGAGGAAGGTGATAAGTACCATAGGTTTTGGCAAACATTAGCTCTAGTTTATAAAGAGGAAGGATATAGGGGAGTTTATCGAGGACTTGGAACACAGCTAGTTCGCCAAATCCCTAATACTGCAATAATGATGTCTACCTATGAAGCTGTTGTATACGTGCTTACAACTTATTTCAGTTCTACTAATCATTTCTATGAGGAACCAGGCAGGTAAATTATCAATATTTAAAATTATGGCATTATAAAATATAAAAAAATAAAATATCATTATAAATAAATAGATAGACATATATATGTATATATTTGTCTGTTTATGCTCTAGCAGTCACAATTGTTATTTGATAGTTACCAAACTTGCTATTTAATCCTTTTATATAAAATAATGATAGACCAAGTTAATGGGAGAAATCGGACCAGTGGGAGGGGGGGGGGAGTTTAGAGTGGGGATTCAAGAAAATATATATATTCATTACTATGAGTTGGATAGTAAAATGTTATAGAACCAAATTTGTTAAACTATTGACACAATGCATTTATTCGTACTTCCTTGTTTTCAGCCCTCTGTAAACCCCTCCCCTCCTGCCCCGCCCTTCTACTTATCGGTTTTTACATAGAAATAGAGAGTATGTAGGATACAAGTACATGTATGCTATACCTGCACATGGGAATTCTGCTTAGTTAGCCTCTTTTTTAGTCTTTATAGAGACATGCTTATTAATTGGCACAATACTTAAATTAAAGGTTTGTCAAGTGGCTTCTTGTGCTGAAAGCATATTTTTAAAGAGTTTCAAGACTAACTTCTTTAAAATTATCTTTTTTAACATACACAATTAGTTAATATTAATAACTAATAAATAGTTAGTGGGCAGACTAATAATTGTAGTATAAAAATGTATGTATTATTTGCCCTACCATTGCTTTGGTGAATAAAAAATTCTATAATTTAATTCTGCTTTAAAACAATTTGTTTATGTCCTTAACATAATTTAAATTTTTGATTTGTTTTAGGATAATTCCTCACAAGGCATAAACTGTTTCAAACTTTCATTACTTTCTCTATTTCAAGTATTTTTGAGGAAGATGGATCCCATATTTGGTTGTAGAAATGTAAAGTACATTTAGGTATTTTGTAAATGCTCTTCTATTATGAATAGCAGTTCTAGACTGTTTCTAATAAGTTAAATATTTGTGTATATATGTAAATTATTGTATCAATAGTAATTTTCATTGAAAATGTGATATAAAATTAATATGTATGTATAGTTTACATTTTTTATCTTTGTGTATATATGTCTGGTCAAATTTGCACATTCGTACCTTCCATTATCATTTAAAATGCTTTAAAAATGTGTGTGTGAAGGTTTTAGTCATTGTAAAAAGTTGATATAAAAATTAGATTATTGAACAAGCTCATCTTATACATTGATACTTAAATATGCTCAAAACAGTTGTGTAAATTTGTAACATAATGCGTTATGTATTTTTTGTCCTAATTCCGTGAATATTGTTATATTATTAAATGCATGTTTAATTTTATTTTCTCTAATCATAATGGCATATTTGATAGAAATACATTCTCTTTCTTCAACATATTGTTATTAATCTGAATTAAGCTTTTTAAAAATTAATGGTACAGTAAGTAGACCAAATGGCCCAATTTTATTGTGGTCTGATTTTCATTGAAATTTAATTATCTGTAGATAGTGTAAATACACAAATTTGTGTTAAATTCCACTTATTACCTTTCATATTTTATCTATTTGACATGTAATGCTTTTCTATCATATTTCATTATGGGTATCGAAACACTTAATTGAAGTATAGCAAAAAAAAGACTGCTTTTATTATTATTTTATTTTTACTATTAAGAAAGTAATTTTCATTCAACTGAAGTAACTCTATATATGTTCATGTTCTGTGGAAAATAAAACATGTATTATAAATACTTACATTTCTCCTTTTATTTAATTACCCCTTATAATAATTAGCGAAACCTTGGAATATATGTAGTTCTCTTACATTTTTGGGTCTAGCATTCTCTGTAGATTAACTAAAACCATATTCATAAATTTTATGGCCTAAGCAATTAATTTTTAATTTCCTCAATTCCTGGCATTGAGCAGTGTTCTTCATGTATTGGTTTGTTTAAAGTAAACTTATAGTCAGCTCATATTCTCACTACCTCAGAAGATTTCAAAACTGAAACAAATAGTGTGAAAGTGAACAGTTGGTTATTGGTGTATTAGTAGTAGATTGACAATTT
The DNA here is from genome assembly GCA_019009955.1 of Riptortus pedestris. NCBI lineage: Eukaryota > Metazoa > Arthropoda > Insecta > Hemiptera > Alydidae > Riptortus > Riptortus pedestris. The sequence goes on along the minus strand of CM032228.1, from coordinate 197,765,061 downwards.
TGGTTAAAATTTTACATAATTCCAGACTTTCTAGCTTCTTATTAATTTTACCGTTAAAGGAAATGGGGCTTGCCACTGTTTACATAAAGTTGTGTAACCCCCCTCTTTCAGGATAAATGTCTCTTTAATGTTTAGAATTAAACCAATTTGTTTTCTAAATGTATCTTTTTAGGAATCAATAAGTTTATCAAGATCTTGAATTATTTATATTCAAGACTTTTATTTCTGCACAGTCCAGAATCACCTACATCATCCATTCTTGACCGAATATTGCATTTACAAGTCCATTAAGGTATAAGATTTTCTATTAAATTCATGGCTTTTTGTATCGCATTTGACATATGCATTTTGGCTTGATTATTTCCATAGTGTATGCTCTCAACCCAACATTTGTGTTGTCATTTGTTAATGCCCAAGGATAAAAATCGTTCTATGAAATTGTCTATGGTACAGCTATCATGACTAATTCCATTTGAACAGGCTTTACAAATTCCATGTTCCCATTAAGATAACAATTCTTAGAAAGTCCTCCATGCATGAATGGTCCAGAAAAAAGTAAGTAATTCATGTTTTGAATACAAATTATTAAAAAGTTTCTTTTGAAACTTTTATATTAGATATTTGAACATATCAATCAAATTATTTCAAAATAAGCAATAAATATAATAGAGAATGACAAGGTGATCTAGACTTACAGAAAGCAGAATTTGATTATACTTAAATTTATTCTTACTTCTAGGCCTTAGCCTAGCTAACTAGCCAAATTTCCCTATTTTCATAATTGTGTTTAGTTTATTTTTTTTTAATTTCATCATTTAGATTATTTGTTATTTATTTTTGAGTCAAATTATTTGATGATAATCCCCCTCCCCCAATTTAATATTGATAAGTTTTATACCAGGTCAAATACATACAATATGATATAATAATTAATAATTATTTATTTATGATTAGCATGAGGTAGATGAAGATGACACTCTATTTAAGACAGTTCACTCAATAGTGAAAGGACACATGTTTGAAATATCTGAAGTTCTTTTATACCGTAATTAGTCTATTATAATATAATGAAAGTTGCACCATTCTTGATATCATCAAGTATGATATAAGTCTATTTTAATAAAGCTCTATATATATTTTAAATAAATATTTATATCTTTTAGATATGTGTAATAAATTAGCTGATGTCAGTTCAATCATGTCATATAGTATGCTAAGATAATATTTTTGATAGTAATCTGTTAATATGTGTATAATAATAGTTCAGTATTTGACATAGTATATACAGATAGAGATGTCTGTCCTTGTCATTAAGTGCTGTCTCTGTGTCAGGTGTGGCCAATCCTGCGTCTGGCAAGAACAACTTCCTCTCATCCTATGCTCCTATGGTTCATTGCCCACTCCTTGATTTTACAGATGTGATTGTTTGGATTTCATTCATCCATTTTGACTGCCTCTTATCTAGGATTCGGTTTCTAACCAAGGACCATGTATCTCACAATGTTGTCATATACAAAGTTTGTTTATGTATGCATTGTATTGTTATTAACCCTTAACTACACATGGCATACAATCAGTACATTGTTCCATACCTGGAGTCTACCGGACTCCGGCTTTTTTGTAAGCACTATTAATAATATTTTTACAAAACTTTGCTACTAACCCCTTTTTTCAACATTCATTAGAGTTATGAAAAAGGAAAAAAAGAAGAAGACACATCAGTATTATTTTTGATTCAATAATAATAAAAAAAAATGTTGTACATTACATTACTTTTAACATTACCTAGGCAATATCATTGAACAATATTTTTTTATTATTACTTTATTTTATATAACTACAATATAGTAAAAAACAAATAATTAACACATTTTACAAGAATAAAAAATATTTAGTAAAAATGCAATGTCCAAAGGATCATGTTTTGTAGATCTGCTTTTTGGATGCATTAGAGAGATTCGGACACTTTTTCTCGCTTCCACAGTGCTATATTAATTTAAGTATTGTTCATGGCAAGTAGGGCAGATTTTTGATGCACACTAAGCATACAGGTTGTCCACATTTTTCACAAGGGTATTGTGTTTTCCGTTTCAGAGACCGAGGACAAATACTCCAATATTCCCTTGGCTCTAAAATTTTCTTGTCTGGTTTTGATGTAGGCTCTTCTTTTACATCAAGTATTCTACGGATGGTATCTTTTATGCCTCCGTACCTGAATATTATCCCCATCCGTTGTCGGCTCAATTTCATCACATATTACCTTTTCTTGTTCGGGCTGAAGATAATCCCCATCTGTATTTGACTCAATTTACCTGATGACCGGTATTTTCCTGCATGACTTCCACCTCTCTGTCACTGGAGTGGTTGCTCTCCAATTCTTCGTCACTATAGTCAGAACACACGTCATGGAGCAAACAAACTATCAACAACTTCTTCAAAATCTTGGTCGGCAGGCGTGATTTTCCGGTGTTCGGAACTTCCTTCTATTGTAAAAAAAAGAACAAATGTAACGTTCCAACACAGGTGGAGTCTCTCAGACTACCACAAAATCAATAAGTTGCTACACACGTGGAGTCTCACAGACTCCAAAGGCCCACTAAAAACCAACAACAACCCGGGAAGAGGCTGAGGATGGTACTGCTAGGAAGCTGACCTTGACCTAGGAGGGTAACAAGCCCCCCACCCCTATCCGACCTCCTCTCTGTTTTTCACAGAACTGGAAAGAGTGAGCGGAGTCTGAGAGACTCCAGAAGTGTAGTTAAGGGTTAATTTAGCCTGTTGGTCTGCTTTCGAATGTCCTGGCAGCCAATACGGTAATGGTGTTTTCATTTGTTTGTTGTTCATAAATTTCCTATCTTGTATTCTTTATTTACTATTGAATGAGTGGTGTAAATGTCTTGGAGAATTTTAAATGAACCTAGAGATTCAGTACTAATTGGTGTGTACTAGGTATATGATGGAGCCATGATTTTTAGTGCCAAACAAATTCTATGGAATTCACCTCCAAGTAAGTAGTGAGCTTTTCTGAGTAAGCTCTACTTTAAGTGAATGCTACAGAGCTGAATCATATCAGTTTTGGACCCGTCCTGTATACCAGATAGAAAGTAAGTTTTTCTGTGCTGACTTAATTAATGTGACTAGACAAAATCACCAGATTATAAATGCCTTTAACAAGAAGAAATCTTTATTGTACTCTCTGAATTGGATGTTGAAGAGCCCTTTGATTTATTTTTGGATTTCTATCCAACAGATTATTCAGAGTAAGATGTAGCTCTTGCACCGCAAAAGTCTCACAAACAAGAATTGGGTGTTCCTCAGGGAGTGTACTTACCATAACACGATTTAATATGGCTATGGGCACATTACATATCACCAGACGTTCAGTATTATTAAGATAGATGATTTACTATTGTATTACACATAACATCTACAATGCTTGGTCACACAAAATTAAAAATACAATTCTGAGTTGGTATTCTGGCAGGTGGGAGTGACTTCTAATGTAGGTAGGATGAAATAATTGGCTACGCTCCCACTGAAACAATTTATTAAAACGGCAGAGCACTTTAAATGTAGTGCATCATCGTCAGTGCCTGAAGGTCTTGGATGTTGACCTGACGATGATGCAGTGCATCGAAAGCGCTCTGCCGTTTTAATAAATTGCTATACTGGAAGCATAGCCAATTATCTCATACTACCTACAAAAGATACAATTAATTTCCTTAAAACATGCAGTGACAAAACTGGTCTGATTTTCTCATTAGGAAAACTCAAACCACATTATTTTCACCCAGAAATCACCTAATACCCATTACACTTTTGCTGTAGAATAAAAAGTGCTTAACAAGTTGGATACAATAATATTCGAGATTTTTTTATTTTACCCCATCAAAAGATATTGACTTGAATAAAATCAAGATTGAAGGTACATTATTCAATGTCCAGATCACAGTTATTATCATAAACATAAAATTAGTGTAACCTCATTATCAAAAGTAAATTTTACTGAGGGAGTATTTGCCTGTGAAGAAATAGAAATACCTTGTTGATTCTGACAGAACTTCCAAACAGAGGTTGCAAAAAATATCAGAAAAGTACACAAAATAAATGTAGGTTTGACTCAAAAATATAATTAATGGTTCCTAGAAATCGTCTTAGCCATTTTAACAAGATTTTCAATTTTGATGTTATTGTTCTTTGAATGGTATGAAATGTGAAAAAAATGTATCCCTGCGGAATTATATAGAACAGAAACCACTCTAAGAGTTGTATTTATATAGATAGGAAACCAAATTTATAGACTGCAATAAAAGTTATATAGAGTAATCATCACAATTACTCAAAAGAATCAGACAATAATTGTTAAACGTTGATAGTAAGGATAATAAAACGTCCCTAGCCTATCAAGGTATTGAATACACACATAATTTTGATTTTGGAAACGCAAGAATGCTAGAAAAAGAAAGAAATATGAGCAAAATAAAAGAGAATATATTTTATAAATAGGAAAAAGGCGATCAATACGAAAACAGAGATTAAACATGTGAATTATATATATTTTAATTTATTAGAAACTGAAGTACGTCAAAGTCAGTTGCTCGAACGTCGTGAGTACAACCTAGTTGATTTTCCTTAAGAGAAATCTGCTAAAACCTGAGCACTCCGGTTCTTATTATTACAATTTAAAAAATACAAAACTATATTTCCCCCCCTTTACTATGTAGACTACGGTCCATAGTCGATATTTTTATTTCCTGATGTTCGATCAAAATCAGCTGACTTGACCCGCCTTTCTGCGACTGGCTCTGCTCGTGGAATGTCCTATATAAAGACGTAGCAGTTGTTATAAGTTACCTCTTAGTGTTATATTTTATTTGATAAGGCGTAATATCGACGTGAAACTAGTAGAGGAATGGAAATGGTTTAAATAATCCTTTGACGTTTTTCTTTTTTGTTGACCTGTCGTCATCAGGTTTTTAAGTAAAAACTTCTCTATTCTATCCAGGGATTTTCATGAAACACGAATAGTCTATTTGGCGCCTGGAAGTCAAAATGTCGAAATTGGTTGACGTGAACAAAAAAAAAGTCCGTCATTCAGGGGTTGCGTAAACTAAGCAGATTTCCCAAGCGAAGGTTTACAATAGATAAATATACATGCTGGTAACACCACCGCAAATATTAAGTGAATAAATACAAACGGCAATGAGAAATCTTTCAGTTACAAGTTAATAACTCTAACTCTCTAGGCCATTTCTCACATTGTAGCTAACGACCCTTAGCATAAATATCTAGATACTGCAATTTTAGGAAGAACTTATGATTTGTCTGCATATATAATTGTTGACGTTTGTTTTCATTGACAAATTGACGTATTTGGTTAACTGTACTTAAATCCGTCTTACAAAGATAAAGTACGAAATATTAATTCCAGGTCACATTTATTAATACTAACTTTTATGTTGATTATCCCCTTATTTTTAACGAATGAAGAAAAAAAAAACAGATCCGCACTTGCGACACAATGACCTATGTATTGTTTGTTTTGGGGTTTTTTCTGTCACCACACCCCAAGGGTAAGTTTGATTTTCTCTGATGTCATATTCAGAGTATGATACCAAAGAGGTTGTTATCTCTTTCAAACTCTTGATGTATCATTATGGTTATCTAGAGCTCATTTTACACGTGATTTCTGGCGGTTGACTTGTCAAATGCCATTTGATACCCTTAGTTACAGTTTTTGAAATTTTGGATGATTTTTCTGTCTTTTTTTGTTTTTATCGCCACGGATTTAGAATGATTGAAAATCCTTCTCTAAAAAATTTGACATCTCTTGATTTTGGCAGACCACCAAAGCTTCAAAATGAGGTACATTGATTTTTGATTATTATTTCAAAAGATAAAAAAATAATTATTAAGTTCATTTTAAAGGATTGTCTAGTTGTTAGTGACAATTTGTCTTACTGTGTCATGCCTCATGACTATATTATATTATATTTTTCTTGTTCTTTTCCAGTTTTTGCAGACTCTTGGGAGACCGCACATTGATTCATTTAATTATCTCCTAGACAAAGGCCTGAAGCAAATAGCAGAAAGTTTATTACCTGTAGAATTTGAAGTGAACAAGACTCCTATAAGATTAAAATTAAATGTAATATTTTTTTTAGTTTTATAGGTCTAGAATTTGTTCAATTCGATTTAGATCTGTTTATTATTTTCAAGATTAATGTTTGGTAGAAGTCACATTATGATATGTATTGAGATTTCTCTTAAATATATTGTTAATAGAGACTAGGAATCAATGTTGTGATTTTAACAAAATAATAATACACGATAAAACTACCAAAGTTTTAAGCATATGAGTGACTGGATAGATGTTTAATCATCATAGACGGGATAAAAATCATTATAAAAGTTGAAAGTGTTCATACATGAGCTATGGAAGAAGAATACTGTAGAGTGTATAAGTCTTCATAATTTGAGAAATAATGGTTTCACACGTCCTTAATTACAAAATATTTCTTAACATCCTTAGGTGTAGGTAGGTTCTTTTTTTCAAGTTAGAACTGCATATGTAGTGGGGCGGTGGTAGGAGGAGGTTTGTTTGTTTACATAGTTATTTTGTAGTCTTTATATGTGTGGGAATTACTAATACAATTGAAAAGAGAGTGACCGGCTCTCCGTGTACTCTTTACCTATATTGGTAAAAATATACTTTAAGGTTGTGTAAAACGGGAGTCAATACTTTCAGTACTTATTATTGGGTTACATTTATTCAAATTTTACTGTTAAGTCTATATTGAAAGCTTTTAAGATTTATCCTAAATGATATCTATGAAACTAAAGATCAAGTTTTTTAGGGAAAAGATCAGTATCACATCTCTTGGAAACATGTTACTTGGAGCAAAACACTTCCCATACTTAAATGAGTGTTTTGTCTCTGGATTTAAAAAGCTTATTGTATTTCTGAAAAATACTATTAATAATTTCATCAGATTTGAAAATGTTATTAGTATAGAATATTTTTCAAATGTAGAAAGTTTTTGATTTGTGGTGTTGCACAAAACTTTAATGACCGATCTCAGTTTAAATGCAGGGAGTGGTATATTAAGTTTCCCTTTGCTTTATATTAAATGACTTACTTTGTCGACCCCATAGCCCATTCAGGAAGTGATACAATTGAATATAGAAGCAGAATACTCGCTATTTTGCTAATTTTAAACTTTTGGCTGCTTCAGAGTATTATTATAGTTTTGAAATAAACATTAATTTAATACAAATTACTAGGTGAACACTTTGATTCAGAACAGTTTGCAATGTGCTGTAAGTGTGAACACTGTGGACACATTAAATCAGAACAGATATTTCATAATAGATTTTTGTATTTTTGAACTAATACAAATTTTAACAAAATCATAAAGTATAACCAGGTTAATTTACTTGGACATTGAAATAACACTGTAAACTATTATGTTTTTCCTTCTACAGGATGTTCACCTTTTGCCTCCTACAGTTCCTTCCAGTGTTATGGGGGTACGTACCAATGCAATATGGCCCACAGAATGTAGACAAAGAGCTTGTTCATACAGTGGTCGTTTATTAGTGAAATTTGAGTGGACAGTTGGAGGTGTGGATCAAGTAATTGAGAGAGACCTGGGGACTTTACCTATTATGGTCAAGGTGAGTAGATTTTACAATTATTATTATTATATGTTATGTGACTAATACAACTCCCAGTTGTACCATAAAACACTTTTTGTTTCAGTCTAAAGCTTGTCATTTATCTAACTTGAATCCTGAACAGCTTATTGAACATGGAGAACATGCAGATGAATGGGGTGGATACTTTATTGTTAAAGGGAATGAAAAGCTTGTGAGAATGTTACTTATGACAAGGAGAAATTACCCCATTGGTGTGAAAAGAGCAACTTGGAAGCATAGAGGAGAGAAGTTCTCAGAATTCGGAGTACTTGTGAGATGCGTTACAGAAGACCACACAGCAACAGTAATTTTTTATCAATTTCAAAGCTATCATTGCCACTGCATGTAAAAGACTAGTTTTTTTTTGTTTTAGTTTAGGGTTAAACCACTTTTAGTATATTTCCCTTTAGGAAAATCAGCTATTGAGGTTGTGCTCATGACACGATTTTCAAAAAAAAATCCTCAAATATCCATCAATCCTACCTTGGAGTTGATGAAAATGAGGTCTGTTCAAAGTTATGTTTATACATATACATTCAATTGTTGTTTGATAAATTTTTTCATAGCTTAAGTATTTAGTGAGTTATTCGTACATTCTTGATTTCAGCATTGCATAAACTCCCACTTCTACTCATCGGATTTTTCCTTAGAAATAGGAAATGTATAGTGAGAAGAGGACTGCATGAACTAAGCATATTTCCCATGTGCTGGTACGACACACTACTGTTCTCACAGTACCATATATCCTCTATTCCCAAAAATAATCGGATGAGTAGAAATGGATAGTAAATAAAATCATAATTGATGACATCATCACACAACATATTTCCATACATGTGAAACTAGTAAAGAACTTTTGAAAAAAATATTGAGTATTTAAGTTTTGAATAAGATATTTCATGGTATATTCACTTATTGTGCAATACTAAAAGGGGGTGTTTACTAAAGGCTGAAAACTAAAACAAAATGAAATATTCAAGACAGAAAAAAAATGTATATAGCAATATTTATAGGTCATTTAATTTGCAATAAAATGGTTCTATAAAATGTTTCTACCTGATTCATAGTATTAGAGGTATTTTGAATTTTTGTTTTTTCCCTTCTTAACTCCTTCTCCCCCTGGACTGATTTCAACCGTTAACAAACTTGACCTCATTTTTGTCATCCCCTTGGTAGAATTAATGGGCAATTGAATACATTTTTTAAAATTGCATCATGAGTACAACCTCAGTAGCTGATTTTCCTTGAAGAGCTTTTGAGCCAGAGCTTTATTACTACATTAATTAATGGTAGTTTTTGATTTCTTTTTTTATTTTACAATTTTTTTTTCTTACAGAATAATGTTCTTCATTTTGTTAATGATGGTACAGTTAGAATCATGTTTAGCTACCGAAGGAGCTTGTATTATGCTCCACTAATGCTCATAGTAAAGTGCTTAGTCGACCTCACAGATGAAGGAATTTACAGAGCATTCATGGAAGGCTATGAAGATGACCAGTACATGAAAGGGTAAGACTAAGTATTAAAATTGTTATATGATATTGAACATTTATTGTTTATTTACAGCTTGCCTAAAATGTGGTTTATTTTTTCTATAATTTCAGTTATGTACGTTATTCTAAATGGAAATATTAATTACATAAGTCAACTTAAAATCACAGTTCTTTCTTAAACATTTGAGCAATCGCTTTTAAAAATTCAGAGTAGGTTTTGGACTTTGGTATATAATTAAATATGCTGTTATCAAATCTAATATCATGAAGTATAAAAAAGAGAAACCTTACTAACTTAAATCATTCCAAATAATAGTGTACTGTAATTACTGTGTATTATTCTAAAAAAAGATGGAAAATAATTATCTTACTTCAAAAGAAGTTGAGAATAAATGAATTATTGAAACTCATTAGCATTTTTGAAAGACTAAATCACGTTTTATATAACTTGAGCCAAGGTGCAGCTCTCTGCTACTCTTATTAGTGTCATTGATTGACTACTCACCACAGAGTAGTGTTAGTGTTTTAGCTACTAAAACTTAATGAGTTTTATAAAATACAGTAATTTAAAAATAATTATATAATTCACAAATACTGTTTCAAACTAAAAACGTAAACTATCTGGACATCAGTTGTATTTTACATTTTTGGGAGCTTGTACTTCCAGGCTACAATTGACTAGTTAACAACTACGAGTTACTCCTTTTAACTGATGGTGTTGACTCTGGGTACACTCCTCTTATTTTTAGATGATTCACATTAATTTATATTAGTCAAAGCTTGATCACACAATTTATGCTTGAAAAGTGCAAATATATACCAACACATTATATGAAGTATGTACTTCATTCAATTTCATAGTGATTTTAAGCAGATTTTCCTTCAGGGAAACCAGCTGTTGAAATTGTACTCACAATGCAATTTTTGAAAAATTACTTCAAATGTTCATCGATGCTACCTAGGAGATGACGGTAATTAGGTCTTGTCTGTTACTGCTCTAGTGACCACAATTTTTATTTGATTATTACAAAACTCGACATATAAGCGTTTCATGGAATATTAAAGATCAAGTTCATTGTGGGGGGGGGAGTAGAGGGGTATTTCGAAAGTTCAAAATATCTCCATTATTATATGTCTGATCGAATAATTGTATAGAACCAAGCTTACTGCAGATTTAGTTTCCTATGAATGTTGTTATATTTATTTTGTCTCTATCATGAATATTAACCCAGATATTTGATTTTTTTCATTTTCAGCTTTCAGTAAACCCCCACTATTGTCATCACACTTTACAATAAGTGACTACATCATGTGAAACATCTTTTCCAAGCTTAAATAACACTCAACAGATCAGATGAGATATATGAAAATAGGTTGTGATAACGTCATCAATTAAGATTTTATTTCTTGGCCTCGAAAATGTTTATTTGATCTATACCGTACTTAATAAATAACCATTTCAGTCAACACTAGAGATTATATTCATTAATGGATAAAATCGGACTAAGAATAGGGGGGGGGGCCAAAGGTAGGGGAATTCGAAAATTCAAAATATCTCCCTATTAGTTTCAGTGGCTCATTGGGTTACTATCTACTGGGGCTAGCTGTGAACTGCATTCACTAATTACTATATTCAACCTGCCAGTAGAGACTTGAGATCACAGAGTCCCTTCCCTCAATGGGCCTTCATGCTTACCTAGCAGCATGAAGGCCCATTGAGTCTCCATTTATATAAACTCCAGCGGTTGCATTTTTGGTTTAATCCTTACCAAAATCGATATTTAATAGCTTTATGTAAAAAGAAAGATGAAGTTTGCTAATGGCTGATATCCGTCCAGAGGGAGGGGGGGTTTAGAGGGAAGGAATTTCGAAAATCCTTAATATCTCTGTTATTATGCGTCGGATTGAAAACTTGTATAGAACCAATCATAATGCAAATGTAATGCACTATAAATGTTGTTATGTACATATTTTCACTATCTTGATTATTAACCGAGATATTTGCATTTAATAGTTTTTGGCCTCATTAACCACCCCCCCCCCCCCGTCCTACTTATGTTGTATTATGAAGCTCATTATTCGAAGCATAAATATCAAATATTGTTCACATTGAACTTTTACCTTTTGAGATAAATGCAAATACGTGGCACACATGGGAAATCTGCTTAGTTTATGCAGCCCCTGTGTGATGGACTTTTTTTAATATTGAACATATTTTGGCACATTGAGTAAATTTATATTTTAAGTAAACGGATGCCATAAGATTTAAAAAGGCTTTAATTATTTAGTTAAGTAGGATTATAATGCTGACACATTTGCTTTTAAGTGTTGTATTTGAACACTGTCATATTCCTAGTCAGTGTGTTGTCCGCCTTCATCATTGACTGCAAGATTTCTGAAGTAGTTTTTTTTGGATTGGCATAATAAAAGATATCAAGTCAGAACTTGTCTTGTCTCACCCCATTACAATTATTGGTCTTGGCTCACTGTAAAAGCAGTTTTGATCAATGTTTTTCAAAAGACTTTGCCAGTAATAACCCTCAAAAATATGAATATTATGTCAACAAAAAGAAGAAAATGTCGAATAATGAATGGTTTCTATTATAACTTGAACCAATCTAGATTGCTAATGTTATGTGGTTTACAATTTGTTATTTCTGTTGTAATGAAATTATTTTTTTAAACAGGTGTATTTTGAATATGCTGCGTTCATTGCATGGTGAAGGTATCCACAGTTCTGAGGATGCAAAAGGATTTATTGGGAAAACATTTAGGATTAAGTTTTATGATCCTCAATCCAATTATACTGATGAAAAGATATGTGATGATATAATCAGGTATTCTTTTTAGTTAAAAATTGTCCTTTGTCTATCTATGAAATTCAGTTTTAAAGTTTTTTTAAAAAAAAATATATGTAATAATTTACTCTTACGATTACATACTTTATCTAAAGTTTTTAATACAGAAAAATGTACTGCATAAATTATACAAACAATTGTAATTGGGATATGTAAATTTTGAAAAACAAATTTTATTTATTCATTTGATAAATATTTTCTCTTTATATTTTTTTGTGTGAATATGAAATCAAAATTTGGCTTAGCTAACAATGCAGTTATCATCAGATCACATCGTTGATTCCATTTTCTATTTTTAACTGCTGAAATAAATTTTCAGCTCACAGCAATTCAAGATTCGTGCAATAGTACAGTATTTAACCCTTTGTATGCTGTGATGGGTATACGTGTGGACTCCACAAGTCTTGTGTATATATACATGTTCTCTCCTTTCCTGTTTCGCTTGTAAATAGTATTTAGCCCCATGACAATCACTGCTATCTGGTGGTTGTAAGTTATAACTATAAGCAAGAGCTATTTTTGAGGTATTTAAGCATAATTTTTTTTATCAACTTTTACCCTCAGGGGCCCTGTATTACCCATTGTTGACAGGTAGGTTAAAACTGGTAAGTCATGGAAATATAAAGATTGGAGTAATTTATGTTCTAAATATCTGCTTCATTTCCATAAAATAGCACTGTTGTCCTTTCTTTTCAATAATTTATTTGTAATAACTATAAAGTAAGGAATATAGTTCTAAGATAGAAGTAATCTCCTGTCAGTGTTAGTAGACTATAAAATATTACATGTTGACTATGTTCATTCCCTTAATACCTATATAATAATTTAATAATTAAACTGAGATGTTCTCATGGAACACAAATTATTCTATATGGCAACTAGGAGTTGTGGGCCAACATTTATATATTTAAACAATGCTTAAAGACTGGAAAAGATATTCTAAACACAATTTTTTTCCTGCATTTTTCTAACATATTCAATATTAACATTGGTATTGATGAATTTATGTTTTGATTTTGAGGTAGATCTAGTTGAAAAATCAAATTCACTGTGCTATTGCCAGGCACAATAGACACTGGGGGATGCCAGTACAATTTTGTAATGAAATAATTGAACTACTAATGAAATATAAAATATCACTTACAGGAGAACCACTTCTTATTACCTTCAGATTAAGATCCCGTAACATTGGAAAACATGAAGTGAAGAAGTTTTCAAAGATTTAATTTTAAATAATGGATAGTTGCTTGACTATTTTTAGTGATTTTTATTTTTCGACCACATTAAATTCAATCTTTATAGCATACAAAATTGCATTAATTTGATTTATAAAAAAATTATTTTGACGATGATGGCTATTTTTGTTGTAGAGGATCATTCATTTTTACTGAAGGCATGGCTTTACTCTTCAGCCAATATTTTCACTTAGGATTGTTCCACAACATTAAATCAAAAACCAAACTTTTCAGAAACGTATGCTCTAAAAGAATGGTCTTGTGTATTATTTAATTTCTAACTATCCTTAAGGCCTCAAATTTACCCCAAAGCATGATAAGATAAAATTCCATTTTCAGCATTTTTTTAACAACTTAAGGCAATCAGATGATGATTTGTAATTTTTTTTTTATGGAAAAGGTATACATACATACTTTTAGTAAAAATAGTTTGAGCATTGAGAATTAAGTAGTTTTTCATAAAAAAATCTCAAAAATGTAATTTTTTAAAGTTTAACTCCTTTTATCTCTGTTGGGCAAGCAAGCAAAAAATTTTAATTTGGCTAAATGTTAGTTCCTAACAAGTAGAGTAGTGGTAAAAATTTGCAGCTGTAGACTTAAGGCATGTAGGAGTTGCAGGCCTGAGAATATGATCGAAAATCTGTAATTTGAGCATTGTGGGCATAATGATTAAAATTCAATTAAACTGTCTAATAAAACAAAAATTTATATATTTGTACCAAATTTTACCATTAATATCATTTATACTAAATTGTAAAAATATTAACCTTTATTTTAAACTTTAGCAGTTCAGAAGTTGGGATATTTCATCACATAATTTTTAAATAATGACTGCCATCGGCAAAATAATTTTTTTATATATAAAATTTTATATGCTCTATAGATTGAAGTTAATTGGTAGAAAATATTAAAAATAGTCAAGCAAGCAACATAGTTTACGGGTATATTGGACGACTTGGTATGAAATGACCCTAATGTAATGAACGTGAATTTTTAAGCAGTTGTTACTATGTATTTCTCACAAAAATTATTAAAAACATAAATAAATAAAGTTTTACATATAGGATAGTTTAAAAATGTTTGTAGAAAGATTTTCAGAGATTCATTTTCTTAAGTGATACCTATATGCCTATTAATCCTTTTGAGGTTGTACTCACGACGCGATTTTCGAAATTTATCTTCAAATGTCCATCGGTCCTACCCAGGAGATGACGAAAATGAGGTCCTTTCAAAACTATATATATATATATTTGTCTGTTACCGCTCTAGCAGTATCAATTTTTGTTTTATCGTTATCAAACTTGGTATATAATCGTTTTATACAAAAAGAAAGATCAAGTTCGTTAATCACTGAAATCATACCAGGGGGAGGGGAGGTTTTAGAAGGGGAGAATTTCGAAAATTCGTAATATCTCCGTTATTATGCATCGGATCGAAAAAGTGTATAGAACCAATCTTATTGCAAATGTTATTTTCTATAAATGTTGTTATGTACACTTTTTCACTATCTTCATTATTAACTGAGATATTTGCATTTTTTAGTTTTCGGTCTCCAGTAAAGCCTCACTCTTACTCATCTCATATTAACAATATTCTATTATGTTATGAAGCACTTTATTTGAAGCTTAAGTACCAAATAACGTTCTCATTGAACCTTTAAGTTTTGAGATAAATGCAAACACGTGGGAAATCTGTTTAGTTAACGCAGCCCCTGCGTGACCGACTTTTTTAAAGTATATGTGAATTCTTTACATAATCATTAATGCTGCCTTCTCAATTTAAATATTAGGTCTTTTCCTTATGAGGTAATTGAACTCATAGTTGAATAAAACAAGTGGTTTTGAAAGATTAGAAGTTAGAATTGCCTTAAAGAATTATTTTTGATAAACTTTCCACTTTCTTCAATCTTGATGATGAATGCAAATAAAGATTTGAATTAAAATTGAGACCTTTAATTGACTTGAAGGCTATTCAAACATATCTTTTACATTATAAATTTTCGTTTCAGGAATTGTCTATTAATACATTTAATGAATCACACTGATAAATTCCATCTCATTGTCATGATGACACAAAAATTATTCTGTATTGTGAATGGAAAAAGTAGTGTAGAAGGTGTAGATGGAGTTATGATGCAAGAGTTACTTTTAGGTGGACATTTATATTTACAGGTATCAAGTATTACTATAATAATAAATTTATGATATTATATTTGAACCCATATAAGAAATAACCAAGTATACACGTACAGCTCTCCACCCCCAATTTGATATTTTATTTAGTTCATTATAACGTTTCAACCTTTTTCGCCATCTTCAAATAATCCCATAATATAATTATTCATTATCAACATAAAATTATACAATTTATATTAAGTGTTTTAAAATTGTTCTTCAATGTCCATTGATCCTACTTTGAAGATGATGAAAATGAGGTCTATTTGAAATTGAATATATATTTGTCTGTTAACGCTCTAGTGGTCACAATTTTTGTCTCATAGTTACCAAACTAGATATTTAAAAGTTTTATTTAAAAATACTTGTTGTTGAAACCGGACCTGGAATGGTGGTGGTTTTGAGAAGGGGGAAATAGGAAATACAAAATACCTTCATTATTCTGAATCGGATCATAAAATGTTATTGAACCAATCTTGTTAAACTTTTGATTCTATAGAATTGTTGTTCTGTGCATTTTTTGGTAACTCAAGTATTAAGCGAGTTATTGGTTCTTCTCTACTTTGTTTTCTGCCTTCAGTCACCCCCCCCCCTCTTCTACTCATCGGATAAGATCAAGAGTGATCTAGTGGTCACTATTCATTTTACTCCTTACTGTCAGACCTGATATTAGACATTAGTTCCACTTTTGAGGTATAAAAGAGAATTCTGTCAATTCTTCAAAAGTTTTTATTCACTAAGCTTAGCTGCTTTCAGTGTTTCATACCACCATCTTCAGAGCCTAGCTATGTGGAGCTCATGATAGTTAGGCTCTAAAGACATTGGTATTAAGCACTAAAATATGCTAGGCTTATATAAGAAAAATTTGATAGGGATTGATGGAGTTCTCTTTCATCACTCTATTGATTGAGTTGTTAGTTAGGCTCTGAAGATAGTGTTATGAACCATTTAAATATGCTAAGCTTATATAATAAAAACTTGATATGGAATGGAACTCTGGTTCTCTTTCACTATTCTAGCGTTCACAATTTTTGTTTGATTATTACCAAGCTCGAATATTTAAACATTTTATGTAAACTTTGAGTTGGTATTCTGGCAGGTGGAAGTGACTTCTAAAGTAGGTAGATGAATGAATTGGCTATGCTTCGACTGTAACAATTTATTAAAACGACAGAGCGCTTTTGATGCAGTGCATCATCATCAATGCCCGAAGGTCCTGGATGTTGACCTGGCGGCTCTTGTAACTAGACTCTAGTATTATGTAAAACTAAAGATCAAGCTCATTAACAGCTGAATTCCGACCAGCAAGAGGGGGGTTTAGAGGGGAGGAATTTCAAAAATTCAAAATATCTCTGTTATTATGTCATATCGAAAAATTGTATATAGCCAATATTATTGCAAATTTGATGTTCTATAAATGTTGTTATTTACATGTTTTTTCTATCTTAGATATTAACCAAGATATTGGCATTTTATATATTTCAGTCTTCAGTAAACCCCCACTTTCAGTAATTGCACATTAAGAATAAGCTAATATATCATGAACCGTTCTTATTTCTAGCAGAAATACCAAATATTGTGTTCAGTTGAGATACATCTTTTCTAGATGAGATACATGCAAATACGTTCTGATGACCCTTCCCCCCTTCTTTTGTTCTTGGATTACTCAAATTGAGTGATAGAGATTATTCTGATTCATTATAAATTACAGTACTAGATATAATAAATAGTTTTCAATAGAATTAATATATTATATTCAGATATATTTCAGATATTTAATTGTTTTTCTTTCCGATCAAGAATATTTCTATCTAACTCTTTGAGGAGTGGTTGCCTGACCTGTTTGTTTACAATTCAGACACTTCCTATTGTGAAGGTTATTAAAATGTAAATTGACTGAATTATTTCTCATTATCATTTGTATTTATTCACGGTTATGTTAAGGGATACCAATATGTAGATTTATTTATTGTTAAACTTCTCATGGGGAATCTGCTTAGTATACACAGCCCCTGTGTGAAGGAATTTATTTAGTGAATAGGCTGAGGTTACTATTGAAAATAGTGATATTGAATAATGATAGTTAGTGAGAGTATAAAAATGAATGATTGCAGGCCTAAAAAAATCAATAGACAGAAATATTGGGATTCAGACAGTTATTAAAATGAAATCCAATCTCTCTTGAGATTCTTTCTTTGCAAGTTAAATGTAGGTGTTTCGATATTAATTTTATTTTTATTTTTTCTAAAAAGAAGAGCCTTTTATTGACTTCTGTTTTGATCTGACTTCTGTCATCACTTCTGGAAGATAAGTTGCAATAAGGAAATAGAAGATGGCTTGGTATAGCAAAACCCTTCAAGTACAATTTATTGAACTTACTAAGTGCTGTGGAAAAGACTTTTATTATTTATAATTATTGCCCAAAGTGCCCAGTCTTGATGTATACAACATAAAAATAATTGATTGAGATTAATTCTTGGAAGATTTTACTAACCATGTTTTTTTTTTTTTTTTTTAGGTTTTAAAAGAAAAGTTACAGAATTGGTTGTATTATGTTAAATTAACTATTTTGAAGAAAGACTCAAAGCAGTGCACTTTTACACCAGGTACCTTCTTAAATTTCCTAAATATAACTAATAGAAATAGTAAATTAATACCAAATATAATTATACAGAAGGAACTAATATCAGGAAAATATGCTCACATTTTGGAAATAAATAAATAAAAAATTGGCCAAATATTGATGGTGATTGCACTGAAGATCACATGTCCCACAAGCACGCACTGAATCAATCTGTGATTTTTTTTTTTTTCGTATTTTCTAACTTTAAGTACCTTCCAATGCCAGTTTAATGTACATCAAATGTCACTCATTTACTTCAATACTCAAGGACATAAAGACACTTTTGTTTAACCTTGTAACAGCTCTTTTCCTTGAGGAAATCACTTAAAAATATTAAAATACATAGAAATAGTAAGTCGTTTGTCTTATTCTATGGGATCCATCATTATTTATCTTATGTTGGTAAGATTTGGCAAAATATATTGGTTTCATCAGTCATTTAAAACCAATTGAATATCTAAATTTTGTGCGTTTAATTTCACATTTGAGGATAAATGTAATATATGTTAATACATATTTTCTGTGTAGATGAAATGAGTACTATTTTGAAGAAGACTGGAAACATTGATGGATCTTTTGAAAATTTCTTAAGCACAGGCAACATATCAAGTAAATCTGGTCTTGGATTAATGCAAGATAAAGGTAAATTCATACACATGGACCTGTGAATTTAAAATATTGGCTATGCTTTGAATTTAAGAAAGTCTAATTATAGTTTTGATATAATTTTAGGCTTAGTTATAATTGCAGAAAACATTAATAGGATGAGATATATGTCACATTTTCGGGCTGTCCATCGAGGTGCTTTTTTCAAAGATATGAGAACAACAGAAGCAAGACAATTACTTCCTGATGCCTGGGGCTTTATTTGTCCTGTTCATACTCCTGATGGAGCTCCATGTGGTCTTTTGAATCACTTAACAAAAGAATGTCAAGTAAGAAAATGATCATACTGGTAATGAATAATTAAACTAGTAGTTACAAATGATTAAGGTTTTGAGGTATTGGAATTATAAAACAAAAAAATAATTATATAATTTCATTTGTCTTCTTAGATTCAAAAATAATAAAAAAAGTGTGTCACACAGATTTTTCACTCACTGATATGCTGATGATCTCTTATACATATTCTATTTCTCCAGTAAGAAGCCTATGTAAACTGGAACTGATGTACTTAAGTGAAAATCGATTGAGTAAAAGTAGGAGTTTACAAAAGGCTGAAAACAAAAAAATTCAAATAGCTCTGTTAATATGAGTCAGAGGAAACAAGTAAAAAACAATTGTTATAGAAAACTAAAATTCTTACAAGATTGGTTCTATAAAAGTTTTTGATCCGACTCACAGTAACAAAGATATTTTGAATTTTCAATTATTCCCCTCAAACACCCCATCCCCAAGGCTCACTTCAGCTACTGCCTAATATTACTTTTAGTTTTCTTTGAAATGGTTAAATATTGGATACAGAGTTGATAAAATAAAAATCATGTATTTTAGTACATAAATTCTTAAATGAAAATATCACACCGGAAGTAATTACACATATCTCACACTGTAAGAGTTCAATACCAACAATATTTGGTATTTATGCTTCAAATAAAGTAGTTCATGATGTAGCAGATTATGGTTAATATGACATTAGTAGAAGTGGGGGTTTACTAAAGGCTGAACACAAAATGCAAATATCTTGGTTAATTTTCAAGATAAAGGAGAAATGTATATAACAATATTTATAGACGTTATTTTTGCATTAAGATTGGTTTTATAAAATCATTTTATCCTACGTATAATAACAGACATTTCAAATTTCTAAATTCCCCTCTCACTGGGGCGATTTCAGTAATTCATGAACTTGATATTTAGTTTTACATGAAATGCTTATATATCGAATTTTGTAATGATCTGACAAAAATTATGAATGCTAGAGATTACAGACAAGTGTGTGTGTGTGTGTGTGTGTGTGTGTGTGTGTGTGTGTGTGTGCGTGCGTGCGTGTGTGTGGGTGTACACACACTCATGTTGGACAGTGGCTTTTTCATTTCTTGAAAGAACTTTAAAAGGGACAATGGAGACATAAATGGTTTTTGCACATAGTCATCCCTCAGAAGCACATATCTCTAGTCCTTCAGATCACCATGAACAAATGTCTTGCTCCAGTACTGCTATGTTGAGGTGCTGGGCATAGGTCCTTCTTTGCCTGGCGGATGGTTCTCAGAGCTAACTTGGTGTCCTTCAGGTTTCTAGAAGGCTTGAAGTACTCTCCAAGAAGGTGTACACTGCCCTAATGTAGTCTCAACAGCATTTGCTCCAAAGACTTCACAGAGACCTGACCTGACACCCAGAAAAATTGTTCAACAGAAAAACTAAACCTAATTCAGTACGTAAATTAGTATAAACTCCCCCATGATTATAAGATGTACCAATATTGCTAGGAACAAGCAGGAGTGGGGGTTATAGGGGAAGCCTGAAATGCAAAATCGGGATATTTTGTTTCCCATTGGTTTTTGGCAAAGGTACATGTAACAAAAATTGTTTATTTTATTATTTAAAGTAACTTTTGTTTTATACACTTTTGCCGTATACTGAAGTATAAACAAGATATACACTAAAAACTATAGCAAATGAGACTAAACAAAACTTAGCATGTGAGTTTGCACTGTTCCATGATTATAAGCTATATTAAAATTTCTAGGGATGACCAGGAGTGTGGGTTGTAAGGGTAGCCTGAACTGAAAAATATTGATGTTTCGCTTCCTATTGGGTTTTTGGTGAATATGCACATTACAAAAGGTGTTTATTTTGTTATTTAGAGTAAATTTTGTTTTATTTAGACATATTTAAGCATTCCTATGGTCTAATATTTATATAACTGAAGTTGGTCTAATTTAAACCAAATAATTGAGCTGAAGTTGTGAGGAGATAAGAGTCGGTTCATGGCAGACCAACTTTGATCAGGCCGACTTGGGTCGATTTTTGACGGGAAGAGGTAGTTGATGCTTAATAATTGAAAGTAATGATGATGTTTGTTTTAAATTTCTGTTAAACATTAAATGACATATTTAAACCAGTAGAACACATGTACTCATTAAACTTTACATAATAATGACTTATACAACATTTATTATTTGCTCTTTTAGTGGTGTTATGTTCTCCATCAAAAATATTTCCTTAAATATCATAAATTATTTAAACAAAAAAATATTAAAGGGTATTGAAAGTGCCTTTGGGGAGGTAGGAGGTGTACCCATGTACACAGTGGAAAGGGATTGATCAAGAACTCATTTTTTCTTCTTTTTTTCTATTCTTTGAAACTAAAAAAATCTATAAGTTCGCTATAGTTACTAAGATAAATAGTAAGCTAAAGACGAGACGGGAAGTGTAAAAATATTGTGCATAGTAATGCCAAAAGAAATTACAATCATTATTCAAACTCCCCGAGCAACGCAGTCATATTTCCCGAGCGAAGAGTTTTGTGAGAGGTGAGATCTGTGCCATAGCAGCACGTGGGAAATCTGCTTCGTTTAGCCGGCCCCTGTGTGATGGACTTGTACTATATTACTGGTTTTCTGTTATGCTTTGTATTACTACCTTCTAGTCTGAGAGCCTTGTCATTACTATTCAAAACCATCTGCCGTTCAGCATATTAGCTCTATGCTTTGGATGTGCATGGACCTTGAGAAGCAGTTTCTTCAAAACCTTTCAAATATTACCACAAAAAAGGATAAAGAAACTTGGCTTTAAGTGGTCAAGTGCATTCCCCATTTACTGTTTTTTTGTTTAAAACCAATAAAACTCTATAAAAACAGTTGTGCAGTATAGTTTTATGCCTAATATATTTTTATTTTGAGTATCAGTTTCAATTACTTATTAAACTGTCTTAAATATTATTTATCACATTACCGCTCCTTTTATTTACAGGTTACTACTGAGCCTGATGAAAAATTAGTATCAAATTTACCCAACTTACTTGTTTCTCTTGGAATGCAACCTCATTCAGCTGTACGTATGGTTCCAATAAGGTTATCTTATGTAACATTGCTCGATGGCCGAGTTATTGGCCATGTTCACCATTCAATTGCTGGAAGGCTTGTTGATAAGTTGAGAATCCTGAAAATTAAAGGAGAACAGGTTATTTTTCCTTATTTTTATTTCTTTTTTACATAAAAATGATTTTCCTGTTCTGATCTTGAGATACTCTGTTAGGTGAGTCGGACTCTTAATTTGTATTCTGTTTTTGGAAACTTATTATTCCACTACTGAGAATTTGGTTTATTGTATATCTTCCTCATTCTCCTGAAGATGTTAAATTAAGATTTTGACATTCTAGATCATATATGCTAAATAAACAATATGCCTTCGAAGGGTCCAATGATGTTTTATTTTTCTAATATATCAGAGCAATTCAGACCCTACATTTGCTTATTAAAGAACTTGAAATTCTCTCATTACAACTTTCTGTCAATATTATAAAAAATTATTACTTGATCATACCATAGCATTCATTTTGTTGAAATCTAATCAGCAACTTACACATGATGTAGAAGGAATATTACCCTGAATTAATAAAGCGGATGGAATTAAAGACTTAACTTCAAACTATGTTTTATTTCACTGAATATAACATCATGTTAAATTTATTCAAGAATATTTATTACTTTAAAAATGTGATCAGGCTGGCCACGTGAATTAAGGCATTAGTCATAATACTTGGTAAACCTAGAGTTCATAGGTTCGATTCCGGTCTGGGCAATAGAAATTTATTTAGTGAAAAAGTCATTTAAAATCTTTAATCCCATCTTCGCTAGAAAAGAATGGTAACTTGTAGATCACCCTCCACAATTAGCCATAGTAGCATAAAGCGGACACTAATAAATAACATTTACTTGAAAACACAATTTATTATTTACATTTATTTGTAAGCCAATAATAACAGAATATTAAAACATTTCAAATTTATAGATGTATGAATATTAATCACTTCCAGCTCCCCAGTTACTTGAATGCTGTTTTTTGGTATGACACTTGTAGTTTGATAATTAATAAGCAAATGATGAGTAGATTTTACTCCCACTTCTGTTGAGCATTCAGTGCAAATATCTGTTGTTTTGGTTAAGCAGAGGAATCTTAGAGCTTTCAGATTTAAATGTATAAATATTAGGAAATAAATTTGTACACTATTGGCATTACTATGTTCTTTTTTTAGGTTCCAAAGACTTTGGAAATTGTGCTTGTACCAAAAAAAAATATTTTAAGTCCATTTCCAGGATTATTCTTGTTTACTGGACCAGCACGGATGATGAGACCAGTTAACAATCTTGCAGCAAAACAAATTGAACTTGTTGGTACATTTGAACAAGTGTACATGAACATTTCTGTAACTGCTGAAGAATTTTATGAAGGTGTAAGTAGTTTGGTATTTAATTTTTTTTTACCCTACTTGCTAAAGCCCCGAAACAGGCTCTTTTGCTAAGAATGTTTCAAATATTTAATTTTTATCATATTGCTCAACCTTGTCCAAGTCTAGGGAGCAAAAGCTCTAACACACTTAGCCAAAAAGCCCTGAATGTTCGAAATGGGGTTCTCAAACACATCATCATTTGGTTTATTAAGTTACTTAAATTTGTCTAATCCAAATATTCCTAGGAAATCAAGCTGTTTAGCTTGGAAATGTTGCATTATTCCTAACACTATTTTGAAGATGAACTGTTTAGCTTAGAAACATTAGAAATTAGTTCTCTTGGCAAATGTTATTTCAATAATTTATCTGAAATAAGCTGTTTTGCTATATATATATGTGTGTGTGTGTGTGTGTGCCTAAAATTGAAGACAATTATTCTTTTGATTGGTATAAAACAAGTTATGTGTTTAAAGTCAAGTTATAAGTTTTTCCTTTGTTGTGTTGATTGAACGGTGTTTATCTTGTCAATAATGTTTACTTTTTCTAAAAGGGTGTAATGTAATAAATGTCTATCATTTTGCCGAGATTGTTGATTTAAATATTTCATATTGTACTTGGAAAGCCAATAATAAATTTAGATAACCCTATGCTGGAGACATATGGAAAAAATCATTTGTAATTTCATTTTTTATAGGGCAAACTAAATGAGACTCGGGGGGTAGCATTGTTAATTTTATACTGAAAAACATATTAAAAGTAAAGGACTGGTTAGTCAAGTGAGATTTTTTTTCTTTTTCAAAGCTACAGTTCCTTTTAAGTTTAACAATTTTTAAATTTTAAGCTAAGTTCAACACAATTTTCAGATTTGAAAAAGCTCAAGCAGCTCAAATGTGGCTTAGTTTACTGTATGCTGTCTGTTAAAAATGAGTGGTGGATGGTTAGTTAAGTGTGCCTAGGAAAGATAATATTTCAAGAACAGGGAGTTAATTGGTTTAATATAGTGCTAAGTGGTTAGCACTTAATGGACTAAAGGAAACTCAAGGTTGGGATAAGGTGTTAAACTTTTGGGGAGATCTTTTTTTTAAAGAATGAGCTATGTAGGGAGAGGGGAGTGTAAAACTTATAAAAAAAAAGTCTAGAAAAACCGAAAAATCAGTAAAATCTCAGGAATGCTGTCTTGGAATCATTAGGTGAAATGAGTAATGCAATTTTTTTTTTACCTTAGTAAATAACCAGCTTATCAGAACCCCTAAGGGTTTCTGATATAGGTCAAAGGCCACCAATTTACAACTCCCATTGATTCAAAACTAGTATTTATAATTAATTCAAACATAATGTTTATAAAGACTAGTATACTAAAAAATTGATAATTCTATAAAGTCAATTATTTTTGCGTTTTGTTTGCCTAAATGGTTTTTCATTTTGGCAGGGATTGACTTCCTTTCTATCCTATTCGCTTGACCTTGCTCCAACAGATTTTCTTTTAATCTGCTATTAAAGTGAAAAACTTTGACTCTATTGTGGACTGAAAAAAATACATACATGAGTTCAGAAGCCAAGAATCTCAAAACCTCTAGGATGATAAAATTAAATTACTTGGAAGATGGCATGAAGACATGTGATACATAGGATAGGGATATATGTAATGGATTAAATATATTTATGTACTTTACTACACAATAGTTACATATTTTACAATGTTTATTAGAAATTGTCATTTAAATAGCACATTATTTTTCAGATAACTACACATCAAGAGCTTTCAAAAACCAGTTTTCTTAGCAACTTAGCTTCATTAATCCCTATGCCAGATTGTAATCAAAGTCCTCGAAATATGTATCAATGCCAGGTAAAGTATGTTTTCTGTAACTCATATTGATAAGAACTATAATTAAGTTTGAATCATTTAAAATTATAAGCATAAATGTCTTAATAAAGTTTCTCTCTCTTATCTGAATTCAAGTGAAAATTAATGATTATTTAAAAAATTCTTTATTGTCAGTTTGGTTCTGTAGATTAATAATATAAATATATTAGTTGAAATTAATGAGATTGATAGTATTATTACTATTATTCAAAATATCATTCATGCTCACATCTAATGTTGTTAATATTAGAGAGCTTGAGGGACTAAATCAGTAGAATAATAAACAAAAAAAGACATAAACTCACATCTGAATGTTATAAGTCTGGTGAAACACCTAATATGTTTTGGGCATATTCAACATGGTTCAACCTTCCAGTCTGCCATGTTTTAATGCAAAAAGATATCAGATCCAATATACATTGACACTAGTTCAATGCTTTTTTTGTGAATAATTCTCTATCTGTGTTATTATTTCATAATAATACAAGAGCTAACATTGTCTAAGAACCAGGGACCTGACGTACTCAGCTTTAGGTGAAAGGGCATGCATCACCATTTGTTCCTGCCATATTTGGGGAGTTCTCTATCTATGTTTACTATTTATTTTATCAAGTTCTCTTCCATTGCTTAGGGAATGACTGAGTTCCAACAAAATTGCTTGCACATTGAACATGCCTTTAAACAACTTGAAATTTTTTTAGCAGATTTCCCTTAAGAGAAATCAGCTATTAACGTCGTATTCATTTCACGATTTTCAAATAATTTCCTCAAATGTCCATTTATCCTACCAGTAGATGACCAAAATGAGGAGGTTCATTCAAAATTTTATATATATATATATATATATATATATATATATATATATATTATTTTGTAATTTTGTGACTTATGTCTATCATACATTTTTTATTTAAAGTATCTGTATCAATAAAAATTTCATTTCCAGCTTAAACTTCAAGTTATGTTAATATAGGCCCAATGTAATCAGTGTCTCATTGCAGTTTGTAGGAAATCTGCTTAGTTGGTATAATATGTGTTTTTTTTGTTTTTTTCATTTACCTCTAAGTAAAGATTTTTTTTCTGATTTCAGATGGGAAAGCAGACCATGGGAACTCCTTGTCATAATTGGCAATTGCAGTCTGAATCTAAACTCTATTGGCTACAGACCCCCGCATCCCCTCTTTTTAGACCTGTTCATTATGATAAAATCAATCTGGATGATTTCCCAATGGGAACTAATGCCATTGTAGCTGTCATTTCCTACACTGTTAGTATTTTAGTGTGAAATATATCATATACTATCCCTTTTTTAATTTTTATATTATTTTTAATTTATTTTTAGGGCTATGACATGGAAGATGCAATGATAATTAATAAAGCTTCATTAGAAAGAGGATTTGCTTATGGGACAATTGTAAAATCAGAATTTGTTGAGCTGAAATCGGTAATATATTGTGTTTTAATAAATATATGTTGTATAAATATAATGTATATAATATATATTGTTAGGTCATTACTGAATTTATATATATATATATATATATATATATATATATATATATATATTGCAGAGTATTCACTTCAAAAATATATGTTGTTTTATTTTATTTTTAGGTTAGTTCTTATTTTGGGTTAGATCCTAGTAAACCACATCTAGCTGATCACTTAGGTGAAGATGGTTTACCCTTTCCTGGATCAAAAATTATTCATGGACAGCCATATTATTGGTAATAATGATAATATTTTTATTATTATTATTTGGTTATTGAAAGTGTAATTATTTTAGTGATTTCTTTATTATCTATTAATTATCTCGAAAACTGATGTTATTGGGCAGTTTTTAAAAAATATATAAGTAAAATACCCTTATTATGACTGAGATAGCCTTTTGTATAGTGTCTATGCTGTACCTGTTTTTCTATATAATAGCCATCACGAATCTTAAATAAATGTTAAATAATCCACTAAAAGAATGTCATGTTCTATTCAAATACTAGTATAGTATTAGTACAACAACAAACAATATAATACAATGATTTTGTTTTTTCTTTTCTAAGAAAGTAAAATAAGTATAAGTATTTAATAAATAAAGAAACTACCGGCTAATTTATACCAGGAACAAAACTCCAGGACAAAATGTAGATATCAGTATTTGTGCTAAGGAAAGGACTGTGAGTAGCAGTAGTTGTAATTAATTTAATTAAAGTTAACTGTAGTTGGAAAAGGGGGTTTCATAGATGTAAAAACATATATTTGCTATTATCTCTTTTAGGTTTTATCTGAAAACAGGGGTTTAATTAGTAGATGCAGTATGAAGCAAAGACGTAATACCTTGTAAGTTCACTATATCCCTTCAAATAATCTTATCTACCTGAAACAGTGAGGTAACATTTAGAAAAAAAAAAATGAGATGTACACTAAAATAACAAGAGGCTTTTCATATTATGTTGGCAAGAGCAGTGTAGTAGATGGACGAAATCTTAGCTCTATCACTTAGTGTTTGAATTAATCCAAAATTATTATGTCACTGGAAAGCTATATTTAATTCTTAACTGGATATAGACATGTGACCACAGATTCTACTATTTTAGTGATCCATTAAAAAAAAACTAGTTATACCACCACAGTTCCATCCGAATACTATATTTAATCCTATCTGCCAGCAGTAGATATTATTGCTAGCATATAAATACTTTTATATTAAAGTGGTTAAGAAAAAAAAAAAAAAAGTCTTTTTAATTGACTACTGACACCAATGGATAAAATTAGCAATATGCTTCTATTTTGATTTGATAAACTTTTATTTAGTATTCTTGTAGAAAAACCTTCAATTATAAGTTTTTCTGTTTTATTTTTTCAGCTACTTTGATTATAGTATTTCAAAATATATGGTTGGCACATACCAAAGTTCTGAAGATGCTGTGATTGACAGTGTGAAATTATGTGGTTCTTTCCCTGGAGCAAGAGATGGAATCACAGCTAAAGCCTGCATCACATTTAGAGTTCCGGTAATTATTTTATACATCTTGAAATTCTTTAGTGCAGCAATAGTCTGGACAGCTAGGAGACCTAAGGTTGAAACCTTAGAATTTTTTTCTCTTTCATATTGTTACGTTTTTTATTACTAAAACCAGTAATAAACGTTTTTAATAAGAGTTCTTTTGCCTTTCTGCGCCGTCGACCAGTGCACTAATATAAGTACACACGAGTTTGACGATAAAGAAGACATTGCTGTAAGTACTCCTATCTCAAGTAGCAATTTGGACTTAAATGCAATTTTAACCGCTATGATGGAAAATAACCAGAAACTCCTGGAAGCTTCTAAAAGTAGCAGTGAGAAAATCTTAGCAGAAGTCAGACAAGAATTCCAGGAAGCTTCTAGAACAACAAACCAAAAACTCCACGAAATATCAGAAGTATTGGGCAAACGAGTGGAAGCCATTGAGCAGAGAGTAAGCAGGTTTGATGAAAAACTGAATAATGTTGAAGAGAAAGTGTTCAATCTAGGAAAGAAGGTAGACGATGAAATATGAGAGCTACAATTCCAAATAGATGATCTACATGTTCGAGAGGGTCCGGTGAGGCTCATTTCAGAACATTCCAGCAAGATAAAGACCCCAACTTTTGACGGTAATGTACCATTTAATGTTTTTAAATTCCAATTTGAGACGGTGGCAAGTAGAAACGGATGGAATAATGAAGAGAAAGCGGTAGAATTGATTTTGGCACTGAAGGGAACCGCTGAAGAAATCCTGGAGAGTTTACCGGCGGCTTGCAGGAATAATTATGAGGACATTATGGTGACCTTACAGCGCAAGTTTGGCGGTGAGCATAAGCGAGAACTGTACAGGATGGAGTTACGGGGCAGAGTGCAAAAACCGAATGAGACGCGCCAAGATTTTGCCATGGAAATTGAATGTCTGGTGCAGCTGACTTACCCAGGTGAAAATCATCCGTTCCTAGATCAGTTCAAGATTGAAGCATTTGTTAATGGTATACGAGACCCAGATGTTAAATTTGCGGTGTGTGCTATGCAAAAATCATCCTTTGCTGAAACACGAAGTGACGGCGACGAAAGGAGTGACATAGAAGCAGTGGTCAAGCGGATACTGGAAGAGCAAAGGAATAGATCACACGCCGAATGCTTCAACTGCGGTATGGTCGGCCATTTTCAGCGTAACTGTAAAGCACCAAAGAAAGGGTTGAGATCTTTTACACCATGGAGGGACCACTATCGGGCAAACAACGTCCATATCTCAAGGAGTGAAATAAAAGACGTGGTCAAGGCTTCCTTGATCTACATCGCACTTCCCAAATACGCGACTCTCTCCACTAATCTTTCTGTATTTAATTTTAGCAACAATATTAACAGTATGAAGTAATTGACACCTTAAATATTGAAGTAGCAGTCTTTGGTCAGTAATGCTACCATAATATGGCAAGGAACGCATCAAGCTGACCACTTGACTTCCACCTAAGCTGTGTGGTAGGTTTTGGCTTTTCATAAGCAGTTGTGTCAAAAATTCTTTACTGTTTGGGCACTCCATCTTCTCCAACAGTAATGTATAATGTATTTAAAGTAGGAATAGTCTACTTGACACCAAAACTTAATTGTCTCCTATTGATGATTGATGGGATGCATCATGTTTGTGGAGGTTGGGTTCAAGAGAAAAATTTGCCATACTTGTCACTAGCTTTACTCATTGCATAGTTGGGTGGCTTACTGCTCCTACTACAGTGTCCTGGCCTGGTTTAAAGCCTTGGCAATTGCAAATAATTTTTCTTTGATATAATAAGTAATTAAATCATTGATTATTTACTGATGGTGCATTCTGCCTTAACATCAATGAAATAAGTGTATCCACAAAGTAGGAGTATCCTGCTTAAGCCATAAATTGACATTTTCTTCTTTTTGAACAATTGATTATTTTTTGATTTGATTATCATCTAAAGAACTAAAAATTAAGCAGTTTAACAGTTAATGATTGAGCTCAATCCTCACATTGGAAATACAGAATACCATATAAAGATTCAAAACATTTTATAGAGAAGATTGGGCCTATCTTAAAAAGATTTTTTAGCCTGCTTTGATGTAGAATTCCTCTTCCAAAGTTGTCGAGTTTCTACAACATCTTATCAATATTCAACAGGTGTTCATACAGTTTAACATGAAGATAGAAGAGGAACGAAAGCTGCCAAAGAGATAGCCAGGGTCTAAAAGGTGCCCTGCAGCTAAGAACTCAAGGGATATACAGTACTCCATGTGTGTGTGGAAAAGAATGCATAGGACTTATGGGTAGATTGATATTCGCAAAAATTTTTAACTCCTAAAATCTGTTCAGAAGTAATGAAATCCATATGGTAAACCATTTTCATAATTCAACTCACCAGATGATATTTGACAAGAGCCTTAGCTTTGGCTAAAGCAACAAACTATTGGAGAGGCCTTTGAGATTGAGAAATGTTCAAGCAATTTTAATAGAGAAGATAATAATTTTAATAGACTCGGCAAACTGCACATTTGTTATTCAAAAAATATAGTCAATTAACTATATAATTCTGGGGGAACAGAAGGAATACTAAGGAAAACGGAGCCGACTCAAACTAGGCAGTATAAATACATGGAATAGAACAGCTGATTCACATTCTCTGTTGAGATACCAAGAGTAGACGACTCACTCAATACCTGAAGACCTCAGTATCATAACTGTATGTATTTTATGACTCAAAAAAATTAAGTATCAGTTTTGATTCTTATAAATATAAGAAGATTATCTTAAATGGTTTCATTGATATTAGTGAATTTCCTTCTGTATCGAGTTATTAAAAATTGCTGAGTTTGTAGGTTTGTTGCATCGAGTGTATTATTGGTATAATGCATTCCTGTTTTTTTATTTTCTCTTTTAAACCCATATTTTTGTGAGCATTACATGATTTGATTAGAATTATATGTTTTACAAAATTTTCAATTTTAATATATTCTTATCTACATGTTCATTCTTAGACGAATTAATGTATTAGACTTTAGTATTTATCTTGGAGATTATTTAGAGGTAGTACATTGTATGGGTCATGAGAACCAACACATTGAAGTTAAGTAATTAGCTATATTCTCTTCTGTCAAAGAAAAAAAATCGTTGACAGAAAATTATTGTAGAGCTTGATAACATTCTTATCTTATTAATTTTGTTTAAAGAGGAAGCCTTCTGTTGGAGATAAATTTGCCAGTCGTGCAGGACAGAAGGGTATTTGTTCCCAGGCGTGGCCTACTGAGGACCTTCCATTTACTGAAAGTGGTATTGTACCTGATATAGTTTTCAATCCTCATGGTTTTCCATCTAGAATGACTATAGGCAAGTAAAACAATTGAATTCCTAAAATAAAGCTTACTAACACATTATACTACACTTTAAATATTAAGATTTCGTTCATTGTTGTATCTAAGGCTGAGCCTTGTTGCTGTTCCTGTGGACAGGAGTATTCCTGAAGGTTACTGGAACATAATAAATTATTACTTTAGTATATGAGATGGAAAGTATAATTTTTAATTTCATATAAATTCTGGTACTAAATTTTCTTGAGTTCATGGATATTATATTTTATAAAGAACTATATCACTTTGTGTAGCTCAGTAGAATACTGATTTAGAAAGAACCTAATTTTAATATTGAGCATTGTATACTTGTAAAAGAGCTACATATCATTATGTTGACTGAGTATCAACAAATGTATGTTGTGTGTCCAACTAAAGATTCTGGACCTTTTTTTTTTAATGTTTAGTTTTAGGTCTCCAAGCTATTTGTCCTTGTCTGGCCAAGATGTATGATAAAACGACAAAGTACAAAACCTTGTCTGACAGAATATTCTAATATAATCCAACACCAAATATGAGACATTCATTGATCCTGGTATTCGAACAACAAGAACGGGGGGGGGGGGGTTACTGTCCCCTAGTTTGACATTCCCACTGGTTAATAAAAGCTATTATCAACTGAACTGTTTAACCTTGCCCTAGAGTAGGAAAGCAAAAAAAAAAAAAAAAAAAAAAAAAAAAAAAAAAATAATACAAATCTTAATAGTACCTTTACAAGGGCAGGGCAATAACTGATATTTTGAATGTTTGGATAAACCTAAGTATAATAAATATTAAAATCTTCAGACAGTTCAGTGGCCTTGATGAATTGAGGAAATTCACATTTTCTTGTCATAATCTGTTCAAGTACCTGTGAAGTTGCAGAAAGCAATATAGTGGGACAACAGATATAAAACCAAAATAGTTACAGGGATCACTTAATGCCATTCAGAAATATCTTTTCTTCAAAAGTATCATAAGGAAAGTAAATTTGAATATTCACAAAACAGACATTAGGCTGACAGCAGCATGAGGTAGAGAAATTGGGCCTTCCTTATGAGATATGGAAGGGAGAAACTTTAATGAAGATATTCGAAGCTATTAAATATTAGCACAGATCGAGGAAAAATCAGAATCAAATCCTATCTGATTGATTTCTATGACAAACCAGATATCATTTGTGCTATTAAAAAAAGTAGGCTGCTAAGAAAATGTGTTCACTAGCTTGGACAAAATTGAGGCAGGCTGTGCATATAGGCAGAGGTGTTTATGTGCCCTGAAGGAAACTTGCAGTAGCCCAAGCTTCTTTAAGTCCAGCTTCATGATGACACCTTATTACTAAATACTACAGAGTCTAAGATGGCGAAACAGACCCATAGTAAAGAAAAATTGGTTCCCAAACAGGTTTTTATATTTGAGTATTTAATATATACATCCTATATTTGGCTTTAAATTATTAAAAATGTTTCACAGTATTTTTCTTCATTTTCAGCTATGATGATTGAGTGTATGGCAGGTAAATCAGCTGCTGTACACGGGCTTGTTCATGATGCTACACCATTCAGATTTTCAGAAGATGACACTGCCATTGATTACTTTGGAAGACTTTTACAAGCAGGTTAGAGTTGTCATAATTTGCTTTCCTAAAAATTTTGTAATTTAGCTTTCACCTAATATCTTGCAAAGTAATTAATTTTCCTTTATGTTTAATAAATGAAATAGGAACAATTAATTAGGGCTTCAATTATTTATAATCTAAATTTAGCTACTTAATGATTTTGTGTATTTGGATTTCCTAAGTATTCCTTTCCAAAGGTAAATAAAAATTTAATTAATTAGCCTAATCATCTCTATCCATTGAATCTATTCTTGGTTTTTCCTGTATTAAGTCCTGCAAATATCTGTGTAAATATTTTAAGTAGAGAAAGAATGTACAGAATAACATTTTAGGTAATTAAATTTCTGATAACATTAGTTATATACTATTTTTTATCAGACACATAGCAGAGATATTTAAAATTCCTGTTTTTCTACCATTAAATCGTACCCTTTTGCTCTGATTACAGCAGTTAATAAACTTGATCTCCATTTTTACGTGAAATGCTTAAATATTAATGAAATATATGTATGTATCTAATTTAGAACGGATCCATTTTCTTTATATTCTAGGTACAATCGATCAAGCCACTATACTGGTTTTGCGCAATGAAAGGGTTAATAGCTGATTTCCCTCCTGAGTGCTCATCCATTCACTTAATTTTCTACTTGTTAGCTTTCTTTAAGTTGCAAAACTTTTGTCAATAAACCTTGAGTAAATAAATAAAAGTGGGGTAAAAAGGAAGAATTTTAACAAATTTACAATTATTCCTTAATTTATCTTCTTTTAAGTCTCATTGTAATAAGCAAAAAAATTGATGATAATTATATAATGGAACTACTTTATATACACTGCCTGGCATGTAAAATTCTAGAAGTATTGCAGAACTAAGCTTATATTATAGACCTGTCTATTATATAAATTAAAATTTGATTTAATTAATAATTTTTTAAACCTCTTTTGTAATTGCTATTATTACTTCTTCAATAGGTGGTTACAACTATTATGGAACAGAAAAAATGTACAGTGGTATTAATGGGTGTGAAATGAATGCTGCTATTTTCTTCGGTGTTGTACATTATCAGCGTCTAAGGCATATGGTTTCAGATAAATGGCAGGTATGTTAGCATTCATTTATTATGTAAAGACAACACCAATGAATTTTTAAAAAACATTAATGCATTGTTTTATATACTTAACCACAGAAAAACGCTATTTTATAGAACTTGCACAATCTCTTGAAGGATCCTTTAATAACAGACTGCTTACAAGAGATTATAATGTATATAACCTGACAATAACAAAGTGTTCAGGAAACCATAGTCGTATATTCAAATCAACATGTGCTATATCTCCCCTTTTATTGAAAGTGATGGGGTTTAGTAACATCCTTTTTTTGATTTTTCTTCTTAACCTAACCGTTGCTCTTATTCACCATTCTCAACTGCTTGTTAATCCCCTTCTTTGCAGTGGCTATCTCGCTGATTCCTCTCCAGTCTATCAGTAAAGGGAGATCCAAATGCTCAACTACCTTAGCTGGTCACCCAGCTCAACTTCTGATCCTGAGGTCAATTCAAAGACAAGTATCCCGATTCTAGAACATTTTGTACACCCCCTGGCTTTTTTTAAACCTGCATACTCTTCCAAAATCTTCAACATATCGTTTCAGTGATTTGAGTCTAGTCAGGGGAATGGCCCTCAATTTTCTACCATAAGGAGCTAATTGTTAGCAGCATAATCTATTTATTTCTCTGTCTCATCCCATTGTCAGTATGCATTACACTTTACGCAAGTCTTGCCTTGGAACATACTGAAATTAACTTTGTACCAGTTGACAACAAGTTCAATGTCACTCGATACCCAAGTATCTACTTTCTACTGTAGATTAGAACATGGCTAATGAATGGACCCTCCCACATTTAAAAACTGTGTAGTTTTACAAAATTAAGAATTGTTAAAATGAAATTCTTCATCTTAAGGCAAAAATGCTTCAATACTTCTCAATATCAGCTATAATAAAAGAGATCATAAAAGTCAATATTTAAGTTTCAAAACCTGTTAAAGGTCATATAAAGTAGACATTATAAGTGATCCAAAAAGTTGCTTTGGACCTCAGATTCTCAAAACAATCTGTCTTCTTAGAAGTAATATTCATTTCCCAAGTGAGTTGGTTACTTCTATTCTTCTAGAGAAAAAATATGGTATTGTTATAACTTAATTTATAAAATAGTTTTATTCTAAATAGTATTAAAAATTGTAATATTAGGTAAGGAGTACTGGGCCAATAGATGCTCTCACAAGGCAGCCCGTTAAAGGACGAAAGAGAGGAGGAGGTGTAAGATTTGGAGAGATGGAGCGAGACTCTTTAATTTCTCATGGAGCTTCATTTCTTTTACAAGACAGGCTTTTTCACTGTTCAGACAAAACAATGGTAGGCATTAAAAATTATTTTTATTATTCTTAAATTAGACCTGAATTAACATTTTAAATTATTAAATAAATGATGTACAAGTTTGAAGAGAAAAAGTGTTTAGTGGTTTTGGAAAGTTAGCAAATCATAAATTTGGTAAAAATATGTCTTTATTATTTATTATTATACTTATCGTCATTTGTGTGTAATGAGGTTTATTTTATATATTTAAAGCTGTAAAACGATAGTGAGAGTATAAACGACATCTCCAAATTGCACAAAACTAATAGTCACAGCAAGAAGTATCGTTTTGTTCTTCATGGCCAATAAAATTAGAGAAAAATTGCTAAAAATTTCCCTGTCCTGGCAAGCTAAGCCCCTATGAAATTTTTTATTCCCCGGTTGGGTTCTACTCTACAAATAACTCTCTGATTTGAGTCAAAAAAAAAAAAAAAGTATCAAATAAATATGGAAAACAATGTTTCCTTGAACTTTGATACCCTTCACCCTCTTGACAATCTGATTAACATGAAACTATACCTTTTTTCACTCAGTGGGGAATTTTTCTACTTTTTTTTTTTCAAATAAAGACCACCCTTTTCAAACTGACAAACATACTTTTGTATGATACAGTTTCAAAGCCTTTTTGAACCCACTCTTTTACTCCTTGAAGTTGTTTAATAACTCCCTCTTTCCACGTCTCTTTCTACTTCCAAACACTACCATTTTATTCTCTTCTCTCCAACGCTTACTGACTTCAGAGTGAAAAATCCCAAAATATTCATGTATTAGGAGGCTTTGAGTCTCCTGTGTGACAATGAAAGCTCTTATACACGTGTTCCTAAGTATGACATATTTCGTTCAACAATTTTATTTTGCCCAGAAGAGTTTTAATGATTTTTTTTTTTAATTCAGTATTTAATCAAATCTTCCATTCTTTAAAATCCCTGTTTTCACCTGAATTGTTCTCCCAGGAGAGCTGTAGGCTAGAGCAATGGGGAAGCTCTCATTTTGACCGCTGTGTATGGGTACGCGAGGGGAGAGAATCTGTTTCGAAAGATCTATTACCCCTTGAAAATACTCTGGAGCTTCAATATATCCCTTGTCCAAATCCCCCCTCCCCTTAAAACATGTGTCTTATTGATGGTTTAAACCATACTATAGCAACATTTTCATGATTTTGCAAAAATGTTTTAAAATGGACCAGTAATGCTGGAAAATTTCAATTTACAATTTTTTTTCTGTAAATACTTCAAAATGTTTTTCACAATTTACTATTTATTTGATTTTAATCTGAAGTCAAAATAATTAAATTTTATATAACCAGATAAATAAAATTATACAAATACTAAGATGAAAAGATGCCAGAGGCCATTTGGTTAGAAACCACTACAAACCTTTGTTTTTTTTACTACACCAAGAAAAATAATTGAAATTCTTAGTGTACTATAACTCAGGTCCATTTTTTTTCTAAGTAAATTTATTATTTCCATAGATTTATGAGAGAACATTCAGGGCAAACAAGTATGAATATCTTTTTGGCTTTGAAAATATAGACCTCTTATGTCTAGCATATCAAATAGAATCCATTCCGACTGTACATATAATACTATGTGTTATATATATATATATATATATATATATATATATATATATATATATATGAACTAATTTTTTAAATATGTTATACCTATTAGTGATGTTAGGACTACTACCTACCTTGCAAATTTACTAAAATTATATAAAATAAACCCGTTTTTGTAATTTGATAAAATGCCTAATGTTAATGAGACCATTCGAAATACTGATTTGTTTACATTAAGATATGCATGACTTTTATAACTATCTAAACAAAAATAATTCTTGAATAACTGAAAAAAATAATCAATTATTTAAATTTTCTGTTTCAGACTCTCATTTGTCGGACGTGTGGGTCTATTTTAGGTCCACTATTTGCTGAGAATGCTCGATCAGAAGATCAAGTTATTTCTGAAGTATTAGAATGTAAATTATGTGAATCTAAGGGTAAAATAGAAAAATTAGACATTCCTTACATATTTAGATATTTATTGGTTCAACTCGCTTCTGTAAATATTCAAGTTAAAATACAGCTTGAAGGGACTTAGTATTTTATGTCAAAGACGTTTTTAAATATGTAAATAAATTCTTTTTTTTTTTTTTGTATCTTTGCCTTTTTTTACACTGAGTGGTAAAATGAGAATCTTATGAAGGACCAGAGCAAGGCTACTACATGTCATTGGTGGGAGGTCTAGAGTGGTCAGATTGATACATTGTTGGATTGTTGGTGAAGTTGGATACATATATTCAAGATGTAAACAACAAACAAGATCCAGTCAGGATTTTTTTTTTCGCCACACAAAGCTATTCTGGCATAATTTGGAGTGATCGATGTTGCAGGATCTACCACTTCAGGTTGAGGGAGATGCAGCCTTCCAGGATTAAATATTTATTTTAACTGCCAGTTTCACCACATCAGGGATCTTCAGTTTAAAAATACAAAATTATGAACAATTTAAAAAATCCGATCAAAAACAGCAAAATAAATTAAACTCAACAATCTATCAAATGTACTACACAATGCTCTAGATAAAAATTATTGAACTTACTCTTTAAAAAATAAAACAAAAACTATAAGAATATCGCTAAAGAATGGGTAATAAAGCCGTTAATACAGCCCACTCTACTGAATGGTAGCCTTGGCACAAGGGTGCTCCCCTGCTAGCTACCACTACCCAGCTCACTATCATATCGATTAGAGGGCTTTCAACCTCTTACTGAGCACTAAAGCAATTCCTGCCTCTTATTTCCTTGTTCTTATTTATTTCGAACATAGGGTCCATTTCAGAGATAAGAAGGCTATAGCAGGATATTTAGCAGAAAGAGGTGAATTTGGCGTATAAGCCTATAAAAAACTTAGTGTACCTAATATTTAAGAATAAAAACCAAATAGATAATAGAGAAATGAGCGGGGTGTACAAACTGGAATGCAAATGTACCACTGAGTACATTGGACAAACAGATAGGAGGTTGGAAACGAAAATATTGGAGCATAAACCAGTCACATTTTAAGGAGCACTTACTGTGGTGTAATAATGCTTACCAAGAGTGCAAAATAACATTGTTACAAACTTTGAACAAGGGCAGAAAGTTGGACACACTTGAATAATTAGTAAATTACTGGTATGCTGGATAATAAATATTATTTATTTAAAAGTCCGTCACGCAGGGTCTGCGTAAACTAAGCAGATTTCCCACGTGAAGTTTAACAATAGATAAATCTACATACCGGTAACAACACCACCATGAATATTAAGTGAATAAATACAAACGATAATAAGAAACCTCCCATATGGAAAGCATTTGAAATGTAAACAAACAGTTCTGCCAACTTCTTACCAGAAAGAAAAAAATTACTGAAATATATCAGAATATAACATATAAATTTTATTGAAAACTATTTACTATATCTAGTACTGTAATTTATAATGTATCGGAATAATTTTTATCTCAATCAATCAACTTTAAGTAATCCAAAAACTTAAGAAGGGTGGGGGTCACCAGCACATATTTGCATCTATCTCGTGTAATAAATGTCTCTTCAAAACAATATTTGGTATTTAAGCTTCGAATGAAGTGGTTTACTAAATAGCAAGGTATTGTCTATGTAACATGAGCAGAAGTGGGGGTTTGCTGAAGGCTGAAAACTGAAAAATTTATATATCTCGGTTAATATTCATGATAGAGAATAAATTTATATAACAATATTTATAGCAAATTTAATTTTCTACAAGGACGACTAAATATCAAGTCTGGTAACGATTAAACATATAATTGCGATTGCTAGAGTGGTACCAGACAAATATATATATATATATATATATATATATATATATATATATATATATAAATATATATATATACTAGCTCAGATACCCGGCTTCGCCCGGGAATTCATTTGAGAATGAATGGTGATGGTACTTTTTGCAGGCTTTACATTGCACAATATTTTGACATTTACCCGTCCCAGTGTTTAGGATTGATACCCGTCGTTGCCGGTGATTTGCTAATAATAGAATTATTTGTTCAATAATTCTTCACAGTCTTCGTATTTTTATATTTCCCGTCTCTTATACATGTAAAAATGGTGAATTTTTATTTTAGGCCTCCCTTATAACCCCCCTCCCGTTCGAACCTAAAAATTTTAATATAAGTTATAATCATGGAAGAATTAATGCTAAATGACATACCGAGTTTTGTTAAGTTCGGTTATAAACAGCCGTTAGTGCCCGCTAAAGTTTTAACGTATAACTCATTTATACCTAGGTATACGACAAAAGTGTATATAGAAAAGGTTACTCCAAATAACAAAATAAACAACTTTTGTTATGTTCATATTTGTCGAAAAAGCAATAGGAAACGAAATATCGATATTTTTAATTTCAGGCTTCCCTTATAACCCCCACTCCTTCCCGTCCATAGAAATGTTGGTATGGCTTATTATAATGAAGGTCTCACTGCTAATACACATACCGAGTTTTATTTAGTTCGGTTGAGTCTTTTTTGGAAAATAATATTGTTGCCTCCCTCGATAATTTTTAGCGTATAACGCATTTAAACTTCGGTATACGACAAAAGTGTATATAACAAAAGATACTCTAAATAACAAAATAAACAACTTTTGTTATGTGCATATTTGCCGAAAAACCAATAGGAAACGAAATATAGCTATTTTTAATTTCAGGCTTCCCTTATAACCCCCACTCCTGTTCGTCTCAGAGAAAATTAATATAGCCTAAAGTCTAAGTTGGATTAGTAGTAATATACATGCCAAGTTTCATAAAATTCGGTTCAGCCGTTTATGCGTGAAAAGGTAACAAACAAACAAACAAACAAACATACACGAAAGAAACAAAATGCAGATATAGTGTCTATGACATGTGAAACGAAAAGTTATCGTGAAATTTTGCGAAAAAAATCAATGTACAGACAGAGGTTACAATTTTATATATATATAGATATAGATATATATATATATATATATATATATATATATATATATATATATATATATATACAGTTTTGAACAGACCTCATTTTCGTCATCTCCTGGGTAGGATCGATGGACATTTGAAGAAAAATATCAAAAATTGCATCATGAGTACGACTTCAATAGCTGATTTCCCCTCAGGGAAATCTGCTAAAAAAATAATAATGGAAGAGTGCAATTAGTCAAAGTTTAAACTAGGCTATGGACTAATGGCATTATTGTTTATGTTGTAATTTACTGTCATACTTGTTAATAAATATAATTTATTAAAAAGAAAATAATGGAAGCATGCAATTAGTCGGAGCCAACTCTAGGCTATAGTGTCATGACATAATTGTTAGTGTTGTAAGATACTGGCATACCTATTAAAATATATAATTAACAAAACAAATGTAATAAGGAAAGCATTCATTTACAAATAAATAATAAAAAAGTCCGTCACGCAGGGGCTGCGTAAACTAAGCAGATTTCCCACGTGGAGTTTTACAATAGAGAAATCTGCCTAATAACAACTGTAATAGAAAGAAACCTCTAAACCTAAAACATTATTTAGGGCGTAATAACCCAGTAGTTTCTAGCCCCGAAACACAGTTAACCTAACCTCTAAACCTATTCACGAGGGACGGATAGTTATGGAAAAGGCCGCCAGAGCTCTCGGCGGAAAGTCCGAACATAGCCTACTGGTACCACACGCAGAATACAAATGCAAATATCTCGGTTAATATTCAAGATACAGAATAAATGTATAGAACAATATTTATAGTAAATTTAATTTGCAATAAGATTGATTCTGTACACTTTTTCGATCCGACGAATAGTAACGGAGATATTTCGAATTTTCGGAAATCCTCCCCTCTAAACCCCCCCTCCCCGTGGTCCGATTTCAGCCGTTAACGAACTTGATCTTTCTTTTGACATAAAACGACTAAATATCGAGTTTGGTAACGATCAAACAAAAATTGCGACCGCTAGAGCGGTAACAGACAAATATATAGATAGATAGATAGATAGATAGATAGATATATATATATATAGATATATATATACAGTTTTGAACGGACCTCATTTTCGTCATCTACTAGGTAGGATCGATGGACATTTGAAGAAAAATTTCGAAAATTCCGTCATGAGTACAACCTCAATAGCTGATTTCCCTTGAGGGAAATCTGCTAAAATTGATCCTTTAGTTATAGCTTTAACTTAGGCTAGTTTCATTTGATTTTGTAAGAATAAGTTACTCACATGCTTAATATAATAATAATAAAATTGAAAACAGATCTGTATAGTTTAACCTATACCTAATCCCACTAAATTTTGTTGGAATATGTTACTGAAGCTTGCTTAAAAAAAGAGAAAAAAATTAGAACAGTAGCCACCTTAATTAAAGCGACTAACATCTTAGTAACAGTAGCAAAAATAAATAAACAAGAATAAAATAGAAATAAATAAAGCAGTAAGTAAAATGTTCTTTGAGTTTAAAAAGATATACAGGCCATGATAAACTTGATGTTGATTGCCCTAAAACAACAAAACAAAAGTAATTAAATAATGTTAATTATTAATTGTTTTAATATTCTAATTATGCTATTGCAATTGGGATGGGCTATCTTGCCCTCTTTTCTAATGTGAATGGAACTAATGATTGTATTATGTTTGGTACTAAATAAATTCGTATTATCCTCTAAGGAATTGACTCTATGTTAAACATTTGTTAGCTTCATTCTGTTGACCTTTAATGAACCCTGCTCTAATAGCTTAATTTTTGAGTGTTTAGTGAAGTATAATACATACGATATACTGCTTTCCTCCTATATTTGCTATAAGCCAGATACAGGAGGAAAATAACTTCATGCAGTACTGAATATATATGTATTGAAACTCTAGGACCTGCCTAACATAATAGGTAGTAAATTTATTCCGTGGGTAATATATCACAACTGCAGCAGTCAACAGAATTACCTTCATATGAGCCTATTGTACACTATAACTTTCTATTATCTGCATTACCCAGTGAGAAATAAATTGTTAACCCTCTGAAAAGGAGTTGATGACCAGCCTAAACACTGCTTGAGTATATAAAAATTTTTGCATTAGTACATCCTTGTGAGTCTGCTGCAAGATTAATATAAATTTACTAAGCTCTAGATAAAAGAACTGACAAGTTTTATTTTCCCCTTTGTTATGTGGACATGCCATAAAAGGGCAATATGGAGTTGGTTTCCTTGTATCAAATAAACATAAAAAAGACATATTAAACTTCAAGGAAATAAACAGCTATTATTGTGTTAAGTTAGTTAAAATAAAACTCTCAATTATTCAGCTGAATGCGCCAACAATGTCTGCACCAAAAACAGAAGAAGAAAAAACAACTGCATAATCGTAATGGGCGGCTTCAATGGAAGAGTAGGAGCAA
Organism: Riptortus pedestris; assembly: GCA_019009955.1. NCBI lineage: Eukaryota > Metazoa > Arthropoda > Insecta > Hemiptera > Alydidae > Riptortus > Riptortus pedestris. The sequence goes on along the minus strand of CM032228.1, from coordinate 197,721,878 downwards.
AAGTGGATGGAGAAGGAATAATGAGGAAAAACTCATTTGGAAACAGAAACAAAGGAGGTAGCAGAACTCTATCACTTAGCCAGAGGCTTAGTATCGGCATCACTTAGGTCATGAAAAAGCCTAGGAACAAATGGACCTGGATGTCACCAAAAGGGCAAGAGTGCAAAATAGACTATTTTCTGACAAACCAAATAAACTTAGTTAAGAACATAGAAGTTATAAGAAACCTTAAATTCAGTTCACACCGTAGAATGATTAGAGGTGAAATCTATATAGAAAAACTAAAGGAAAGGCCCCTCCCCTGTTATGTGTCTGAGCGGACTCCATATGAATGTACTAGAGGTAGAGACAGACAAGTCACGAGGTGTAGGGACTCCTTCAAGAAAGAAGTAGGCCCTACATGGTGGAAAAGAGCCCGAAATAAGGATCTATGGTGGCAAACCTGGAAAGAAACTACAAACCCTGCTTCCCAGTACGGTTGGTCTCCAGAAGTGTTGACCATTACTCCTTGGAGGAAGGCTTGTATGAACAAACTAGTTACTTTAAAAATGTATATAGAAGGGGAAAAAAAGAAGTTTATTTTATTTATTTATCGATTGTTTGTTTGTATTATAAAGGTTATTTCATATCATATGGACATGTGTACCAGAGTGTGATGTCACTATAGCCTACTTACTATTAGAAATATTTCAATCTGATGGATTAAACATATGTCTAGATGAAGTTTGGACCTATAAACAAGTGATCCCTTACATAAGTATTGTACAATACATTAAATAGATCTTGTTCTTACTACGGAATGGTGAGACCGAATTGTGAGCTGATGGTAATCTCAAATGCTCTCATGAAATTATAGTATTCCTTTCTCAAAGTATTATCTTTGACTTATAACTTTCTTTCAATACATAACCCAAAGCTTGACTTCTGATACCACCAACCTGGCACCCACTGGGGTAGACTGGTAATTTCTTGCACAATCCATTTTCTCCTGAGGCAAAATTAATAAGGGTTACTTCTTAGTATCTCCGGAAACTTGCACTATAATTACTTTTTGTCAACTGGACTGGACAAGGGAACTAGAATATTAATAAGATATCGAGGGAGACTTCATTTGTCCACAGTTAACAAATTCAAAGAAATTCGGTAACAGTTTACGGATTTCCTCTTTCACTATGACAGCTCTCCATAATAAACATCACTCTCTCCCTCCTAATAAAAAGCCAGTCACACAGATGATGCATAATCTAATCAATTTCCCACATGCTCTACTATGACACACTAGCGATTTAATCTCACCAACTATTCTCTATTTCTCGCATAGAAGACCTATGTAAACAGAAATTAAAATGTTAGGTGGAAATTCGATGTTCATTAACTGAGGTAATTAAAGTCAAACTCGGATGAGCAGAAGTGGGGGTTTACAAAGAATTGAAACCTAAAAAAATTAAAATAACTCAGTTAAGGAAAACAAAACAATAATTAGAAAAATAAAATTACAACAGCATTGGTTATATAATTTTTTTTTATCAGACTCATAGAAACCGAGATATTTTTAATTTCTAATTATTCCCGCCTCTCCCAAAATCTATAAGTATTCTTTAGTTTTCCATGAAACGGTTAAATATAGAGTGTGCTGTCAAAAATCATATAGCTTAAAATAAAAAATCTTAAATGATGAAGCCTTCTGAAAATATATGATATTCCAGTACATTAAAGATCATGAAGTTCTTGTTTTGTTTTTCGGCTCTAAAAAGCAAAGGATAAAAAATTATCAAATAAAATCAGCAGCTTCAGATATTAAAATGACAACACAACAAACAATTAAATATTTTAGACCTCTGGCAGTGAATAGCAAGGAATGGACATAAATGTCAAGAAAAGTAAGGTTATGTGAGTAGGAAGAGAAGAGGAAGATGTTAATGTCACCTGCAATGGCGTACCACTTGAGATGGTTGACACCTATAAGTATCTTGGCACACTCGTATGCAGGGATGGTAGGATAGATCAGGAGGTCTTGAATAGGGTGAGTCAGGCCAATGGAATTTTCTACCAAATACGTAACACCCTAATTGCCAAAGAAGAATTGAGTAGATCAACCAAACTCAGAATCTACAAAGCAGTCTTTCTACCAGTGCTTTTGTATGGTGCAGAGAGTTGGACCTTATTGGACAACCACGCAAGCAAACTCAAGGCAGCAGAAATGAGATACCTAAGGTGCATTGCGGGAAAAACAAGGCGAGACCGCATCAGAAATGAGCGGATAAGAGAGGACCTTGGGGTGAGACCGATTGGAGAGATAGTCGAGGAGCGCCAACTTAAGTGGTTTGGCCATGTCAACCGAATGGGGGACACAAGAAAGGCCAAATGGTTATATGAAGCACGGCGAGAAGGCAAACGACCCCGTGGTAGACCTAGACTTACCTACCAGGACTATGTAGCTCGATTATGAGCAGAAAGGGGTAAGACCGCGCCAGAGATGAGGAGACTAGCGGCGGACAGACCCAGCTGGGCAAAGTGGACTGAGGCGGCCCCTCCACGCTTATCGGCATGATGGAGGTAGAAGAAGACGAAGCAGTGAATAGCTAATATTAAAAAACAGATAAATACCCCATCATTATATCATTCAGGAGTAATTTCCAGACTTGTTCATAGTTTTCCTCTTGAAGGTAAATGCTTTTAACTAAACTAAGAAAAGGAAATGAAATTTGTCTATATCTGGAAGTGGAGCACTTCATGCATAAATGACTTATATTAGTCATGGAAGATAGGCAAATCAACTTTATTACCAGTGACCTGTGGCAAATGAATTTGAGGAAGTTTAACCCCAACTATCTTGATTAATTAACTACACGGCTTCTGCTATCTTCAGCTATACCACGGCCTTTCCTCACTAGAGTTGAGTATTTGTGAAAATCAAATTTTCCTCTCACTTCTGATCACAAGTATATATCACTTCCAGAACAATGACGTAACTGCCATTTTGGGGAACAATGAAGTGATAGTATTTCGTATTGAACAAACAAGAAATAAAATATTAACATTTATGCACTATAAAACAAGGAAAAATTGTTGGGGAAACAATGATGTGATTGATTAAGTATTGGTCATTAACATTAAGGTTAAATTTAATGATTTATTCCAAATAATTATTAATGACGTAGTAGTATTATTTGTATGCTATACAAAAACCCTTGTCATTATTTTCAGTCAATTAATTTATTTTCACTGTTAGTATTTCACATAATTTTTTTTTGGGTCTGCTGTAAAACAGCTGGCCCAAAAGAAGAAAGTTTGGCAGTCGAATCATGTTCTTTTAGAACAGCGTTGTACCAAAATTAATGGTTTAAAAATAATAAAATAGATATATTTTAAATATCAAATGAAAAATGTACACAAAAATGTTTTTATTGAACTATAAAAATATAACTGGAGAACAAATTTTATAAATGATTCAAAACTTGCTTTTTCAAATATTTTTACTTGAATAAAATAATTTTGACTTGGGAGGGATTTAATTTTTTTTTATATAATTAAACATGTTTTCAATAATATAAATTTAATAAAAATGTATATTAATTGTGATAATGCATTCCATCCATAAAAAATAAAAGAATCTAAAAACTTAAGTAAAAAATAACTTCTTGAAATGGCAAAAAATCATTTGACCATACTTTCAAAACAACAAAGAATTTCTTTAATTAAAAAAAATAATTATTTTGGCTGTTAGCTGTCGTTGAAGACACAATGGAGGCATTGAATAAACCATCAATGAAAATCCAAGGTCAAAGCATGGCAACTAATAGACTGACCCAATTTGCTGAGGGTATATATAACTTTTTGCTTGGCAAAATATCAAAACTGTAATCTTTGTTATTTTACACGTGTAAGTTATAAAAGGAAACAAAAAAATAAAAAAAAAACCTCATGGAGAATAATTTATTTTTTTAAATATTCTATCACTGATTATCACATAACAAAATGTCAACAATGACTATAAATAAATAACACTTTTAAAGTGGAATATTTTATACATAACAAGTATGTAATATACATCAACAAGTTTTTCGTTCAAGTCCACTTGTTATAAAAGGAAACGGAGAAAATCTTACGATAAATGCCCAGAGTTGAGTCTTTTGAGTCGCCTCCATGGGAATATTCGAACACTACACATACAACTGACACAGGTTTCGTTTTTTTTTGGTTTTTAATTTACTTCGTAGCCTGCTCAAGGTAGGCAATAAGATCAGCTCGCTCCTGTGGTTTCTTGATACCAGCGAAAACCATTTTAGTTCCAGGGATGTATTTCTTTGGATTTTCTAAGTACTCAAACAAAGTATCCTTGCTCCATGTAATACCTGTAAGCAGTTAACATATATAATAAAGCTGAGTACATTAATAATGCTAACAGAGTAAAGAAAATGAAACCTTGTCCTATATTAAAAATAGTTAGCACAATTTTAGTGGCAAATGCATTTTGCTATAACTAACAATTAGAATGTCTCTTTCAAAAGCCTGTTTATATTTTAAATGATATTTAAGAAAGGCTACTTTATACTGAAATTGCTGATCAGGGTGGTTACCACCCTGTTCGAGCTGAGGATTTTAATTAATGAGTTCACAACTAATAAATTCCTACTGCCCAAGTGCATTGCAACACAAATGCCTAAACTCATATGGCTAGCATGAGTCCCCTGTTGAAATATATTAAGGAACCATTAAAGCATCTTATTGAGTTTTTATTTATGATACATAAATAACCATGTTTATTAAATATCAACTTTAAACTGTAATGACTAATCAGGACAGATTATCTACAGATTACCCCATATTTCTTGCCAGGATATGACAGAGGAATCTACTTACGTTATTTATTGATGTCCACTTTGTGCTACTCAGCTAATTGGGATGGGTTATCTACAGGTTACCAACGTTTTCTATCCAGGATGGAACTAAGGATTTTATTTAATGAGTTCAGCCACTAAATAAACTCCTAATGCCCAGGAAGGAATCAAACTCGACACTCAAGGTTTACCATGTGAGATTAGACCAATGCCTTAATACATAATAACCAACCTATGCCCTTGAAACTACTTAAGTGAGTTTTTCACTAAATAAAATCCTATTCTTTGTGGGAATTCAATCCACGACTCTAGGTTTAAGTTTAGTAAGACTAACTGCTCCCAATAATTTTATCATGCAACCAATAAAATTAGCTTGAGCATAATTTGTATACTGAAATAATTATAAATAGAAATTATGACCACAATGGTGTGAGCAGCATGTACTGTCTTGGCTTAATTTCACAACCACTCCTTTTTTTCTGAGAAACATTAAACCATTACTGATTTTTTAAAAAGTCAAACTTTTAGTTATAAAATCTCTATATTGTACATTATTTTTATTGGTAAAATGGGAAACCTCAATATTAAAGTAATTAACATTAAATAATTTAAAAAAAAAATTAACAGTGCTCTTACATATGTGGTCAACATAAAAAAAAATTAACTATCTACCAAATGAGTTTGACAAAAGTCATACTTCAAAATGAAATATAATTTATATTTCTTAGAGTAATATTCAATTTTATATTAAAAATTAACTATAATTTCATTCATGGATAGAAATGTTTTAAAAAACTAAATTATAAGTTCTTTTATACCTTTGGTAATATTTGCATCGGAGTATGAAAATCCAGGAGCTTGACCAGTTTTCCTGCCAATTAGCCCACTGAGGTTGGGGCCTACTTTGTGCTTTCCACCTTTCTCAACAGTATGACACTGGGAGCACTTTTGAACAAAAACCTGAAAAGTAATATATACATCTTCAAAATTTGAGCAAAATATAAAATGAGAGTACCCTATTTTTTCAACACATTCCTAAAAGATCACTAGATCAACCATGACCTTGATCTACCTATGATTAATACACCACTAGACCACATGTGTTCAAGTAGTACTCTATTACATATGGGAAGGTAATTTTATCTTTAGACTAAACAAAAGGGAGGAGGAGAAAATAGGAGACAGAAAAGTTGAAACATACTATAACATAATAAAAAAATATGCCATTTTTGAAAATCTAGCAGTGCCTAAACCTTATAATGCTCACTAACAATTCCCGCCCCTAATATTTTAATAAAAATGTCTACTCCTATCATTTTATATAATGTATTCAACATATATTTTAGCATTAAAATAAATTGATTCTGGTATTACTATAATTTGAAACCATTAATTCCACACTCTAAAGAGTCACTAGTTTGCACAACATGTGTTATAAAATCTACGTAGCTAATTCCAAAAGGATTTTGGAAAATAAAAGGAGGAAATTCTATTCCTAAAAAAAATAAAACCAACTTATTTCATAGATCACGATTTACATTATACAAATAACTTTAAAAAAGAGAAGGACAAATGATAATTTTTTTGATTCATAGCAAGCCAATAAATAAGTATAAACGTCCAATAATTGAGGAAACTAAATTATTATGACACATAAGCACTTAAGAGCACGTAGTATTAATACCAGAAGTACTTGAAATTTTCACTGAACTTGCAACATCCTCATTATATTTTCTAATAAATAATTTAACAATGTATCCCCTACCTTCTTTCCCTTTTCTGCATCACCAGCTGGAACAGTCATTTTGGAGGAGAACTAGCCTGAAACAGAATTCATGAATCAGAAAAGCTCGTAAAAACCCACCCAATTCCTTGAAATTAGCAAAGGCTATAAAAATCCCGGCATCAATTAACAATGACCTTGTCACATAATGTGGGTTAAGGCTGTTCTAAACTTTACAATTAAGTCCTAAATTGTAATATTCACTTTAAGGGTTACGGGATTTAAAATAATCTTAGTAAGAGATAAAAATAAATTACTTATAGGAAAGTGGTATTAATGAGGAAAATATAAATGAAATAATGCACTACATAGAAGCCAAAATATAATAGCCCAAGAAAATGGAAAGCGAAAGTATTAATATTAATTTGATTCATCTTGTGAAAATTGTAATACATACTTGCAAAATACTGGGAAGGTGGCGAAACAGCCCGAACTTCGCGAGTGATCAAAGCGAAAAGACTGACCTTCCCCTCCGATCGATACGATTTCATAATTGCCTCCATAAGTAAAATAAGGCACGTGATACAATTTATGTATTTAGCAACCCCTTATCACTATTTGAAATAAAGAAAAAAATTCTTGAGTCATTTAAACATATTCAGAAATCTCTTCTACAATTAAATAAATTTGTCAAATGTCATATGGGATCGGCGATCACGGTAGCTTAGTGGTATTCACAAATGTCGGCTGTCTGAATTTCTGGATTGAGGTTTTTAAATTAAAATGGCAAATTGTTTGAAACTTTCGACGTTTTTAATTAATAAATCAACCAACCTCTCAATTGTGAGTAAAAAGTGGAAGTCATTACTATCTTGTATATATATATATATTTTTGCCCTTAAAGGTCTCATGAAAGTATCCCTCAATATTTGAAGAACTGAATTTCAACTCTTGTGTAATAGTTAAAATAAATCATTATGTCTCTAGCGTTTTTATGAATACATACATTTTTCAACCAATGTTAAAAAAAATAGCAACAAAAATCCCCATGATTAATTAGTGCTCAGTACACAGTATAAAATTATTTCTTCTTGACTTGATTTCAAAAGAGATTTTTAATCTTTAATCATTGTGCACCTTTTCAATATCCTTTTTCTGACACAATTATTTTTTTCTCATCCAATTATATATTTTCCATAATTGTGTTTATGTACTTTTAATAATCAGCACTTAGTGCATTGTTGCACCAGTGCATTGGTGCACCCACTGTCCATTACTCTGGTCTTTAGTTGTTATACATGTGTTCTTTTGAAATATCCTTATCAAATTAGGTTGTTTGCTCAGGGGTATATACATATTTTGATTTGTCAATTGCTTGATATATTATAAGTTTAGTATTGGTATGCTATTTTTCGTAGGTAAATTAAGTTTTATGAATCATTTTTAGTATTTATTTAAAATCATCTTGTATTTGATTCTCATCTGTGCAATACAAATTTATTTTGTGGCAAACTCGTTAATAAAATCCTTAGTCCCACTCTTGCTGGAAAAGGAGGCAACCTGTAAATAACCCATCCCAAATAGACTTAGTAGCACAAAGTTTACATTAATAAATAGGAAAAAAAAAAAATGTTTTTTGTCAAGAATATTTTGTCTCTTAGCCTTATTAGCCCAAACACCTTTTAATATAAGCATGGCTAATTCTAAGGTACAGACAGTGACTGAGCAAATCACTCTTAAGAAGAAAAAAGTAGTCATTAAACCTATATTTCGAAAAAATTTGTTGTGCCTAGTATCGTGTCTTGGCTATGTTTAAGTTTCTAGGCAGAATTGAAATCATTTTCCTGTATTAAAATTTTAGTGTTCACTAATTTTGAGTGAATTGCTTACAATAAAAAAAATCAGTCTTCTTAAGGTCTTTTTGATAATATAATGAAAACCATTAAAAAAGGATATTTTTTTTATTAATTTAGAGGATTAAGGCTATTATCTTTACTAATTTATATTTGACTCTGAACATATAGATCTCATAATTGGGGCTCGGGTTGGCCGTGTGAGTTAAGGCATTGGTCTTAATCTCATATGGTAAACCTAGAGTGGGAGGTTCGATTCCCCCCCCTGGGCAATAGAAATTTATTTTCTCACTGAAATTTAAGGACTCACTGAATATACTCCTTGGGCCCACCCTGGCTAGAAAAGGGTGGTAACCTGTAGATAACCCGTCCCGATTAGCCTTAGTAGCATAAAGTGGACGTAAATAATAATAAACAAAACAGATCTCATAATGAGCTGTAGTCATTTGCAAATCATCTTATGATTGGTAAAGATTCATGTTATTTAAACATTGTTTTATTTACCTCTTAATATTTGAGAGGAAATGAAGAGTTGCTAATATTCCTTGTTTTAGTATTGAACTGACAATATCTTATCATATCATATCATTAGGACATGATTCTTCCATTAGGGTGATTTAAATTTTTGATAACTTTACAAATCAGCAAATTTCCCTGTTACTTGTAATCAAAGCATACTGAAATATGCCATTTATATTCCTAAAACATTTGAACATTACTAATTTTCAATTTCTAAAAAATACTAGTACTAACAAATATATTAGTTTGAATAATTCCTTCCTACACTCGCGTGCGCATGTGGACACACACACCAATTATATTTTTTATTTTACAAAAATGATTTTAAATATATTATTCAAAGTATTATCTATCATTAGCCACTATCTTTTCCCATCTTCCTGGCAGCACACTGATTTGGCAATGAAAGTACATATCATCTTTAGAAACAATCTAAGAATTAACCAATTTTTTGCAATCTTCATAAAAGCGAAGCATTGCTCAGACAGACCTTGGACTATCGACCACAACAGGTGGTATACAGATGGAAAAATGCTGAAGAATATGGTGGGTAGGAGCTCCCTCCCATTTGATTTTTTCAATGTAAATTTTGACAGGATTTCAATGTGCGGATGAGCATTGCCATGGAGGAAAATGATTTTGTAATGACAATCGTCATATTCCAGCTGCTTTCCCTTTAATACATGAGTCAAATGCAATAGCAATTGATAGTACATCAAATTGCACTGATCCCTCCAAATACAGAGCCTAAGCTTGGTTCTGTGGATATTTGATTTTGCCATTGATGTTTGGCGGGGCTTAACCCATTGCTTTTTCCATTTGGGATTATCATAATAGATTCACTTTTCGTCTCCAGTCCCAATTTGATTGCAAAAATCCCTTTCTATTCTATCGTTCAAACAGCTGAAGCAGATAAAAAATTCCTATATATGTCTTTTGATTTCAATTTAGATGGGACACAATTTCCTTGCTTTTGGATCATATCCATTACTTTCATTCACTTGCTGACTATTGAAAAGTCTACTCCCAATGACTCAGCCAAGTCTTGAAGTGTTTGGCAAGGTGTTTCTTCATCTTCAAATTTTTTTGACTGCCCAGGTAGTTCCTTGTCTTCCAACTCAAAATCGCCACTTTTAAACCAAGCATACCACTTCCATCACATTTGCTCAACTAAAGCATGCACTCCATAAAACCCCGATAAAATTAGATAGCTTTCAGCAGTGCATTTCTTCATTTTAAAGTAATGAAGAAGTTGAAATTTTAGTAAACCACCACTTCTACTCAACTCACATTAGTATCACAAATTGTCTTATTCCATGGGTAAATACTACATATTGTTTTCATTTGGCAAATGTTGCATCATCAATGAACTTTCTTTGGAAAGAGGGTGCACAATTGCAAAAATCTCAGTTTCACTCATCAGATATGAAAATGATGCTTTCAAATTTATATTGCATTAAAATATTTAAAAAAAATACTTTTTGCATCTAATACTTATTGAGACCAATAAAGCATTTCAGGACAAATGAAAGGATCTTTAGGTCTCAAAACAGCTATCTTTATTCTCTTATTTCATAAAACAGACGTTTCACCCTCCTGGGCATTAGCAATGCTTTAATATTACTCCCTCAGTCAATATAATACTAATAAATCTCCACAAAATTAAAACTCTTTAATTCAGTCAGCCTTACCAAGTGATAATTTGTCAAAGAAATTTATATTTTGACAAATTACCGATTGATTACAGATTGAATTAATGAGTTTTTATTCATTAGAATTTTGTTTTATATAAATTCATTCAATTTTTTCGGCTTGTAGAGTTTATTAAGTTAACAGTGATTTTTATTTGTTTATAGAAATATGGCATTCCTTCAATTACTTCATCCAGAAAACTTCACATCACTCCCAACCCAGGAGCATCTAAAACTTCAACTGTAAGTTGGCAGAGTAATTATAGTTTTTTCTATTGATTATATTATTGAATCAATGCCTATACTATCAATAAAATTCAATTTTTTTTAAATGTCAAAGAGTGTATTCCATTTAGAAATCTGGATCTCTTTTAATTGCGCTCTTTTTTGTCGATTTTAGAAATTAATTATGGTTATGGCATATTATGGAGTCTGCTATGTTTGGGACTTTTCGCCGAGAGCTAGTGCGGCCGTTTCCGTAACTGTTCTTATAACACCCTCATGAATAGGTTTAGAGATTCCTTACTACTACTGTTATTAGTAGGCAGATTTGTCCATTATAAAACTTCATGTGGGAAATCTGCTTAGTTTATGCAGCCCCTGCGTGACGGACTTTTTTGCTAATGCCACCATGGCAAAGGCTGATGAGCTATTTCCATAAAACAAAAATTAATTGTTTGTCATATTATCTACAATAATTAATTAGTAAACTAAGTTTATTAGTTTATAATTACAGTTTATAATAAAGAAATGGCTACAAGTAAAGCGTAATTAAATACCAGTATTTATAATTACAGTTTATTTAAAACAAATGGCTACAAGAAAAGCGTAATAAAATACCAGTAAGTAAAGGACAGCAAGCCATGGCAGTTAATTGGTTGGTAGGGTGACTGGGCAAATAATGACATCATCAACTAAGGTTTTCCGTTTGTAAAATTTACTCGAAAATGTTTATTTGTATTTGATCTATACCATACTCAATATTTAGTTGCTTCAGTCAACACTAAAGATCATGTTTGTTATTGGCTGAAATCTGACCTGGAACAGTGGAGGTTTAGAGAGGGGAATTTAGAAAATTCAAAATATCTTCGTTACTATGAGTCGGATCATCACCAATCTTGTTAAACTTTGATTTTCTACAATTGTTGCTCTATACATTTTTTTTTTACTCAAGTTTTTAGAGTTTTTCATGCATTTTTGTTTCCTGCCTTCAGTAAGCCCTTCCTCCTCTACTCATCGGTTTTTTCATATAAGTAAAGAATACGTGGTGATATGTGATCACAAGTGTATTATACGAGCACTTGGGGAATCTGATTAGTTTACACAGCCCCTATGTGATGGACGTTTTATTAATAGGATTGAATGAGTTGGGTTTTGTGCCTACAAACTACAATTTGCAGATAGTATTGATTTTCTGTTACCGTTTCAAGAAGTCTACTGCAGAATTGTATCAAACCCTTGTTAAAGGTTACAGTGAGCATATCTGGGTAAACCACAATGTTTTAAGTGGTTCAAAAAATTCTAAAGTGGCAATTTACATGTGATATAAACAATGGTGACCATTTAAAAATTTTGAAGACACTGAATTTCAAGCATTGTTTGTCAATAATGATGATCAAATTTAATAACCCACATATTATTTAACTAACACTAACTAAGCTGTCTCTAGATTTTTAAAGCCATGGAAAAGATCCTGAAGATAGGAAAATCGGTTAGATATGAATACAGCAGAAAAAACGAAAAACGTGTAAAATGGTATTCCCTAAGTACAAAAGACATTATTTTCTCTATTAATTAGTTAAATAGTAACAGGATGATGAAAAATGGGTAAATGTTCAGAGTCCTAAAATCGAGAAGCATAAAATATCATAAGTAACTTCAGATGAACCATTAACAGCACTTGATAGGCCAAACAGCTATAGGAAGAAGGCAAGACAATACAGTGTGTTTGATGGGTAGAATGGTATGGTATACTGAGCCCCTGAAGAAACTATTGATACTCAATCCCTCCAACTACTTATGATCAATTTGAATTGTCAAGCTTTTGTGAAAAGAATCAGATGCTGATAGCCTTAAAGGAAGGGCCTAAACCTCCTGATCTGTTAAAGAAAGACACCAACTGGCGCAGGTTAAACATATTCTGTTCAAATTAGTTACGTAGTTAATGTAGGCCTTTTTCATTCTCAGTAAAATCTAAATCTTTTATGTCCATTGATTAGTATTTATTTAAATAGAGTTTGTTTGAAAATTTATTCTGACTTTAATAAGTTGAAATGAATTCTGTAATACCGGTACGTAGGTTTAAAGGCATATGGCTGAGAACCCCCCCCCCATACCCAAAAAAGTGGGAAGGAGAAAAAAGAAGGAAAAAAGGGGGGGGGGTTGAAATAAAAAATATAAATTTAAAATATATATATATATATATATATATATATATATAAAGTCGCCCTAGCATGCGTGTGTCTGCGACTTCCCATGATTGGGGAACTCAAATACGGTCTGAAGGGTGTTGGGTATTGATAACCGTGATGTTTTTTGTCCAAAATCTAACAAACAAACAACAATTCTTAAATCTCTTATTTTTATCTACCCAAGAATCAAATGCATGGCTTTCTGTTGATTATTATTTTTTTCTCTTCAGATTTCTAAGGAGTATCCTGTGATTGATCATACCTATGATGCTGTAGTGGTTGGTGCTGGAGGAGCTGGTCTCCGTGCTGCTTTTGGTTTAGTAGCAGAAGGTTTCAAGACAGCAGTAGTAACTAAATTATTTCCGACTCGATCGCACACAGTAGCTGCCCAGGGTGGTATTAATGCAGCTCTTGGGAATATGGAAGAAGATGATTGGCATTGGCATATGTATGTTTTTATTTTCTTAAATAACTTTCTTTCTCTTGAATGAATAAAATATAATGTGTAAAATTAGAGTTTCATTAAGAAGCTTGAGATTCATTGTGAAAAATTATGTTTGTAAAAGAAGGGTGATATACTCTATGGCTTTAAGAGGAGATAATTCCAATAGAGTTGAGTGAGACGATAATAATATCCAAATTACTCACATGTTGCACATGAGTGAACTTTCTTCTTCCCTTTGCTTTCAAGACTCTCACAGGAATAACATTGTGAATGATGTTTCACATAGTCTTGTGGTGTCACCTGTTTCACTCCTTCATTGACTTCTTACAAGATAAGGGTGTAAATCGGCTAAACATGCTCAAGGTATTACTGACACTCAGATGGTTTATTAAGATAAAGATTATGAGGTTGATGAGAATGACTGTGGAAGACTTTTTGTAAAGTCGAAACCAAAGTTGCTGGTTTTGATGTTACCATTAGCTTAACAAATGATGGTCCATTATCATCTATGCTGCTTGATCTTCCCTTGGTGGTACTATACGAAACAGGCTTACATAGCACATAATATATGCAGATAATATGTTGATCATGGGTAGAAATATCACAGTGTTGGCTTCTGCTCAGGAAGGGTTTAGGTGAGTCTAGGGTTCAAAATAAATATAGGGAAGACAAAATGGAATGTGTACTTGGATGGGGAGATTTGTGCTCCTGCCAACTCGGGAGTTCACAGTTTCTCACACTCAAGTACCTGGGAGAGATAATTACAAGGTGCAACAGCTTGGAAGTAGATATAACCATGGTCACAGGAATTAAAGTACAATTATTCAAAACAGTCATCAGATTAATAATTATACATAGTATTGGAACATAGAATCTCAATTGAAAAAATCAGCCTTCTTTTTTGGGGGCAGTAGGGCATTATGTAAAATGTTGAAACTTGGAGAGAGTAGCAGAGATGCCACGTCAGAAGAAATGTCGAACTAATGCAATTTGATTGGTGAGCTTGAGATATCTGTGCTGTTAAGAAAGTTAGATTTTGCTGCAAGCCACAAGGATGGAGCACAATTGGATCTCCAGGAAAGGATGATACACCAGGTAGAGTATGGAGGAAGGGCAGGTCCAAACAGAAGTGGCTGGATTAGTTGAGGGTTTTTTGTCTATCCAAGCTGAAGGTTTGGGATTAGCTCTGAATGGTAGTCTGGATCTCGCTAGGACATCAGCTCCCAGTAACGAATTCACTACTTACACTTTGTCTTAATTACATTACAATTATGAATTAATCTACTCTTCCATCATTGCTAGTTCTTCAAAGATGTCACACATTTATAGGAATGATAAAAGTTTTATAAATTGTACATTGTTATAGAGTTATTCAATTCTGCTTAATTTGTTTTATGATCCAATTCTAAACCGAGTAAATGTACAGCTTTTAATATGTGATGCCACCGAACCAGACACATTTCGTTCAAAGATCTAGAGCTTTTCCTTTAAGACCAATACCTCTCCCTTTTCGGCCTAACATATGGAATAATATAAAATTATTTAACAAAGACAGAAATCATAGTAAAAAACAGTATTTGCAATACTTCAAGAAGTAAAATAACTGTTTATAATAAGGCAGGCATTAAATAGCTGCATATAATACTCTTTTTTTAAAAAAAAAAATTATTACTAAATATTTAAATAAATCAAAAATATTTTTGTTCCTTACTTTTTTTTTCTTATTCAGGTATGATACAGTTAAAGGCTCAGATTGGCTTGGTGATCAGGATGCAATTCATTATATGACAAGAGAGGCACCAAAAGCTGTTATTGAATTGGAAAACTACGGTAATTCATCATAAGATTATTAAGGTATGATTTTTATGAATCTACTTTGCCCTTGATGATTAAAAAAAATTCTATTTACTTGTGTTTAGGTATGCCTTTTTCAAGAACTTCTGATGGGAAAATATATCAAAGAGCTTTCGGTGGACAGAGTTTAAAATATGGGAAGGGTGGTCAAGCACATAGAACTTGTGCTGTAGCTGATAGAACTGGTCATTCTCTGTTACATACATTGTATGGACAGTCTTTGAGGTAAACTTAAGATTTCTATAATTCTTTCCAAAATTTATGATTATTTTTATTTATTCTTAATTGTGATTTAGTAATAAAATAACACTAATAATGTTATATATTTTAACATCAGGAACTGTAAACTGTATGAAACACATTCTTTTTTTTTTATAACAATTTTTGAGGTAATTAGTCATCACTGTTTAGTTTGAGTTAAAAATTAATCTGCTATTTCATTTTGGATTATTGTGATGAAACTTTAATGTTCCTAGCACTAGTAGCTTTCAAAATATTAAGCTAAGCCTATGATTTCACCTCTGATTTGTATTAATTGGTTTAATACTCTTCTGGACAACAGAACTCAATCAAAAACTCTAAAATTTTGAGAGAGAAAATCAATGTACAGGCAGAGGTTACAATTTTATATATATATATATATATATATATATATATATATATATATATATATATATATATATATATAAATCTCCTGTCACGATGTTTGTCCGCGATGGACTCCTAAACTACTTCACCGATAAATTCAGTCTGGTCCAACTTAGAGATAGGCTATATTAATTTTCTCTGAGACGAACAGGAGTGGTGGTTATAAGGGAGGTCTGAAATTAAAAGTAGCGATATTTCGTTTTCTATTGTTTTTTTCGAAAATATGCACATAACAAAAGTTGTTTATTTTGTTATTTAGAGTAACTTTTGTCATAAACACTTTCATCGTATTCCGAAGTTTAAATGAGTTATACGCTTATGACTATAGCGGGAGTCCACAATTTTATTTGGGACAAAAGACCCTACCGAAATAATTAAATCTCGGTATGTGTATTAGTACTAACGCTTTCATTATAATATGCCATACTAACATTTCTAGGGACGGGCAGGAGTGGGGGTTATAAGGGAAGCCAGAAATTAAAAATAGCGATATTTCGTTTCCTATTGGTTTATCGGCAAATATGAACATAACAAAAGTTGTTTATTTTGCTATTTAGAGTAACTTTTGTTATATACACTTTTTTCGTATACCGAATTATAAACGAGATATACGCTAAACATTATAGCGGAAGTGAAAAATTTTGGCACAAAAGACTCAACCGAACTAAATAAAACACTCAGTATGTGTATTAGCACTAACGCCTTCCTTATAAAAAGCCATACTATTTCTAGGGACAGGCAGGAGTGGGGGTTATAAGGGAGACCTGAAATTAAAAATATTGATATTTCGTTTCCTATTGTAGTTTCGGCAAATATGCACATAACAAAAGTTGTTTATTTTGTTATTTAGAAAAATTTGCTCAAGAATTCATTTCAATATGAACTACCTGGTACCTCACCTGGAAAAATTAATTCAAATGTATGTTAATATTTAGTCCTTAATAATTCAAATCTATGCATAATGCACAGGAAGCGGGAAATATGACAATATGGAGGACAGTGAAGTCTTACATAAAAAATTAATTTTATTATTAACAAATCCACAGAAATGACGGGTATTAACCCTAAACACTGGGACGGGTAAATGTCAAAATATTGTGCAAAGTAAAGCCTTGCCAAAAAAATACCATCAACATTCAGCCTCAAATGAATTCCCGAGCGAAGCCGGGTATCTGAGCTAGTATATATATATATATATATATATATATATATATATATATATATATATATATATATTACTCTGTTGCTATTCAACAGTTATAGTTTTGGTTTGATTGTTACTTAACTCAATAATTAAGGCAGTCCTGTATAACTAAATCAAGTTCATTACTGGCAGAAATCAGACCAAGAGGAGGGGTAAAACAAAAAATTTGGAATATGTCCATTATTATGAGTTGGATCACTTAACTCGTCTTGTTACAAATTTAATTTTTCACAATAGCATACATACATTTTTTTCTCCATCTCAAATATCAGCTGAAATATTTGTACTTTTGTTATCAATCTTCTTTCAATCTCCATTGTTACTTATTTCACATTAGTAATAAACCAATGTGCCACAAAATGTCTTATTTGAAGTTTATATATTATCAATTGTCTTCATTGAATTTTTACTATATGAGATAGATGAAAAAATTCTCACTGTGCCACCACTAATGTGCATTATTACTTTAGGCGCCATAGTTTTTATTATCTACACCATACATGACATTTAACCATTTCTTGTGAAAATTGAAGTTGCGACTGGTAATTAAAATTGAATCAAGACTAGAGGGAGTAAAATAATCCATTATGGGTCGGATTTGAGTAACAGACATCATTCCTTTTTATTCTTTTTTTTTTCTTTCTTTTCTTTTTTAATCTGTTGCCAACAAATGAAGTGTCGAAATAATAACTAAAATTATTACTATGTCTATTTTTTCTTTGCTGTTAGTTGGCCTATTATCATGCGTTTTGAAGGAAGACAAGAGTTAGTTGGCCTATTAAATACAAAATTTGGTTGACTAATTGATTATCAATTATTTGAGATTCATTTAAGTCTTAGGAAATTTTATTACTGTTTTTGGAGAATGTTTTTCAATAATTTGATACCCTATAAGTTAGCAGTTCCATTCTAAAAGCAACTTTCTCCTTAAATAAATATTTTATCATGCTTTACTTAAACTGTGAATGACTCTATTTTATTTTTGTTCTCCCTAGGTATGATTGCAATTATTTCATTGAGTATTTTGCTTTGGATCTTCTCATGGATGGAGATACCTGTGTTGGAGTTATTGCTATATCATTAGAAGATGGAACACTTCACAGAATTAGAGCTAAAAATACTGTAAGTTTCGATTTCATTGTGGCTCAGTCTCTGTATGCTTTAATAATAATTTGCCCTATCAGAACATTACTCTATTAGGTACAAACTTATGGTTACATAAATCCCTGAAGTTAAAATAATTGTAAGAAACTTAATAAGTTATTTCTTTGCTCCTCCTGTTTTCTTTTGTCCACATTTGATTACCTTATATGATCATAGATCTAATTACAATTTTGTATATCATTACTCTCTCTTTCCGAGAGAGTATTCTGCGGGGCTTAGAAGCGTCTGGTCCCTGGCACCATTATTGCTCTAATGCCAGCTTCTATGTTATTGCTCTCTGGTGTCATTCCTCCCAAATATGTATATGTTGTACAAGTATGAAATATGTACTTTCCCAAATCAGCAGAATCGTCAGCCTCCCCTTTCAGTCTAAATATTCTCATTTATTTCATTGTATCCTTGTCAATACTAGAACCTAAATTTCACAATCCTCACACAAACTTCTTCCTCGCTAGGCAATGCCTTTACTGTTCTATCAGTATCTTTAATCTAATAGTTACAATAAAATTGAATGGCAATCCTCAGCCTCAAACTTGAAACGTAACAATACTGTACAGTAATCAAGTATGCAAATTATTCAATGACTGCCATTGCCCGTTCTGTATATTCAAAGTGCTAATAATCAATTCTAATTTTCCTTTGTTCTTTTTCTTGTCAATTGTCAAGATCTGGTGTTGGATATGATTTTCCTCTATTGAAATGGGTTTACCCGGAGACTATATTTTTTACCTTTGTCATTCCTCTCATTGTGCTCATAATATTAATTTATAATTTACTGCTGGTATTTTTACCATTTTTAATTCTTTTCATTAGTTATTATTTTAATATTTTTATGACTAAGATTATTTTATATTGATTATGTAAACTAACGGTAATATAACTTCCGTGCAATGACAAGGATATATACTACACTCAAAACATTAAATCCAAACTCAAATTTGAGAGTAATGTTGTTAACTTGTATAATCATTTTCCACAAATGACTAATTCCAATTTTAATTTTCCTATCAATTTCTGAAATACTATTTTATTGAACCTATTAGACTTAATAAGCCATCTCTTAAGTCGTAAATATATTGCACTCCTGTTTCTTTTAGATATTGGCTACTGGAGGTTATGGGAGAGCTTATTTCTCATGTACTTCTGCTCATACTTGTACTGGAGATGGGCAAGCCATGGTTAATCGAGCAGGACTTCAATTAGAAGACATGGAGTTTGTTCAATTTCATCCTACTGGTAAAAATATTATAATATTCTTAGTTTTAAACAGAATACTCAAGCAGTAAATAATTAATGATTCTATTATATTTTTGTTTGGGGGGGGGGGCTCAGGTTAGCCATTTTAGTTAATCCATTGGCCTTAATCTCATGGTAAACCGAGAGTTTGATTCCCGCCTGAGCAAAGGAATTTATTTAATGATGGAATTCATTAAATAAAATCCTTAGTCCCACCCAGGCTAGAAAAGGGTGGTCACCTGTAGATACCCCATCCCAATTAGCCTTAGTTGCAAAAAGTGGATGTTAATACATAATTTAATTTATTATTTTTTTCTGCTCCCAGCAGGTGTGATTTTTAAAAAAAAAATACAATAGAAATAATTGAATTATTTCTGTTCTATGCTCTGTACAAAACCCATTTCAGTTAGCCTTGGCTATATAATATTGATATGAATTGAAAAAAAAAAAAAAAAAGAGAACATTGTAGGGGCATTCCTGCTAACCCTGCTATATCTGAAAAAACACATGTATTACAAAATTTATAGGAAGTTAAATTTGCAATTGGATTATATAGACAATGTATGTCCAGTCAGTATATTTTCTGCTTTTCAAGTGAACAGTTGTGCTTTAAAATGTCCGTAAAAAGATTTTCCGAGTGAAGGTGGTCCCTTCTTCAGATTATGATGAGGATTCTGATAATACACACCAAAAAGGTGTCTATTGTTGAAATGCCTGGAGGATGGAAAACATAATAAAAACCTGAATGGGACAACTTGATATGACTAGCACTAGAATAAAAAAGTATTCAGCACACGGGGCACGGCAGCAGGGGCTGGACTATCCCGCATTGCCGAAAACTCGCACCCCATGAATGTGACACAGCTTGAGGATTAAGGGAAATCTTTTCAAAACAGAACAACCTTACTGTACTACTTATAAACCTACCATAACACTAGATGGCATTTAGGTATATCAGTAGAGGTGTTCACTCAAAATTTATAAATTGCATGTGTGGCATATAGTAAGTTCCATAACACTCCTTTTGTCCTTTCAAAACTTCTAATTAAATAGGGCGGAACCAACCTCTTACTCGGTATGCCATTAACTGTGCCATTTGCATTTTTTTGCTTTCAAACCTTTCATTGACCTCCAATTCTACTCATCCTATTTCACTTTTAGTACCTCAGTCACTAAACATCGTATATCCAGCTTACTCTTGAATTCCTGTTTACTATGATACAAGTGCATTTTCAGCATTTGGAAATTCTGCTTAGTTTAAAAGCATCTGTGAGACTCTTTTCTTCTCCAACCTACTCTTTATGACTAGAATTAGCCATCACAGGTTAATTTAACTTGAAACTATTAATATTCAGTTTTGGGCTTTTGAGATGTTTAGGAAAATCAGGAACACAACAACATAACAATCTCTGTGCTATTTCTTAACGTTTAATTAGTTTAAAGCACTTCTTATCTTCATAAGTCTACCAAATCCTCCTATACAGCAATGGACCAGCATACATTGAACATGTCGGCCAAATTTCAACTTGATTCCTTCAATAATGAGGTTATAATTAAATTACAAACAAAGAGATGAATCCCTTTCTCTCATTTAGAATTAGTGTTAAATTAAAACTCATAATTGGACTGAAGAAAACTCGGAAACAGGCCATAAGTAAAAATATTGATATATTCCTTCAATAAACATATTTATGAAATTAGTTAACATATTTTCTTTTTTCAAAAATTAATTTATTCACTTTTTATATTCCATACTGTTTCAAGTAAACTTGGACAATATGTTTTTCTGTAAAAGTGAGATCATACTAGTTGACAATGTCAGCTAATAAAAGTTTTAATAAAATTAGACGTGAACTCCTTTCTTCTAACCCCCTCCCCTCTCTCCCTCTATTAGGCCTTAAACCATCTCAACCCCTCTGTTATTACTTATTGTCAAGACTTAATCTCCAAAGTTTTATTTAATATTTTAATATTTTTTCTTCAGGAATCTATGGAGCTGGATGTCTTATAACTGAAGGTTGCAGAGGAGAAGGTGGCTTCTTGGTAAATTCTCAGGGAGAAAGATTTATGGAGAGATATGCTCCAGTCGCAAAAGATCTTGCCTCAAGAGATGTAGTGTCTAGATCTATGACAATGGAAATAAGGGACGGCCGGTAAGTTCATGGAAATATAATTTGTTATTCAAATTGTGCTCTCTTTGAGCTCATAAAATAAATATGCTGTATAGACCATGAATTGCATGATTATTATTATTCACATTTATTACTTATTATTATTATTACAAGAAAATATTGAATTATTTTTCATCTGATGTGATAAGCATTTGTGCATGCCCGGTATTTCTAACCTGCATTTATATTGTTTGTGCTCTCAAGGGGTGTTGGTCCTGAAAAAGACCATGTATTCCTTCAGCTCCACCACCTGCCGCCTGAGCAGCTTGCCTCTCGACTTCCTGGAATTTCTGAATCTGCTATGATTTTTGCTGGAGTCGATGTAACAAAGGAGCCAATACCTGTGATACCTACTGTACATTACAACATGGGTGGTATTCCAACTAATTACAAAGGACAAGTATGATTACTTATTTATTTGAATCATTTATATTTAACTCCATTTTACTTTCCTAAATTTATTTTTAAGCATTGAATTTTCTTGAGTGAGTTAAACTAATTGCAAGTATTTACTATAGTCAATAGAACATAGAATATATAGTCAATGAAACAGAAGAAATAATAATAATAATATTTTGTCAGATTTTTCTCAAGGGAAATCTGCTATTTAGGTTAAAATTTTATTTTAAGTTTAAATACCTACCTCATTATTATTTATTTATTAACGTCCACTTTATGCAACTGTTGCTAATTGGGACGGATAACCTATAGGTTACTACCCTTTTCTAACCAGGGTGGAACTAAGGAAAAACCTAGAGTGGCGAGTGGAGTTCAATTCCCGCCTGGACAAAGGAATTTATTTAGTGACGGAATTCATTAAATAAAGCCCTTAGTCCCACCCTGGTTAGAAAAGGGTGGTAACCTGTAGATAACCCGTCCTCATTAGCCTTAGTTGCAAAAAGTGAGTGTTAATAAATAATTTTAAATACCACATGTTATTTTTATCTATCCTTTAGTATATAAAATTCATGGATAAATGTCATCAATGAAACCTCAATGTTATTTAATTGACGACATACTCTGTATTTAACCGTTTTTGTGTTCAACTAAATATTAAAGATCATTAATGACCAAAATTAAAATTTAACAAGAAGTAATATAGAAAATCATATATATTTCCATTATTATGTGTCAGATTGGAAACCTGGTTGAGTATGTAATGTTCTACAATTGTTGTTCTTTATATTTGTGTTAAACTTAAAAATTAGCTGTTATTTTTATTTTCCAATTTTTTTTCTCAAGTAAACCCCCACCCCTACTCATCACATATTCATTTAAAATAACTCTCACTATAAATTTCAGACCAAAATTGAATTTCAAGTCCTGCTGACATAGGATATTTATTATTGAAGGAATACAAGAATAGTGGCATTCCCAGCACATGGAAAATCTACATAACTTTTACTGTACCTGTGATATAAGTTTTTTATTATTAGTGGTTATTGTTGAGGGGTTGAATAGTTCTATTTTCAATTAAATTTTATGATGTATTATTCAATTATATTTTGGGAGGTGGCTGTAGCTTAGGAAATAACATAATGGATTATTGACCTAGATGTTCCATGTTTGAAACTAAGTATTGGGGACTTAAAATTTAGTCAGCCCATTATAAATAAAATTTTTATGAAAAATATTTATAATGGGCTTCTATGCTTCTGTCCCCCACCATGCGGCAGAGAATACTTGGCCCACCCCTCAAAGCTGTTTAGGCAGCCAAAGATTTCCATTTTTTTATTTGTTTTGGAAATATTGTTACATTTCCTGAAGTCATAGGTTATTAGTTGTGTAATTCAACATCAATTTCCTCCAGATGATAAAAATTTACAAAGTCATGTTTGACATAGCTTACTCTTTATGAAAGTGAAAATCAACTGCGCATGAAGTCAGAACCTTCTTCTCAGTTTTGGCGAGGCCATTTGATCAGCATAAACTCATTCTCTGTCGTATTGTGGAGACTTTACGGACAAGAATATTGGTACTTATTTAGTCAAGGTCAACCTTTGGTAGCTTTTCAATTGCTTCATGATCCAATGTTGAGTTACAATGATTCATTTTCCTTCCCCAATGGTGTCCATTTGCAATTTTAAAATCACTACCTTGGAGATCAGATTAATTTATCAGTATACAATTAGTATTCATGTATTATTCTATTTCTTATTTGGATCAACTTTTTTGATTTTAGGTTTTAGTGAATTATGGAAGTGGAGACAAAATAATCCCTGGTCTTTACTCATGTGGAGAAGCATCTTGCTCTTCAGTACATGGTGCAAACAGACTTGGTGCTAACTCACTTCTTGATCTTGTTGTTTTTGGAAGAGCTTGTGCCCTCACAATTGCTGAAGAAAACAAACCAGGAGAATCAATTCCAGAGCTGAAATCAGTAAGAATTGATTGTATATCAAAATAATGATTTGTTATTGCAAAAAGTAGTCGTCTTGTTGAGGAGAAGGAGGAATCACAAGGACCATGGTTTTACTAATGGTCATCAAAATTCAAATTGAAACTAAGGGACTTGACAAAATGCTTCTAAATATAAAATATTGAAAAAAGGAAATAAAACAGATAAATCTAGAGCTGAGTAGTGATAAACATGGAAGGAGATTACTGAGATGGGCGGGGGGGGGGGGGTTGAAGAATAGGGTAAAATATAGGAGATCAATTTTACTAGTAATTCTCACTCGTTGGCGGTGGCACCAGTGGTCCTGTTGTAATCATGCTGGAGGTGGTCCAGTACTGGACTATTATGCTTGGGGGTTACAAACCCTGGAACGACATTCTAAACTTTATTTTGCTGTGCATTCTCCGGGCTTGTATTTGGACTTCAGTACATTTTCCTGCTGCTCACTGTACTTTCTGAGGAAATAAGTAGTGATATTTGTCTGTAGTGTCATCACAATTGCCACACGTAACATGAAACATTAAAGAATAATAATTGCATGTGTGCATATACGGGTACAAGGCATTAGATATAGTTGATTGGAACTGATAGGAGAGATAACATTATACACGAGATAAAATAAATTTGTAAGTTATAACTAAATACAGAATATACCGATGATGTGAAGTATGTTTTTTTCCAATTAGGCAAGTTATCTTTAACCCTTTCCTTGCGCAAAACCACTATAGTGACTAAGGGTTAATATAGGATGTCAACCAGGGACTGAAGGAATGCCCAGCCTGAATTGAAGCCTTAAAACGTGTTTTAAGACGAAATCACATTAAACTCTTTATGGTTATGAAAGTTTAATTGTGAAGTAAGTTTATTGAAGTAGAGAAAATTATTGGAATAAAAGAGAACGAACCTCATTTTCATCATCTCCTAGGTAGTATCGATGGACATTTGAAGAAAATTTTCAAAAATCCTGTCATGATCACAACCTCAATAGCTGATTTCCCCTAAGGGAAATCTGCTAAAAGAGATGACTATACAATTAAAACTAAAGGGATGATTCTAAAATATATTGTTGATAGTGTGCATGCCCATCTTAAATACCTGCAGATAGAAGTGACACCAAACTAACAGAATTATATGGCTAGCCTAATATCACGTTTTGAGAAGGGCCTGCTGATGAACTGAGGGAGGACTTGTGGAGAGTGGGGTCCGGAATTAGAGCTGTAGAACACTTGGAATCATTTAAGGCCATGGCAGAGGTCCAGCTCCTACCACCTAGTAGTTAGTTAAATAAATTTCCAAGCTTATGTGAGAAAGAGGCACTTGATTCAATACTTCTCAATAACAAGGCCAATGCCTTAACTTTATTGTCTAAACTGAGTCTTATTATTTTATTTTTAAAAATGTATCTATATTTATTTCTTTGTTAATATTAAATATAAATTTTAAATGTTTTTAGGATGCTGGAGAAGCTTCAGTTGCTAATCTTGACAAATTACGTAACTCTGATGGTAATCAATTAACTGCTGACATCAGATTGAAGATGCAAAAAGCTATGCAGAAGGATGCTGCAGTATTTAGGACACAAGATACACTTCAAGAGGGTGTCAGTAATCTTAAGGAAATTTTTAAATCAATGGATGATATTAAGGTAATCAGTTAATTTTCATTCCATTTTTAAAATAATGAGTATCCGTTCAAACTATTTCTCAGCATTTAATCATGATATAACCTA
Source organism: Riptortus pedestris (assembly GCA_019009955.1). Taxonomy (NCBI): domain Eukaryota; kingdom Metazoa; phylum Arthropoda; class Insecta; order Hemiptera; family Alydidae; genus Riptortus; species Riptortus pedestris. Next base: position 197,695,991 of record CM032228.1, on the reverse strand, counting down.
CTTGTTTCATATGAAAAATAAAATAAGATATTTTATTATTATTTATTTTTTTCAGGTTTGTGATAAGAGTTTGGTTTGGAATTCAGATCTCATTGAAACTTTGGAGTTGCAAAACCTCATGATGTGCTCCCTGCAAACCATAATTGGTGCTGAGAATAGGAAGGAGTCTCGGGGTGCTCATGCAAGAGAAGACTTTAAGGTAGCAATTAGAAATTTAATTTAAAATATTTGCTTCTTAATGAAAATGCGTCAAAATTAAAAGTAGGATATATTCCTGGCAAGTGTCTTAATTTTGATTATTAATATCTGGAGATGAAGTTGAAATAAAATATTTTCATAAAGGACTATAAAAAATTGTTATAAATTAAATTGTCATTTCTAGAACATATGGACTTCTTTTTATTAATTATTTTCATTCTCTAGCTGGCGTGGAAACTCTTATTTGTAAAAATTTAATATAATTTTGAATAAAAATAACATATCTTTATCTTAGGTGGCTGATGATCACATATGTTACAATGAAATTGCATTAGCTTGCCGACGTTTCGGTAAAATTTATTACCTTAGTGTTATTATATAGTATAAATATTAGCCTGCAATATTAAAATATATATTAATAACTAATAGAGTTACTTGATTTTGTTTTATTGATATTTGATTCTTTTTAAAAAAAAAAAAAAATTAAATGAATGTGTATGTACATCATAAACAAACAAGGTCAATCAACAAATCAAGTAACCCTATTTGCAGTCCTTGAAAATTTTTACTGAAACGTCTGCAAGCTTATGTAGTTTCATTTGAACCTACGTGATCAACAACCATATAAGGTAGGGATAGTTCCAATATGAGTCATCATGAAGGATATTTTTAAATGATAAAATTTATTCTGGTAACATAATATATGAAATGTAATAATTTATTATATGACTACTATACATACATTTTATCTAGAATTAATTTTCATTTTTATGAATGATAACTATTTCATTTTTATATAAAATTTTGTTTAGACCCGAATTGATGAATTTGATTATTCAAAACCACTCGATGGCCAACAGAAGAAACCTGTTGAAGAGCATTGGCGAAAACATACATTAACCACAATGGATCCTCATACCGGAGAGGTATGTTTGACGTTTTATTTATTTATTTTTACTTTATCTGTTTATGATAATATATCTTCTAAAAAATTCAAAGTAAACAAGTGTTAATTTCAAATACTTGCTTCCTTAAATTACTCTAGTTTCTCTTTTATTTGCCACTGGGTTACATTGAGTACTAGAAAACACTTATGTAAAAGCACTTTTCCAATATAAATATTAAAATTTGCCAACTGCTTATCAGATAAAAAATGCTATTGTAGATCAAAAATTAGTTAAAAATAAATTATTTCAATGAAAAATTGTTAAATATGTTTTAGATTGCAAAACGAAAAAAAAAAATGTTTCATTTTATATTTTTATTCTCAGGTGAAGATCTCATACCGCCCAGTCATTGACCACACATTATCAGCTGAAGAATGTTCTACTGTACCACCTGCAATCAGATCTTATTAAATCATTTTCCTTCATAAGGACATCACGAATAATCTTAAGCATTCATTTTAAATTATAATGATCATTCTGCTGTTTTAATTTTAGGAGGTGCTGAGATTTGTTCCTCATGTACAGTATTATTTTTTTTTTAACATTAATGCATCTTCTGTTTTTTGAAATATGTATTTATTGTGAGAGCATTGTACAAATATTTTTGTTATTTATTGTTGTTGTTGAAATCTTATTTTGAGTAAATTGGAGGATGTTAGATAATAAAAAACAATATTTCTGTTATACATTTTCACTTTTTTAAAATCAAATATTTTTCATGCATAAGAATGGTACCTTATTGTTCTCACTACCCATTATGTAGGGTATTCAAAATAAGCATTAATTGTAAGGTAAGCTCTGTTCTTTTTAAGGCATAATATCAGCTTAAATGCGTTGATGATCATTCATAAGTAGTGAAAAGTGTTGATCAGTCCAAGTTGAACCTAGCAGTGGTTTAAGATTTATCCCTTGTACGCCATGTATGTTTATAAGTCATTTGAGATTTAAGTACTCCACAGGCCATGGATGGGCTGCCGTTAAGGATATTAGTGTCCCCAGGCCATGAACCTTATATATACATGTGTGAGCTCGAAAATGCTCTACAGGCCCTGGAAGTATATTCTCATTTTGGATATTAGTGCCTCACAAGCCATGAACCAATCCCCACAAGTAGGCTTGATATTACTCCACTGAGCACAAGTGTACACATGTGGGCTTGGAAGTATATCACACGCCATATACATGGAGCTTGGTAATGCTCCACAGGTCATGGATGTGTATTGTTGCGAAATATGCATGGATTGGTCTACTTGAGGAATTTTGTTACTACTTCAAATGGAAACACACTCCACTCCTATTTAATCATGTATTTAAGAAGTACAAAGAAAATGAGGGCATTCCTGCAAATATTGGTGTAGTGATCCAGGATGAGTATCTAGAACCTACTAGAGTGGATGGCGGGCATATAAAACTGGCCAGCTTGACCCGCAGTTCAGTTTTAGTCTAATCAGGTTTGACCAGTGATTCGAGTGATAAACTCGTGACTTATTGTGCTGTGTAATAAGTGTGTGAAGTTAACAGTGAATATTGTAGTTAGTTGTGAAGAATAGGCCAGCAAATGTGTAAATATAAATAAACTGTGTAATGATAAAGCGTTAAAGTTTGTATATATAATTTTGCAATCAAAAGAACCCTAATAATCAACAATTATTTTTGTTGTAATAAACATAACATATTCGTTTAGGATATTAGTGCTTCACATACTATGTGTACACTATTAGGGTATTAGTGCTCTACAGACAATAGACGTGAATAGCCTTTTATTCATCTTCTGTTTTAGTGACCAGTCATGTTTTAGCTTTTAGTTATCTAGTGGTTACAAGTTTTACTTTTATTTTATCTTATCAGGTAGCTTGGGCATACTCTTATCTCAATTTTTACTGCTACCATTATTTTCTGCATCGAGGTATATACGCTGAACCTTTTTCTACCTGAATTTTTCTATTATTATCATTATTAGTTTGGGTTTCTTTGAATTAGTGCCCAGTTAGACAGTAGTTATGACAAATCATTCAATTAAATTATATAGGAGTTCAGAAGACTAACATTTTCACTAATGCCAGAAATCAAAGACCAACTGACCTAAACCTGTTTTGATTACACAAAAGTATTATTATTTCTTTTATCACTACCCAAATTAATAAATTAATGTATGTGCTTACTGATAAAGTTTTTATAAAACAACTGATTAAAATTAAATTGGAATGAAAGGTGGGTAGGTAAAGAACAGTTAGCAGCAGCAGTGAGGAGGTGTGATCGATCTGAGAGTATGACCAAGGTCTCTAGTGCGATGTCAAGGAGTAAGACCATTGCAGAATTTTCTCCTAATAATCTTCTGTCTTTCCCACTTCCTTAAATGACACTTTAAAGACTTACAAATGATGTACGAAACTATATGAAGAAAAAAATCCTATCACTGGAAGTTAAAAATAATTTTTTAAGAAAAAGTGGAACATTTGGGAATGGATCCAGTTCAGAATAATAAAGTGGCTAGTTACTAACAGTTAATTGTTATTGAGATACGTTCACTCAAAACTGTAATGGAAGTTTCAATGCTTCGATTTTACTGGAAAGATTCTAAAATCATTGTTCACTAGTAAGGTTATTATTGATTGCCACTACCTAGTATGTTGTTTGTCTCATTTTTTGCATAATGATAAACTTGGTCTGTACACAATGTAGCATATGTTCATTGTCCATGAGCCCATCTGCATAAAGGACACAGCATTTGCTCTGGGCTAATCCAGTTTTGAGTAGGTGGTCATGTAAATAATTGTGCCTGATGAGAAATCTCAAGAAGTACACAGTTTGTTTGTCCTGGAATGTTTCTATTGTCAATAAGCCAATATATCATGAAACAAGACCAGGATCAATAAAAAGGCCTTGTAATAATAATGAGAAATCTTTTCCAAGATTAAATACTGTCAACATTGGACTTTTGCTATTCGATGTGATATTACCATCAATTAAAATTTTACGTTCTAGACTAATACTTTTTGTTTATTAACTATATTAAACTCTCTTCTCCCAAACTGAAAACATATTCAGTAAAAATTCTGAATATTTCCTATTATTAGTTGGTTCAAAAAATGGGGCTCAGGTTGGCTGTGTGTGTTAAGGCGTTGGTCTTAATGTCATGTGGTAAACCTAGAGTGGCGAGTTCAATTCCCGCCTTGGGCAGTAGGAATTTATTTAGTGACGGACTCTTTAAATAAAATCCTTAGTTCTACCCTGGCTAGAAAAGGGTGGTAACCTGTAGATAACCGTCCCAATTAATCTTAAAAGTATAAAGTAGGTGTAAATAAATTTTAAAAAAAGTTATTGAACTAATCTTCTTGTAAATTAATTTTCTGCGCCTATTTTTTATGTTTCCTTTAACTTGAATATAAATCAAGTTATTTTTTATTTCAACTTTCAGTTAACCCCCATTTTCATCCAATTTTTATTTTGTCACTAATCATCTCATCTCCTGCTTAAATTTATATCCTATTTTCATTTGCGTTTTACTGTGGGACAAATAGAGAAGATCAAAATAACATTTTATCTGCCAATATCTGCATAGATATTGGTTTAATAAATGCTTCTCGGCCACCTTGAACAATACTTCTTATTATAATTATTCTTCAGAAATAGCTTGGTTCCATTTAGAATCATTTAGTTTTTGGATCCTTTCATGCAGCATGACTGCAGTCTCATATTCAAAGCATGAATTCCAGTTTACTCCTCCATTGATTTAATACGTGTTGATGTTGCTCCTTTATTAATGACTCACAGTTTTCAAGCTTTATGTGACTTTGTAACATGAGTAAACTGAAGCCGTAAAGTAGCTTCACTCCCATACTTCAAAATTGGCTACTATATGTTTGTTTTATAAGTGATTGACATCATGGTTGGCTCCTCATTCTGTACTTGCTTGGCGATTTAGTAGTTAACAGTTTGAAGTTTTCCTTAGCTCTGCCAGTTAACCTTCCAAGCTTCACACCTATGTATGCAGTTTCTTTTGTTGTCGGCGTAAACTCAGAGTATAGATTATTATTATTTATTAACGTCCACTTTTTGCAACTAAGGCTAATTAGGATGGGTTATCTACAAGTTACCACCCTTTTCTAGCCAGGGTGGGACTTAGGATGTTATTTAATGAATTTCATCACTAAATAATTTCCTTTGCCCAGGCGAGAATCGAACTTGCCACTCTAGGTTTACCATGTGAGATTAAGGTCAACGCTTCAACTCACATGGCTAACCTGAGCCCTGCAGAGTATAGAGAAACTGGATGACCCTTTGTAGATAGTGTAAAAAACAAATGTGGTTTCTGCAGAGCTGCCATTTCTTTATATACACATTTTCCATTGGTTGTATTTTTCTATTGATGATTAAAGTCATCTGGAAGAGTTCTGTTTTACTAAATTAATTTCTTATTGATATAAATGTGTCTGTATGACAAGTAGTTTTCCATTCACTGTGTAATAAAATATTTTTATATGTTCTTCATAGTTTCATGGCAAGGGTCACCAATATAAAACATTTTTTCAAGTAAACTTTATTCATACTGCCCTACATGTTCCCTGTTTACATACCACCTCTTCAGGGGCTATCCATTTCTGAAGTGCTCGTTTCCCTCTTACATTTGTTGCAACTGTCCTCACCACTTCAACTCAGTATCAACTACCTCCCCAGTGAGGACAGTCGCAACGAGCACTTCTGAAATGGATAGCCCCTGGAGAGGAGGCATGCAAACCCCACATGTAAACATGTAGGGCAGTATGAATAAAGTTTACGCGAAAAAATGTTTTTTATTAGTGGCCCTTGCCATGAAACTACATATGAAGAACATATAGAAATATTGGGTTTAGAATTAGAAGAATATCATTTTGGGTCTGTTAAAAACATTAAAACCTTCTTGTCGTGGCAGGCTATCAAGGATTCATTTTCCATAAGATTGTTTCTCCAAAATAATCGAACTCAAGTAATTTGAAGTGAATGAGACATTTTTATTTAAAGGTGTTTATTTGAAAGCTAATAAATGTCAGGAAAGTAAATTTTGGTTCAGATATGAAAAGAGCACTTTGAACAGCTGTTGCGTAGTGGAACCCCACAGAGGATGATAGATTTGGAGCATGCTGAGGACGAATGGAAATGTGTTTGAGGATCCAGATGGCTAAAGATGTGGAAATGGCATTTAAAAAATCAGATTTATAGTTAGACTGGTGAGCTATGCAAAGAAGGGGACGAGCCATTGATGTGTTGCATAAATCAGTTAATCCAGAAGATAAGATGCGGTGAGTATGAAAATTACAGAGGAATCACACTGCTTCCAATAGCGTACAAGATCCTGACTAATCATAAATGAACCACTACTAAAAAAGAGTTTTGTACAATTAGAAGAAGATGTCCACCTGATATTTACCCTCAAATAGATTCTCGTGAAGTAGTAGAACTTATGAGGAAGATGTACACGCCCTGTTCATTAATATCAAAGCAGCATTCTATTCATCATTAGATTTGACAGAACTTATGTTTCCAGGAAAACTTGTCTGATTGCCAATTGCTCCGCTGCCGAGTGTTGGGAAGCATTCAACGATTAGTAAGGAGCTTAAGAAGCGCGGAGTGTTAGGAAGCATTCAACGATTAGTAAGGGGCTTAAGAAGCGCGGAGTGTTAGGAAGCATTCAACGATTAGTAAGGGGCTTAAGAAGCACGGAGTGTTAGGAAGCATTCAACGATTAGTAAGGGGCTTAAGAAGCGCGGAGTGTTGGAAGCATTCAACGATTAGTAAGGGGCTTAAGAAGCACGGAGTGTTAGAAATCATTCAACGATTAGTAAGGGCTTTAAGAAGCGCGGAGTGTTGGAAGCATTCAACGATTAGTAAGGGCCTTAAGAAGCGCGGAGTGTTGGAAGCATTCAACGATTAGTAAGGGGCTTAAGAAGCACGGAGTGTTAGGAAGCATTCAGCAGTGTTAGGGGGCTTAAGAAGCTCATTCAACGATTAGTAAGGGGCTTAAGAAGCGCGGAGTGTTAGGAAGCATTCAACGATTAGTAAGGGGCTTAAGAAGCACGGAGTTAGGAAGCATTCAACGATTAGTAAGGGCCTTAAGAAGCGGAGTGTTAGGAAGCATTCAACGATTAGTAAGGGGCTTAAGAAGCACGGAGTGTTGGAAGCATTCAACGATTAGTAAGGGCCTTAAGAAGCGCGGAGTGTTGGAAGCATTCAACGATTAGTAAGGGCCTTAAGAAGCGCGGAGTGTTAGGAAGCATTCAACGATTAGTAAGGGGCTTAAGAAGCACGGAGTGTTAGGAAGCATTCAACGATTAGTAAGGGGCTTAAGAAGCGCGGAGTGTTGGAAGCATTCAACGATTAGTAAGGGCCTTAAGAAGCGCGGAGTGTTGGAAGCATTCAACGATCAGTAAGGGTTGAGATTGTTAATAGTGCTTTCCATTCAGAATTTATTTAGTGAAGGTCTTACTCTGGATAGAAAAGGGTAGTTAGCTTGTAGATAGTCCTAAAATGGACGTTAATTTATAATTTAAAATACCAATCGGAACTATAACCTTAATTTGAAATATCATATGGAAATAAAAGTTTCCTGAATCTAAAAGACATTATATAATTGTATAAGTCTTCTAAAGATTGGTTGAAGAAATGAAATCATTATTTTCCAAAGTAAACGCCAATATTTTACGCGTAAGTAAGGTTTTAAGCCTAAATTTTTAGTTTTGAAAAGCCGATTAAGTAAACCCGATTTCTCACAATTCCACTCAGTTTTAAACAAACGATATAACTGGAGTGCCAAAGTGTATTTTTTTTTTTTTGTTAACTAATCGTTTTATCTTGAGTCATTGTCGAATAATATTTGATGCTATTTATTAACCCCCAATTTATGCTACTGTGGCTAATCGGACAGATTATCTCTCTTCACTAGACAGGGTAGGACTTTATTTAGTTTGTCATTAAATGAATTTCTAGTAACCACACAAGTATCAATCCACGCCTAGGTTTGCGATTTAGGTTTGAAAGTGATTTAAGTACTCCAGAAGTTAAATATTTTAAAAATGAAGGATGACTAACAGCTCCCTAGTAACCTTCAGGTACCCCGCACATGTTAAGCTGTACAGTGTAATGATACAAAGATTTATTTCGTTCATTTTTTCGAGTATCCTTAGTCTCATAAATTAAACTATCTTTGGGGGGGAGGGGGTACAAAGCCCTAAAATTTTCATCAAGGATGGAAAAGGGATTGTGGGTGGCTTTCACTGTCCCTGGCGTAGACAGCTCTTTTATGGAGGAAACAAAGGTTGAGGGTATTGAGTCAGTTTTTCGCGACGAGTTTTGGACAACAGGATATTGTCGTAGACGGAATGCAATGGAAATGTGAGAAGAGACATGGTTTCCCCAAGAAGGATTACTAAAGTCATGGAGGTAAAGTAGTGTATGGAGTTTGAAGCCTGTGTTGAAACTGAACTGTCCATAAGGAACAAGGTTTTCTTTCTCATCTAAATCTGAAATAAATAGAGAATAACTTTCTCCAGAGCTTTTCAATTTATGCTAATGGGAATAAACTTCTAGCGAGAGAAGCCGGACTGCTGGTTTTAGGTGGGTAATATAGCGTGATTCCATTGGGAGAGAAAATTCGGAGGAGTTCGAGATGGGTGAGATAAAATAAGGACTTGCAAAGACTCTGGATAGAATTAGATCAGGAGAATTTACGGTGCCTCTTATATGACATTCATACCTGGGGAAGTTGTAAATTCTTTATACAGAAGTCCTCGCTGACGACAGATGCCTCTAGCATCTCCAAGAGCTGTCAGCCTGTAACACAGTCGCATTTAGGTAATTCTGGTCTTGACTAGCTCCCAGAATTTGCGGTAGTGATCGTGTGTCACAGGTGAGAGCTTTCACTGTTTATGGGGGACCTTATTTGGATAGTAAGCTAGATTAGGGTGGAGCGTAGGGCAGTCTATGCTCTTTTGGCGAAGTTCTAAAAGTGTGGACATTACTGTAAAACACTGAAGGTAACTTTGAAATCACTGCAAATTAAATCTTAGCCTTTCACAATGGCATTGTCGATTATCTAGTAGGTGATCAACTATTATGCGTACGGGGCGTTTGAGATCCATTGATGAAGTTTAAAATGGAATAGTACCAGTGGAGGTTTCTAGTTCTTGGTAAGATCCTATATTGGTCGCCGGAGTACCTACTTCTATAAGGCGACCACACATTAAAATGTTTCCCCTGGCGTGGAAAGTATTAATAAACTCATGTCATTGGAGCAAGTGTTTTTGGCCTTTAGATTTATATACATTGCTGAAGGAGTGTTTAGAGAGATATTAGATGGGTTCAAGAATGTCTTGGTGGATATTTTCTTTACCTACCTCCATTTCGAAAACTTGCAGGGATATCTGCAGACATGTATATTAGGAGGGGAGTAGCGAGTTTGGAGAGCATTAAGACATTTACATTCACTTGGGAATAGTTTTAAAGTGTATTGCTGGAACGCCCTTCTTCTATTACATGGAATCTGTGTTGGCTGGTTGGGGATATGCCAGGTCACTGAAATGAAATAGTCATTTCGCAATTTTTGCAATTAACGAGAGAAGGCAGGAATCCCCATGAGGATACAGTTGGTGCTCACAAATGGCGTAATACATTAAATAAAAGTCCGTCACGCAGGAGCTGCGTAAACTAAGCAGATTTCCCACGTGAAGTATTACAATAGAGAAATCTGCCTAATAATAACAGTAGTAGGAAGGTATCTATAGACCTATTCACGAGAGACGAACAGTTACGAAAACGGCCGCCAGAGCTCTCTTCGGAAAGTACCGAACAGCCGACTCCTGCCGACCACACACAGAATACAAATGTAAATATCTCGGTTAATATTCAAGATAGAGAATAAATGTATATAACAATATTTATAGTAAATTTAATTTGCAATAAGATTGATTCTATACAATTTTTCGATCCGACGTATAGTAACGGAAATATTTCGAATTTTCGAAAATCCTCCCCTCTATACCCCCCCTCCCACTAGTCCGATTTCAGCCATTAGCGAACTTAATCGTTCTTTTTATATAAAACGACTAAATATCGAGTTTGGTAACGATCAAACAAAAATTGCGACCGCTAGAGTGGTAACAGACACATATATATATATATATATATATATATATATATATATATATATATATATATATATATATTCTTCTATAGATATATATATATATATATATATATACAATTTTGAACGGACCTCATTTTCGTCATCTCCTTGGTAGGATCGATGGACATTTGAAGAAAAATTTCGAAAATTCCGTCATGAGTACAACCTCAATAGCTGATTTCCCTTGAGGGAAATCTGCTAAAAGTGAGGAAACGGAAGCAGCGATTTCAGGAGCCACACTCGTAGTCTAAATATTGTAGATGAACGGACTGTATTTTGATCTGTGTTTATTTGAAATAGCTGAGGAAATATTTGTATTTGTGGATGCACGTTCTAGTATATTAACCACAATCTTTATACATAGTCGTTTATATTAACGAAGTAGTTCATACGAGTAAATTGGGCATTTGAATAGGTACCTCTTTGTTTTCAATGTTCCAATGCCTAATCTTTTAATAACAAAGTAAATGAAATATATATTAGCTTTGGAATTGTAAATTAATATTGAATTATATTTTCAGACTTTAGAATGTCCTGAAATAAACTTAAGAAGACTCCATGTAACACCTAAACCAGGATCAACAAAAACAAATAATGTAAGCATTAAATAAATTTTTCACGATGTTCATATTCCACATGATAACTATTTAGACATTATAATTATGCCACATTTCACTTGGTACTAAAATAAAATAAAAGGGGTCAGAAAATAGATGACTTTATTTTCTTGGAGAACCAACGATTAATTTCTTGGTGCAACCAATGAATTAAGAAGATGCTGTATTCTTTAAATAAATTATGGAAATAGATCTCATTGGTATTTCTAATCCACTTCTATGGACTTAAACATGAGAGGAAGAAATACATTTTTATTAAATATATGAATGGAGGAATAAGACGACAAAATAAGCATGTTCAAGGAAATATTATAAATTATTGCATTCTATAAAACAATAAAATTTAAAACAATTCCAGTAAATTTCTTACTCATTTATAAAATAGATTTATTCATCAGAAATAATGAAATCGACGACATAAAGCAATAAAATAAGCCCCAAGCATTAAAGGGTAGTCTTTTTGAATACCATAATTAATAATTATATCTCATGAAACTTGAAATGATTAAACAGGAAAAGTTTTCAATGTAGATAGGGCTGTTCTACTTACATCTTAGTTTTTCCATGGGGTGGGTGGGGGGTCGGCATTGTATTGACCCTGGAAGGTGTAATTCTTGAATAAGAGCGGACACTCCATAGGTAGACAGTTTCAGCGGGTTTTTTTTAACATTTTCGGCCTTCTTTCTCCCGAGTAAATTCCATTGGTCTTTCCATACTATTTTACGAATTTGAAGGAAGCATGCGCAAGAGAGCTTTAGGTTTGAAGAGGGCCGTTTGCCCCTAGAACCAACTCTAGGGACTAGGGAAGAGGTTCAGTACAGCTCTAAAATCACTCAGATTTTTTATGTTTCAGATTTCAAGAGAATATCCTGTAATAGATCATACATACGACTGCGTTGTTGTTGGTGCAGGAGGGGGAGGACTTAGAGCTGCTCTGGGTTTGGTGCAAGAGGGATTCAATACTGCAGTTATTACAAAAATGTTTCCAACTAGGTCTCATACAACAGCTGCCCAGGGTGGAGTAAATGCTGCACTTGGAAATATGGAAGAAGATAACTGGCATTGGCATATGTATTTATCTATTATATTCCTTAGCTTATTAGCAATGCATAAAAGTTCACAGTTTCCGTTATAGAGTATCTTAAACAAGAGCCCGCATAAATAAAAAGTCGTTGAAGGGTTCAAATAATTTTGTATTATACGCAATTTAAGCTAAGATGGGTACTGGAAAAATATCAATGCATTTATTCTCATCGACAAGTTCAAATAATTATTGTTTCCAGCCATAATGGAACAATTGTATCATCATAGCATTAATAGAATCCCCTCTTTAACCACTCCCCTTGATTTTTTTTATGTAAAATAGATATAATTGTTGATATTAACAAGTATGTTATTACTTCCAGTGAACCTTTTCTACAGTTAATTGTGTTAACTTATTTTTTTGTTAAATGTTGGCATTATTAGAATTTCTTTCTATTCACATTTACTGTTACGTATATAATGTTACATAACCATGCTTAAACAATGTCACTCCAATTGGTTTTCGACAGGAAATATGTACATTATTGATAATATTTAATTATAATAAATGGCATCTATGGTTAAGATTTGAATTTTTCATGCTGTGACAAACAATGAAGAGAGATTAGGATCTCATTTATTCCTCAAAACTAAAATTTCTATTCTACTAGTCCACTACAGTTACATGGCCCTTACGGAAAAAAGTCCGTCACGCAGGGGCTGCGTAAACTAAGCAGATTTCCCACGTGAAGTTATACAGTAGAGAAATCTGCCTAATAACAACTGTACTAGTAAGAAACCTCTAAACCTATTCACGAGGAACGAATAGTTAAGGAAACGGCCGCCAGAGCTCTCGGCGGAAAGTCCGAACATGCCGAATCCTGGCGACAACACACAAAATACAAATGCAAATATCTCGGTTAATATTCAAGATACAGAATAAATGTATAGAACAATATTTATAGTAAATTTAATTTGCAATAAGATTGATCCTATACAATTTTTCGATCCGATGCATAATAACGGAGATATTTCGAATTTTTGAAAATCCCCCCCTCTAAACCCCCCCTCCCACTGGTCCGATTTCAGCCGTTAACGAACTTGATCTTCCTTTTTACATAAAACGATTAAATAACGAGTTTGGTGACGATTAAACAAAACAAACAAAATTGCGACCGCTAGAGTGTTAACAGACAAATATATATAGTTTTGAACGGACCTCATTTTCGTCATCTCCTGGGTAGGATCGATGGACATTTGAAGAAATTTTTCGAAAATCGCGTCATGAGTACGACCTCAATAGCTGATTTCCCTTAAGGGAAATCTGCTAAAAGTTCGTCACACAGGGGCTTCGTAAACTAAGTAGATTTCGCTCCGTTTATTTTTTAGCAGATTTCCCTTAAGGGAAATCAGCTATTGAGGTTGTACTCATGACGGAATTTTCGAAGTTTTTCTTCAAATGTCCATCGATCCTACCAAGGAGATGACGAAAATGAGGTCCGTTCAAAACTGTATATATATATATATATATATATCTATAGAAGAATATATATATATATATATATATATATATATATATATATATTTGTCTGTTACCACTCTAGCGGTCGCAATTTTTGTTTGATCGTTACCAAACTCGATATTTAGTCGTTTTATGTAAAAAGAAAGATCAAGTTCGTTAATGGCTGAAATCGGACTAGTGGGAGGGGGGTTTAGAGGGGAGGATTTCCTAAAATTTGAACTAAAATTCGAACTCCGTTACTATACGTGGGATCGAAAAATTGTATAGAATCAATCTTATTGCAAATTTAGTTTACTATAAATATTGTTATATACATTTACTCTCTATCTTGCATATTAACCGAGATATTTGGATTTTTATTAAATTTGGGCCGATAACGAACGTTTCGAGATTCCCGCCAAAAAGTAGTTCGGCCCTTTGCCGTAACTGTTCGGCTTTCGTGAATAGGTTTAGAGACTCCTTACTACTACTGTCATTATTAGACAGATTTCTCTATTGTATAACTTCACGCGGAAAATCTGCTTAGTTTACGCAGCCCCTGCGTGACGGACTTTTTTATTTTACGTCCACTTTATACTACTAGGCTAATCGGGACGGGTTGTCTACTGATTACCATCCTTTTCTAGCCAGGGTGGGCACAAGGAGTTTATTTAATGAGTCCGCCATTAAATAAATTTCTACTGCCCAGGGCGGGATTCGAACCCGCCACTCTAGGGCCACGGCCATACCACGTTGAACACACCAGTTCTCGTCCCTCCGTTTAAGTTAACAATAGTTAAACAAAGGAGAAGTTTAACTATAGATAAATCTACATACTGGCAACACAAAACCACCGTGAATATTAAGTAAACAAATACAAACGGTAATAAGGAATCTTTCAGTAAATTTTAATAATTTCCTGACGGGAAGCGTCTGAAATGTAAACAAAGAGGTCTACCAACCTCACACGGGAAAGAAAAACTATTACTGAAATATATCAAAATATAACATATTAATTTTATTGAAAACTATTTACTATATCTAGTACAGTAATTTATAATGAATCAGACTAATTTTTATCTCAAATTTTAGTTGTCCAAGAACTTAAGGGGGGGTGGGCGCCACAACATATTTTCATGTATATAAATAAACATATGTATATATATAATAAAGGTCTCTTGAAAACAATATTTGGTATTTAAGCTTCAAATAAACTGGATTATTATACTCAAAAGGGAAATGTGCTAAAAAAAACGCTAAGACGAGTGTAATTGTACATATTGAAGGATCCTCGCTATACAAAATGCCATCATTATTCAATCAACAATGAGTTCCCGATCATTTTATCTAGTATTAAATAATGGAAGATTAAAGTTGAAGGTTAAAAAGACGTAATTATGAGTAGATAGTTATGGGGGGGGGGGTAGAATGTTTGTTTGGGCAATCAACATCGTGGTTATTTTGGCCTTCAATAAGTGCAAGTATTCAACTATTGATCTGTGATATTATTTCAATAAATGTTAACATGTGCAAGAAAATCCTCTTGTAAATTATCAATATTTTAACGATTGATGTTTATATATGTATATACTCGTTTGAAGTTGATGGTTAACAGTAGGTACACTCAACACATTTACGTAAAGCTATTGAATACATTGTCAATTATTTTTAAAATATTTTTTTTGTAATGAATTTGCAAAACTAATGAACTGATTGAAAGTGATATACAGGTACGACACTGTCAAAGGTTCGGATTGGCTGGGTGATCAAGATGCTATACATTATCTAACTAAAGAAGCACCAAAAGCAGTTATAGAGTTGGAAAACTTTGGTACATTTCAGAAAGTCTCATATTTCTTGTATTCATCAGTTTTACTTTAATAAAAACAATCTCTTTTCATTCCAATAGGAATGCCATTTTCACGGACCGAGGAAGGGAAAATTTATCAAAGAGCATTTGGCGGCCAAAGCTTAAACTTTGGTAAAGGTGGACAAGCCCACCGAACTTGCGCCGTTGCAGACAGAACGGGACATTCACTTCTGCATACTTTGTATGGTCAAGCAGTGAGGTAAGCTAGGTGGTTAGGAAAATAGTCAGTCACGCAGGGGCTGCGTTAACTAAGCAGATTTCCCTCTTGCGTTACGGATTTTCATTTATCTCAAAACATAAAAATCCAACGAGAAAAATATTTGGTATTTAGGCTTCAATAAAGTGCTTCATAACGTAATAGCATATTGTTAATATGAGATGAGTAGGAGTGGTGGTTTCCTAAAGACCAAAAACTAAAAAATGCAAATGTCTCGGTTAATAATCAAGATAGGGAATTACTTAAATTTATGCACCCCCCGCGTCATAAACGTTTTAGGTCTTTAACCATTTTTGAAAAGATGCTGTAATTCGTTAGCAACAATGGACCAAACTTTCTTTTTTTTACAGTCGAAATGGGGATAATTTTTGCTTTTCAACGACACACTAGAAATAAAAAGACTTTCTCAGTTAAGTTACAGAATTATAGATTAACGAATATGGGTGGATTTAATAATGAAAATAAAAACAAAAGATGATTGTCCGTATGAAATTCATTTACAGTCCGCATAAATGCCTGTACTACATCTGAGTAAACAAATAGTTTATTCTTTATATTTGTACGCCTTACCGATTAATGGATTTCATGCCAGATGATGACATCTGACCGCTGGCTCTCAGCATTGTCCATAATCAATATGTAAGAAATAAAAATCAGAAACGTTTTCAGCAAATGTCAATAGATATTCTTTCATGAATTAGATGCTCATTTCGATGGTATAGAATTATGTACTAAAAACAGTATTTAATCCTTTGATGTTTGAGACCTTCATGTTTGTGATTTTATTTTTGTTTATGCAAACATTCAATTAACTTGATAATAATAACTTAATTTATAGGTTGTAATAGTTTTTTCATTATATCCAAATACACACATTTTTTGTTTATATGAAACAGAGGCTGTTTCAATCAAAGAGATCACTCTTCAAAACCTAAAAAATTAAGTCCAAAAAAATAATTGATTGTTCTTATTATTTTCTAGATGCAAATGCAACTTTTTCATAGAATATTTTGCAATAGACCTTTTAATGGATTCGGGGAAATGTGTTGGTGTACTTGCATTGTGTATGGAGGATGGAACGTTACATAGATTCAAAGCCAATAATACCGTAAGTCTAAAAATTTACTTTTCTTTGATGGTGCATATGCACTTAATTTCTGATAGTAAAAGCCGTTGGATTGGAGGGAAACCCCCAATATTATTAATTTATCTGCACTTATAACCTATTATATTGTTAATTTATCTGTACCCTTACGGTACAGTAAGTATGGTAAGGAATAGAAAGTGAATCGTTTGCTATAAAGAAGGCACAATTAACCTTGCAGTATAAAACAATAATGTAAGTTTTTTGAATATGTATATAGAAAAAAAGGTTAATTACAAGTGGGAGTGCTCGTTTTAATCTTGTGTTGTGGCTGTTTTATGTGACTTTTGGAAACTCTGCCTCATTGCAAATAGACTTTTGTTGCAACCTGCAAATATTCCCCTCAAGAAGATGTTGTCGTTTTATTGTTTTTAAAATACAAGTTAAAAATGAACGGGACTCTTTATTTTCTCCCAGTCCACGAAATAAGTATGTAAGGAATCTTATCTGTTATACGTTTTGAGAATTACACCCCTCTTTATACTTGCAAATCAACACAGATCACAATATATACTATTACATGAAAACGCATGTGTACAAAACACTAATTCATCCGACTTTGAAAAGCATTGCATTACTCTTAATGGGCGAATGATGATATATACCCACACGTAGAACTGACTCCACCTTGCGCAATAGAATTCCAAATCTACACAGACGGAAATAAGGATAAAGAATATGTAGTGTGCGCTTTTATTGTCTTCCATAAGAATATACTCACTGACATACTTAAATACCGACTAGGACCTCCATGTACAAATAGCCAAGCTCAAGCACTTGCGGTAATAATCATACTCCAATATGATAAACGAATTACAGAAGTAACTATAAACACATACAGCTAGATAACTATACAAAAACTATTGAACATAGACATAAACGGTCCACGAACAAAGCAATGTAGGCAAGTTATTACAGATATTCAAAACAACAATACAGTAATATATTTGACTTCAATCAAGCCACACGCCGAACTCGACAAAAACAAATCAGTTGAAAAAATTGCAAAAAGCAATCCAAAGACAAGAATATTTCCATAACTTACTCCAGCATAACAAAACAAAGTCCAAAATGCTCGTTGCGAACAGACGCAATAAAATAGATGCAGGAACTATGGGATAAAACAGAAAAAAAGTCCGCCTCGCAGGAGCTGCGTAAGCAAAGCATATTTCACATGTGCTGGTAAAACACGTTATATATACTTAGTTATTTATTTATTTTAGACTGTAGTCCCACTGGATAGAGAAGGGAGGTAACCTGTAGATCACTCACCCGATTAGTCTTGGTTGTATAAAGTGAACCTTAATTTAATTTCAGAAAAAAAAATTTTAAAAAAATACTGCACAAAATTTGTACTTATAATATTTGTAAGAAAACATTCTATCAAGCCATTTTTTGTTTGTATGCTAAATATTTTATAAGTAGAATGTTTTTTCATTAAAAAGCTTTACAAGTAACCGTTTTTTGTATAAGAGTGCCAACAAATATCGAGCATAAGCTACAGTTATCATCAACAAATCGAGGACATGCGTCCGACTTTTTCAAAGGAAGTTTAGTAGACTTCCCCTGAAAGGACAGGCGCGGTATAGAAATAAAATTTCTTTTGATGGTTGGCCTTTTTATTAAAGGCATTCTGAAAATAAGCCTTCACAAGACCATTGAAGTATTTTGCCTTTTATTTTCTAGATAGTGGCTACAGGTGGCGCAGGTAGATATTATTTCTCATGTACATCAGCACATACTGCTACAGGGGATGGGCAGGCTATGGCTTGTCGTGCTGGCCTCCAGTTACAGGATATGGAGTTTGTACAGTTTCATCCGACTGGTAATTTCTTCCCCTCTAAATTTATATTTTAAGGAAGTTAAAAAGGCAAATAGTTAGGCATAGGCAAAGTGAAAATAGGTCTTGAGATTTATCAATAGTATATTACAATTTAATCAAATATTTTCACACGAGAGGAAAATATAAAAATATTTGAGTCAAGATCTTTGACATAAGTTCATGAATCGAAAAAATAAAGAAGGATGTATCAATCATTAGGCTAAACTGTAGTTTAGTCCCCCCCCCCCGTACGCCATCTTGTTTCGTCACCATCTAAGGATCCAACAAATTAGGTGAGTTAAAAAAAAATTAAGTTAAAATTAAAATCCCCACCCTTGCTGTAAACCACCGATGGCGTATTTTGGAAATTTTTGAATGCGGTCACTAAAGTCCAAAGTGTTAAAAAAGATAAAGTTAGAAAAACAAAATGGCCGCGGTCGTCATTTTGAAAAGTGCGCCACCAAGGGGGGGGGGGACTAAACTACACTTTCACCCAATCATTATTATAATAAATATAAAATTCTTAAGAAATTAAATTGTCCATAATCAAAGTTCAACATGCCTTCAAATTCATGAAAATTATATGAATTATATATTTAACATATACAAATCCAATAGGTAATCTACTGAAACATTTTATCGTAGAACAAACATTTTTGGAATATAGTATTTCAATATTTACTTTTCGAATATTGATAATGGAAATGCTATCATTTCAATAATATACTTCTATAAGTATATTATTGTCATTTTAAGAATAATAGTGATACAATTTTGTTAATAGGTATTTATGGTGCTGGTTGCCTTATAACTGAAGGAAGCCGTGGCGAAGGTGGTTATTTGATAAACTCAGAAGGTAAAAGATTCATGGAAAAGTATGCCCCAAAAGCCAAAGATTTGGCATCAAGAGATGTTGTTTCTCGCGCTATGACTATGGAAATAAGGGAAGGAAGGTTAGATTTTAAATTTACTTCTTATCGCCTTCAAATAAGTAATAAACAGAGACCTATGTCATTGTGACCAGGGCTTAGCCTGGGTTCAAATTGAGTATGCTAGAAAACAGATTAACTACAACCATACTTGAGTAAGAGACATAGAAGTTCCTCGTACGAATTAAATAAAGTATTAGCAGATTTCCCTTAAGGAATATCCGCTATTGAGGTTGTACTAATGAACAATTTTCGAAAAAGTTCTTCAAATGTCCATCGATCCTACCCAGGAGATGACGAAAATGAGGTCCGTTCAAAATTATATATATATGTATGTAAAAGTCCGTCACGTTGTGCTGCGTAAACTAATCAGATTTCCCACGTGAAGTTTTACAATAGAGAAATCTGCCTAATAATAACAGTAGTAGTAAGGAATCTCTAAACCTATTCACGAGGGACGAACAGTTACGGAAAGGCCGCACTAGCTCGGCGGAAAGTCCTGAACATAGTCGACCACACACACACACAATACAAATGCAAATATCTCGATTAATATTCAAGATACAGAATAAATGTATAGAGCAATATTTATAGTAAATTTAATTTGCAATAAGATTGATTCTATACAATTTTTCGGTCCAACGCCTAATAGCAGAGATATTTCGAATTTTCAAAAATCCCCCCTCTAAACCCCCCCCCCTCCCACTGGTCCGATTTCAGCCATTAACGAACTTGACCTTCCTTTTTACATAAATCGATTACATTCCAAGTTTGGTAACGATCAAAAACCCCACTTCTACTCATGTTATATTAATAATAAGCTGTTAGGTATATCATGAACCACGTTATTAAAAGGTTAAATATGGAACATGGTTTTCATTGAACTTTTACTTTGTGAGATATATGCAAATACGTTCGGTTGATTCGCCCCCCCCCCGTCTTTTTAGCAGATTTCCCCTTTAGGGAAAATTAGCTATTGAGGTCGTACTCATGACCCGATTTTCGAAATTTTTCTTCAAATGTCCATCGATCCTGCCTTGGAAATGACAAAAATGAGGTCCATTCAAAATTGTATATATATATATATATAGATATAGATATATATATATATATATATATATACATATATATATTTGTCTGTTACCGCTCTAGCGGTCGCAATTATTGTTTAATCGTTACCAAACTTGATATTTAGTCGTTTTATGTAAAAAAGACAGATCAAGTTCGTTAATGGCTGAAATCAGACAAGTGGGAAGGGGGGTTAAGAGGGAAGGATTTGGGAAAATTCGAAATATCTCCGTTACGATACGTCGGACCGAAAAATGGTTTAGAATCAATCTTATTGCAAATTAAATTTACTATAAATATTGTTCTATAGATATTTTCCGTATAATGAGTATTAACCGAGATTATTTGTATTTTTTGTAATGAGTTCCGCTTTCAGTAACCCCCCACTCTTACTAGTGACATATTAATAAAAAGCTGATATATCATGAACCACTTCATTACTAGGTTAAATACAAAATATTGTTTTCATCAAAGCTTTATTTTACGAGGTACAAACAAATATGTTCTGTTAACCCCCCACCTTTCTTTTTTTCTTGGAATACAAAAATCTGAGTGAGTTAAAGAGAAATAATTTTGATTCATTTCACATTACTCCACTAACTATATTAAATAGTTTCTAATAAATTATAGAATAGTTTATATTCACATATATTTCTTTAATTGTTTTTTTTTTCCGGTCTATCTATCGACACTGCGCTACAAGGCTGGCTAACCTGATTGTTTACAATCTGGCCGTATTCCGTTGTAGGGATTATTAACTTATATTGTCAATTCACTGAATGATTTCTCATTGCCGTTTGTAATTATTCACTAATATTCACGGAAGTGTTACCTGTATGTATATTTATCTATTGTAAACCTTCACTGGCTATACCTGCTTGTTCCTTAATCATGTGAACATCTCATAACCGTCTGAATCGTGTTTTTGCTCCGCCCCCCTTTCTATTTGCTTCCCGGATTCCTAAATTTGGAATGGTTGTGATTAAAACTTATTCAGGTTTATTATTCTTATTATTTATTAGCGTCCACCTTTTGCAACTCAGGCTAAATGGGACGGGTTATCTACAGGTTACCACCCTTTTCTAGCCAGGGTGGGAGTTTTAGGATATTATTTAATGAATTTCGTCACTAAATAATTTCCTTTGCCCAGGCAAGAATCGAACTCGCCACTCTAGGTTTGCCACGTGAGATAAAGGTCAACGCTTTATTTTAACAGTACTAGATATAATAAATAGTTATGAATAAAATTTATAACTTATATTCAAATATATTTCCGTAATTGCTTTTATTTCCGGTAAAAGCTGGCTAACCTGATTGCTTACAACTCAGACTGTTTGCTATCAGGAAGGTTCTTACCATTCGACTTGCCCTTTATTTGTTTTTACTTAATATTCATAGCAGCATTGTTTTTTAATTTAATCTCGGAGCCTAACGGACGAGAGTTACTTTCACGCCAAAAGCTAGTTCGGCCGTTTCCTTGACTGGCTCGGCTCTCGTGAAAATTTCTCTATTGTAAAACTTCACGTGGGAAATCTGCTTAGTTTACGCAGCCCCTGCGTGACGGGGACTTTTTTATTAAAAGTAGCTTTTGTTTTTAAACATAATATTATTAAATTTAATATCCTAATCGCTTGATATATAATGCAGGACAACGTCTGCCGGGTCCGCTAGTATATATATATAAAATTGTAACCTCTGTCTGTACATTGATTTTTTTCTCGAAATTTCACGATAACTTTTCGTTTCACATGTCATAGACACCATAACTGCATTTTGTTTCTTTGGTGTCTGTTTGTTTGTTTATTTGTTTGTTACCTTTTCACGTATAAACTGCTGAACCGAATTTTATGAAACTTGGTATGTATATTACTACTAGTCCAACTTAGACTTTAGGCTATATTAATATTCTCTAAGACAAATAGAAGTGGGGGTTATAAGCGAGGCCTGCAATTAAAAATAGCGATATTTCGTTTCATATTGCTTTTTCAGCAAATATGCCCATAACAAAAGTTGTTTATTTTGTAATTTAGAGCAACTTTTGTTATATGCACATTTGCCGTATACGGAAGTATAAATGAGTTATACGCTAAAATCTATAGAGGGAGTCAACAATTTATTAGGCACAAAAGATTCAACCGAACAAAACCAAACTCGGTATGTGAATTAGTACTAACGCCTTCCTTATAATAAGCCATACTAACATTTCTAGGGACGGGCAGGAGTGGGGGTTATATGGGAGGCCTGAAATTAAAAATAGCGATATTTCGTTTCCTATTGCTTATTCAGCAAATATGCCCATAACAAAAGTTGTTTATTTTGTTATTTACAGTAACTTTTGTTATATACACTTTTGCCGTATACGGAAGTATAAATGAGTTATACGCTAAAAACTATAGCGGGAGTCCACAATTTTATTTGGCACAAAAGACTCAACCGAACTAAACCAAACTCGGTATGTGAATTAGCACTAACGCCTTCCTTATAATAAGCCATACTAACATTTCTAGGAACGGGCAGGAGTGGGGGTTATAAGGAAGGCCAGAAATTAATAATAGTGGTATTTCGTTTCCTATTGCTTTTTCGGCAAATATGCACATAACAAAAGTTGTTTATTTTGTTATTTAGAGAAACTTTTTTTATATACACTATTGTCGTATACCGAAGTATAAAGGCGTTATACGCTAAAAATTATAGCGGGAGTCAACAATTTGGAGGACAGTAAAGCCTTACATAAAAAATTAATTTTATTATTAACAAATGCCAACAACGGGTATTAACCCTAAACAGTGGGACGGGTAAATGTCAAAATATTGTGCAAAGTAAAGCCTTGCCAAAAAAATACCATCACCATTCAGCCTCAAATCAATTCCCGGGCGAAGCCGGGTATCTGAGCTAGTATATATATATATACACACACACATATATATATATATATATATATATATACACATATATTTGAATGGACCTCATTTTCGTCATCTCCTGGGTAGGATCGATGGACATGTAACCTGAATAGCTAATTACCCTGGAAGGAAATCCGCTAAAACCTAAAACCTTTAAAGATTAAGATGATCTACAATATGGAATGAGATGTTATTCCGTGTTGGCCGTTTCTTCAGAGAGTATTAAATACACGCTATTCATAAACTTATGTACATCTCTGCATGATGTTCAATTACACCAAATAGCCATTCCTTATCATGTTTAATTTTATCCTGTGGTCGATAGTGAGCAGTTGGCTGATATCGGGGAAATTCCTCATAAACTTGCCCTGATACCACTCAAGGCCAACGAATGGTGATAGCATATTACTGATAAGCATTATGTTTAGAGTTGAAAAAACAATTATTGCAATTTAAGGAAACATATTAGGGACAGGATATGTACATCCTAATGAATGTTGTTGGCAGGAAATAAAATTAAAAAAAACAAAACAAGAAAATACAAACTTTTTATAACAGTAATTTTATTTGTAATAAATCAATGTGTAACAATTTCAAATCATTAATTAAAAATGATTTATTGAAGGGTAATCATACGTTTTTCTAATAAGAAACTTATACTTTGAAATAGCAGCCATAAGAATTTTTATTTATTTATGGACATCACATCAAAAGGGATGTACCATAAGAGAATTCAGTTAACAATAGTACAAATATAGTGAACAAATACAAACTTGGTTGGAAGTCGTTGTCCAGAACATTAATACAATCCATCAAGGTGTAAAGTTAAACCAAAGACAATTTTATATTTGATTGTTAGCAGAATTCTCTTAAAGGAAATCAAATATTGAGGTTGTATTCATGCTATAGTTATATATACTCGCACGAACACTTGTCTGTTACCCCTCTTAGGTCAAAGTATTTGTTACATCGTTGGCTAACTCGAAATATAAGCATTTTATGTAAAACTAAATATCAGGTTTGTTAAGAGCTAACAACTGACTTGTTTTTTTTTGGGGGGGGGGGGAGATTAAAAATATGTCAATATTCACATTGATTAACTGAGTCACTAAAAATCTCATTTCTATGACACATTTCATTTTATTTTTACAAAGGACTCCTACTAAAGGAGAAATACAGAATGTATGGTGAGATGAAATGGTCAGTGAGTAATTCAAGCACGGCATGGTAAATTTGCTTAGTATATGCAGAGCTTCGTGAAAGACTTAACTACGTTAAATATATTCAAGTATGTTCCTTTAGGCGTATAATTTCTGGCTCTAGACTAAATGGTTTTTTTTTCTTATCAATACCATACTCCATATTAAACCGTTTTATGCAAAACTAAAGATTATATTTGCCAATGGCTATAATCTTAACAAGGAGAGGGGTAGTTTTTAGGGGAGGAAAATCGAAAAGTCGTAAGATATTAGTTAATATCACAGCTAGTATGAATGGGCCGAAAAATTGTATACATTCAACTTTGTTGCAAATTTTATTTCTTATAAATATTGTTTTATAAATGTTTTCTCGTGTTCAAATTTATGGGAGTTATTTTTATTTATTTGTATTCAGCCTTCTGTAAAGTCCCACTTCTACTTGCCTGGTTTTTACTTTGAGTAACTGAGTCACTGCACATCTTATGTTCAGCTTATGTATGAATTCCTTTACACAGCCCTATTTATATATATACAGATGTAGAGGAAATATGTTGATCTGAGATCAATGTTTCTTTCCAGTGCATGAGAAATCTGCTTAGTTTATGCAGCCCTAGGAGGCTGATTTTTTATTTTACTTTTCAATCTTCTGTAAGGCCTCATTCCTAAGGGTATGATTTTCACTCAGAGCACCTCTTCCACTTAACACCTCATGCCCTGCTTAAATTTTAAGCCATGGTGTTGCATGGGCTTCTCATCACAGGAAAAATGGAGAATCAATTGTGTCAGTTCATCAAAGTCACCAGTATGAATCTAGTTTTTACAGCCCCCATTAATACTGTTGATTGTTAATTTGATTAACATAGAGAAATGTTGCCATGAGGGACTAGCTAGAGTGATTACAGGGAACTGTGGAGAACTGTTCTACTTATGATGATTAAACTACTTTGTCTTATCCTTTGCGTGCGATCTATGCATTATAAGAAAAGTTGTTACATTATTGTGCTTGAAACAATAAATGAACTCATGTAACAAAGCGAATGCCCTGAACTTTATTAATACTGAGTTATTTACAAATAATCCATAATGTTTTAGGGGTGTAGGTCCAGATAAAGATCATGTCCATCTTCAGCTTCATCATTTACCTGCAGAGCAGCTTGCTACTAGACTTCCAGGTATTTCTGAATCTGCGATGATTTTTGCAGGAGTAGACGTAACTAAGGAACCTATACCTGTCATCCCTACAGTTCACTACAGTATGGGTGGAGTACCTACAAATTATAAAGGCCAGGTAAAATAATTTGTATTTCCAGCAAAGAAAAGTAAAAAGTGAACCCTATACTATTATTATAAAATCATTTACTTATTAAAAAATATGGAAAAAGTGAAATTAATATCTATTTTTTGTTGATTACTTAATGCTCATTGCTTCTTGGGAATACGTAAAGCTAACTTTTGCAGATTAGCATACACCAAGCACTTTCTACGAGTGAGGGCTCTTCAGATGTTCAACATTTCAGATGAGTGGAGACTCAATTGACCAAGTTTAATACTATATGCTCGCAGGAATTGGGTATAATGTATTCAGAGGGAGAAAGAGTTGAAATTGATATCGCACTGGAGAGGCAAGAGTGTTATCACTGCCTAAGCAGATACCGTCCTCTTAGGAGTCTCCACTTGCCAAAAGATCAATGCCGAACGTGGTGATCAATTGTGCCTCCTGTCAGTCCTTGAATATGATTGATTTCCTAGTCTATAGCTGTGGAAAACCAGTGGCTAATGATATACCGTGGGATATTTAAATATGTTTAGGTGAGAATCTATGTATATCAAGCATAAATGCTCTTGTTTGATTCTCACTATAACTGTAGTACCCAGCTTGGGTATTCTCAATGGTCTGATATCCCTGACACCTCTCAGAAATATGCAGGCACATGGATTCCAGTTAGGATAAACCTGGGTTTCGTCATGAAGAGGTTGAAGATATGTTGTAAATAACTGACTGGAATGATCTTTGGAATTTTACTTCCAGAACTGAGTTTGTCAAACAGCAATGAAGCTCAAATTGGTTTTGACTTCACAAAGAGTTCTTTCAAATTTCATCCAACAAAGAGGTAATCTATTGCCAATCATTCTGGGAAGAAATCACTCTGGTACAATTCTAGTATCTTTTCACATCAGCCCAATAATTTTCTTATATTCATATTCTCTTCGTATTTACACTATAGTCTTTCAACGTTTCTCCTCCTGGTCTGATTTATCATTAACGAGCTTTAGTTTCATATAATATCTCTCTATAATATCTTTAGTTATATATAAAATGTTAAAGCATTATTTAGTTACAATCAAGCAAAAATTGTAACCACCTAGAGCATTAACAAACTGACTATATATATTATATACAAATATATATATATATATATATATATATATATATATATATATATATATATAGTTTTGATCAGACTATTTTTGTCATCTAAGTAGGATTAATGGGTATTTAAATAAATTTTACGAAAATTATGTCAAGAGTTAAATCTCAATAATTGATGAAGGGAAATCTGATAATAGTTGAAAAAAATCAAAGAAGCAAAACTTTTTTTACTCATTATTTTTTATAAGTACTTGAGAAATTTTCTTATGACCAATTTGTCAATTCAATACTGACCTTTAGTTAATGTAATTTTTCGCCTTTTTGTACTTTGTAATAGTACAAGTAAGCAACTATTGATGGTGCTAAATATTTTTATAGGTATTTGTTGACCACATATTTGTAATTGATATAACTAACCTTTATTTTACCAGGCTATAACAAACGATGGCTCTGACAAAATAATTCCTGGTCTTTATATTTGTGGGGAAACTTCATGTTATTCAGTGCATGGTGCTAACCGTCTTGGAGCTAATTCACTTCTCGATGTTATTGTTTTTGGAAGAGCTTGTGCTATGACCATTGCCTGTGAAAGTAAACCTGGAGACACTCAGCCTGATTTAAAAGAAGTTAGTAATATACTCCATTGATAGTTGAGGACTTTTTTTTATTAGTAAAAAAATTATACGGGAATACATTTTTTGAAATGTTAATTGCAGAAATACTATAGTGAGCCATAATATTTTAAACTTTCATTGTTACTTGTTTATATAGTTTAAGAAGTTTGAATTCCTCTCTTAACTTTACCTTAAATTCATTGAGCATAAAATCAGTAGTCTTTCAGCTTGTTATATGTAAAACAAATTGTGTTACTGTCGCTTAAGTGTTTTCAGTATTGGATAATATAAACTTAAATATTTCTTATATAAAAGTTTTATTTTTATTCAAACTTGAAATTTAAAAAAAAAAGTCAAGTATTGAGTTCAATGACACCTAAGATGGAGGATCAATTGTACTAACATTCAGAAAAGGTAAGTAGCATCGAATGAGATTATTGACTCAAAAATTGAATTGTTTGGCTTGTAGAAAGGGGATTTTCAAATTATTCTGTACCTGTGCCTAGTTAGTTAAGTACTACCCAGAAAGCCTGAGTTCAGATCCCAAGCAGTACCGAAAAACATTTTTCTAAAATAAAAATGATTAAATTTTTTACTGAGGGTAAATTCTGTCTATGAAGTCAATGGCATATAGTGTTTATTCAATTATTTTTTTCAGAATGCTGGAGAAGCCTCTGTTGCTTTCTTGGATAAGTTACGTTTTGCCGATGGAGAATTAAATACTGCTCAAATTAGACTAAATATGCAAAAAGAAATGCAAAAGAATGCAGCTGTTTTTAGGACAGCAGAATCTCTTAAGGAAGGTGTCAAAAATATGAAAGAAATATATAAAACTCTTTGCGATATTAAGGTACAAATTGAACTGTTTTCATAATTATCAGCATATATTATTAAATCTCTGGATAAACTTTTCTGTTGAAGATAAATTAGAATCTCATTTTTTAAAAACGTATTATTTAATCTATGCATGTCATTACTGAGATATTTAAACTCTGAAACTTTATTACCAACATTTTTGTACAAATTTTCTGGTTACAACCACATAATTCATCCTCTTGCAAATTAATTTATAAAATTAAATTTTTAAAAATAATGTAAAAAAATTTACATACTTAATCTGCTAACAGTCTGCAAACCTAGACCTTTACCAATATCAATGTAAACCAATTCATTCCGAGCCAGACCAATGCCAATGTCTGACCTCTGTGTTCTCTTCCAGACCATGAAGCACCAGAGATTTGGCTCTCTGGTATGCCTTGAGAGTTTTATGTACCCACACACACCCCATACAAACCAATTTGTAATCACAAGATTACTTTTCTAGACTTGTGATCGAGGCATGGTGTGGAATTCTGACCTCATTGAAACAATAGAGTTACATAATTTAATGATATGTGCTATGCAAACTATATACTGTGCAGAAAATAGAAAAGAATCTCGTGGGGCTCATGCAAGAGAAGACTTCAAAGTAAGTTATGTTATTTTCATAATTATTTTTGTAATAAATATTAGTGATTTGAGATACTTACACTGTCTGTGTAGAAGAACATAAATAAACGTTATGGCATATACCACAGCACTAACTGAAGAAGTGGTATTTGATGCACCTGTATTCCTCTAGTGTATTTTTTTCAGGAAGTCCATCATACTCTAGTATAGGACTTATCTCTTCTATGCCATGTTTAATTTGACAGCACTTCAACATAGTGTATTTTAATGTTAATTTTGGTAACTTTTCTAAATCCAAACAATTATTATTTATAGAATTAACATAAATTAATTGATTTCTTAATATTGGTTTATGTTGTCAATATGAATGTGAGGTTATGAGATGTAATATGCATAGGCAGAGAAGTGTGTATTTAATTACCCCGCAATTCTTATTCATTTATGATTCTGTACTAATTTTGATGCTGTTACAATACAGATTAGAAAAGAAATGATTTGTATCAAGCTCAAGAAGAGATTAGGTCCAAAAGAAAACCATGTTTTCCTGTGGTATATAGTGTTGGAATAATTGTACCTGATGGATATTTGTTGCAAAGATGATTTTATTAGTTCTGCCTTTTTAGTGCAACATTTTTTCATATTACTTAGAGTTCATTTTTATTCTCAATGGGTTTTTTTTTCTGAAGACCATTTTTAATATTTATTTATTTTTTTTTTATAAGGTTAGAATTGATGAATATGATTATTCTAAACCAATCGATGGACAGAAGAAAAAGCCCATGGAAGAACATTGGAGAAAACATAGTCTATCAAAAATAAATATTGAAACGGGTGAGGTAAGTACTAAAAAGAACTTTGTTAATTTACTGACACCATTGAGCTTACAAAATAAGTCCTGGGCTCAAATGAAGTGAAAGAATTAGCTCTAAAACATTTTGTCCTTCAGTTGTCATAAAGGTGGCCTAATCGTATTAGTATTTGTAAGTTGGCAAAAAAAAATTGTTAAAAATTTTATTAGTTAATTTTTTTTGGGAGTATTGACTACACTTCTTTATTTAAGTAGCTTCTTAATTGCAATGGTGATAAGTAGGTACAAAGGAATGGATTATAAATGGATGAAAATAAATTAATTGATAATCTCTCCCGTTTGGAATTGGCCTCTTCTCTTATCCCAGGAATGACACTGCTAAATATAATTTAGTACAGAATCATGGTTTTGAATCAGGGACCTCTAGTACAGCTTTTACCTGTTAGACAACTTCCCTTTGTTTAAAAATAATGGAGTAAAATTGAAAATAAATGAAGATAAAATCATTGTGGCACATGTCATGCAACCTGGAAGGCACTTCACTCTCATGCTATCCAGCAGTCAAAGGATTAATTAAAGAGTCAACAATTTTCTTTTTTTAATTATTCATCTGGTATTGACTAACAATTTAGCGGGACTTGGTTAGTTCTATAAAAGGAGGGAGCGAGTTAATTGAGGAAAGTAATTTTTATCATTATCTAACTCAGCCTTTGTAATTCAAACTTAATTTTTAATTTTCTGGTTGGAATTTTTCAGGTGAAAATAAGCTATCGCCCTGTTATTGACAAAACATTGGACCCAGAAGAATGCCCAACTATACCCCCAGCTATTAGGAGTTATTAGATGAAACTGAAAGAAAATGTTCTAAAAAAACAGATCAAAAATATTTATTAATTGTAATGGATATTGAGCCTTGTAATGACCTATTTGGTCAATTGTCTATTTAATCAATACATTTGTTGAAATTGTAATTGAAGTTTGTTAATAACAAAATAATCATTAATGCTTTCATTATAACACTCTTGATAGGTTTCAGACATAGATTCCCATGTCGGCAAATTTATTTGATAACAAAATTCCCACCGCTGTTCTATTTGGACTTTCAATTTTCCAAAAAAAGATTGAATGCAATTATTATTTAATTAAAACGTGTACTATTTATTATTCATGATTATATATTATATCATACGGAAAATAGCCTACTGAATTATTGATATAAATAATATAGACCATTCAGCATTCTATAACTAAAATCTTGTGAGTTAACTCTATCCTATCACATCTATTGACCCATTTATGAGAATCAACCAATACCCACGCCTATTTTAAACATAAGTGAAACTATCTTCTTCCAGAAGGTCCTTCACTCCATTGTAAGTTTTAGGAGCTCATACTACATTAAGGCTCTTGATTTATTTTTGAGCCATAGTGATACAATTCACGTATTTTTATTTTTTCTTTAATACACTATCCATGCACAATGGCCCTATATATAAAGGTATATAGGTAATATGCAATTTTTTACAATGTTTGGCATAAACAATTAAGATGTTAAAAAAGAACACAAAATTAGCTTATAAGCTGAGAAAAGAAAAATGATTCCCCTGGAATTAGGAGTAGTACTAATAAAATTAAAATAGATTAAAAATTAATAATCAATAATTGAAAAGTAAATATTGAATTAACTGTGTTCTGGGCGACAAGGAATATTTTTGTTATGGTTACTGGTATGAAGCTCTGGTAACCCATGTAAGTTAATATGTTGGCCTTAATAAACTTTGTAAACATAAGAGTTATGAGCTTGATTCCTGTGTGGACAATAGTAATTTATTTAGTGGCAAATACACTAATAAAATGCTTAGTCTCATCCTATGTAGAAAAGACTGATAACCTGTAGATAACCTATCCCGATTAGCTTCAGAAGCACAAAGTGGACATTAAAAAATTACATTTTGATGGAAAAGAACTATATTTTTTGGGTGCTGTTACACAATTTGTTATTGTTACATGATATTCCTAGGCAATGCCCAATGCTTAAAAACTTTGGATCTTAAGGAATATTCAAATATTTTTGAGCAGCCAGATATATACTCCAAGACTGGTAGTGATAATACATATCATAAACCTGGTAATAATCATAATAATTATATTAAAGTTAATATTTCCGACAGATGTAGGCTTTGCGACAAATCTTACGAGTCTATTCAACATATAACGGCAGGATGTGAGATGTTGGCTGCTTTAGAGTACTTACAGAAGCCCAATAATGTAGCTAAGATATATCACCAAGGAATTTTAAAGAAACGCGGTATGGCGGACAGCAAAGTTCCAATATTATCGCTATAACTTGCAAAAATTAATAAATAACAAAAAATTATTGGATTAAGCGTTGCTAACTGCTCACCATAACAAACCAGACATTCTCATTATCAATAAAGAAAAGAAATCAGTAGATATCATAGATATTTCTGTACCAAATGATGAGAATGTTCAGAAAAATATAAAATCTTAGCTGCAGAATTTAAATATCTGTACAAATTAGAATCAGCCTGAGTTACTGCTATTGTTATTTCTACAAACAAATTGTGCCTAAAAATATGGTGAAAAGTACAAAATATTTAAATTTATGTGACGAGATAATTGGACAGTCACAAAAGTCAATATTATTATGTGCTGCTAGGGTAGTATGGAAATTTGTGAATACCCAATAAAGTGACTCTTTTTACCGCTTGGATAAACATTCCCCCGGGTAAAAGATATCCTTATAATAAATGAAGAAAAAATTTCCTAGGAAACAAATCATACATTTTTTTTAGCAAAATGGAATACGATATATATATTTTTGATCTAGCCACATAGGTGGTATCTGCAATCTACTGACTTGTTCTATGCGTAAAAGAGTCAATTAGTGAATGTAACAAACATGGTGGCTAAGATAAAAACTAGATTATTAATTTAAATGAAAGTGAAAATAAAAGTATAGTAGCAGACCTTGCAATTAAAAAGAAACAGATTTAATTTTGATATTGTTAAAGTAATTGATGAAGAGAGAAATACATTTAAAAGATGCTATTCCTATCTTTTCACTATTTCATTAATCAATAGAGCTGCACTATCGATTCCTATACAATCAATTGATCGAAAATGCCTTACCACCTGTTACCTCCACTTTAGTATATAACTGGCTACACAAATTACTCCAAAACATTCGGTACATAATGGTTGTATTGTATGTTTA
The DNA here is from genome assembly GCA_019009955.1 of Riptortus pedestris. Taxonomy (NCBI): domain Eukaryota; kingdom Metazoa; phylum Arthropoda; class Insecta; order Hemiptera; family Alydidae; genus Riptortus; species Riptortus pedestris. Next base: position 197,662,916 of record CM032228.1, on the reverse strand, counting down.
GTATAACTATGATTTAATAATTTAATTTACTCAGAAAATATTTGAAATTAGTAATGAGTGTGAACGTTATTCATAGCAAGGGTATAATAAATCCATCTATATACATTTTCTTTCTGTATATTTTCTTTTGTTACCTTCACAACTTGTCTTAAATAATTAATGTGAATAATAAAAATATGAATAAATAATTAAAATAGAATCACTTCCTACTCAGTCCCTCTTTAAAACAATGTATATAAATAATCTTTGATAGTGTTCATCATTTAAGCCTTACCTAACACTTACTAAAACTGGCACAGAGCTGACTGTTACCTCCTCAAGAGCAGCTTTGCTGAGCCCCTGCAAGTTGTGCAATTTCATCATTGTTTTGTTTAAATTGTTATAACAAGAGTTCTTCTAAAACTTAAATCCTCAAAAAGTCTAATAATTCACTTTTCTAGGGAAAATAAATAATTCTGAAAAAGGTTACATAACCATGACTTAATTAAGATTAACAAAGTCATGTATGGGGGGGGGGATTTATAACCTTAATACTTTGAACAACCACATAAATCTAAAAACATAATGTCATTATCATAATATGCCACTATCGAATAAGGTTTATGAGTACTCAATTGGTTATAAATAGGTAACACCATTTAACAACTATACGTAAAATCACATTTTCAAGAAAAAAGGACAGGAGACTAATTATTATGATTTTTATTCTAGTCTTGCAATCAAATTGTTTATAAAAAATATAAATGCAGTCTAAAAAGCAATCCCACTTTCCTAATACAAATATTAAGGTTGTTCAATTTGATTAAAAACTAAGCTCAACATTTGTCAGCTTAAGTAAATATATTTATGAGCATTCCACATCTAAGATGGTTGGCATGCTCTATAAATAAGATAATAACTTTTGTTACACATTTGCAAATAAAAAAACAAATAGGAAACAAAAATAACACGATTTTTCATTTTGGCTCACGCCTAATCAAAGAGGAATTAATACTAACCAACAAATAGAGTTTTTTTTAGTTTGGATCAGTCGTTTGGCCCTATTAAATTATTGACTTCTGCTATAGTTTTCGGCATATATCTTGTTATATTTCATTCTACAACCAAAGTAAATGAAATAAAAATTACTCTGGGCAACAAAATATGAAACAAAAAAGAAAAGAAATCAACGCACAGACAGAGGTTACAATTTTCTACATATTCGATATCCATCCCATCCCATATAAAATAGAATCAGTATAATAAAAAATGAAAAACGTTGTGACCTATTGGAGATAAAAGACAACTAATAAATCGAGATTCAAATCACTAAATCTTGCTCCCCTCACTGGTTTGAGAATCATTTGGTAATGAACACAAAGAATAAAATACTTAGTCACATTCTGACAAGAAAAAAGGGTTGTAACCTTAGATAGGCTCATTCCTACAGAAAAATGTGAATTTAAAAATCAGTAAAACTTGCATAAGTAATCTTTCATTAGCTCTAATCACTACACTTCTTCTAAACACTGAAATATTTTACTGAGGTTTATATGGTCTTAAGCAATATTGATATTGGCATAGTGTGAATATTATAAGTATTAATACATTAACTCTATAATCTAAACTTAAATGTGTTGAGAACTTTTTTTATTAAGACTCATACAAAAAAGTTGGATAGAGAAAACTAAAATTGTGGCTCACATAATGCACTGTATTTTTTGCTTTGTTTATAGCAATATTTCGTAGACAATAAAAACAAATCAATATTGACCTCAACTATGACCTTATGATAAGCTATCAAGCCCCCCTTAGATATGTCAGACTGTTGCAATAGTTAATGAGAACATATTGAAATAAAACTGAAGTTTGCTAGAGAATTTTAAATATCTTAAGTTTTAAATAAGTGAAGAATTATATGAGGTGTGATTTTTATTGTGAAGGTAATTTCATATTTTATTTTATTGAGTTATACCATTGCTTAATTTAATTTTTTAATCAATAAATTATGGAAAGAACTTCCTTCTTAAATTTATAGTTAGGTTTGGTTTGTATCACTCGGTTCAATAAAATGACAGCACTATTTCTGACAATTATGTTTTTCATATTTCTCTATTAGACAAAAGTGTTCCAATCGGACAGAACCCAATACCAGGTCCTCCTTGTTGTATAACAAGGATAACTCTTTTTTCCTTATTTATTGAAGACAAAAAGCTATTTATCTTTAAAGCCTTCAGTTAGAGTGCTTTGATGAATTTGTTTTCAAAACACCTTATAAAGTATGTTGTATGAAAGATGATTAATATTTTAAGTGTCTGTGCCTTCTTAAAATAATTTAGGGTGCTTTAGAGCTTCTTACAACAAAAAAAAAATGTTTTCTTGTTAATTTGGTTAAAACCACTAAAAAGGAGTCTAACAAGGACTATCTAAAAGCTAAGCTGGCTTACCCATGTGCTGCAAAAGATGATGTCATCACAATGCATTTTCTATTTCTCACTTAGCATGAATAATCTGAACTTGAGATATCTAGCAATATATGTTCTTAACAGGAAAATCATGTGTTGTGATGGTGAGTTCTTCCCACCATACATGTTCTCTTTTTCTAAGTAAAAATCCAATGAGTACTAGTGGAGGTTTACTAATAGATGAAAACCAGAAAGTATGAATAACTAACTTAATATTTGAGCAATGAAAACAGGCATAGAACAATTAAAGGCTATGAACTGTAGTGTTGAATCAAATGGTTAAATATCAAGTATGGTATACATAAAATAAACATTATTGAGTTAAGAACGTAAAATATTAATAGGTGATATCATCATCACACAATGTATTTGCATATATCTCACACAGTGAAAGTTCATACAAAACAATATTTAGTATTTAAGCTTTGGATATGTTACACAGCCCCTGTGTAACAGGCACCATTTTCTGGGTATATTCATCTCAGAATATTACTGAGTAAATTTCTTTTTGTATAAAATATCTTATAAAGAACGCAGATAGTTAAAAACTATGACATATAAATTACAAAAACAATATATATTCAACTGTATATTAGATTAGAACTATTAAAACAAATAAAAATTAGAATGTAGATAATTAATCTTGCATATGCATTCAAAATCACACACACTATCTCACGTATGCATACACACATAAAGTCAGAAATTTTAGCTGGAGTCAAAACATTTATTTTAAAAAGAATTATCAATTTTAAAATGAAATACTTTTAAATTTCTGAGTATATATTAAAGTCATTTAAATTTTGGAGCATTAGCAAATTTCACTTAATGGAAATCAGCTATTGAGGTAGATTTTCAAAAATTGTCTTAAAATGTCCATTGTTCCTACACAAATGACAAAAATGAGGTCTGTTCAAAACAGCATGTATATGTGTGTGTGTATATATATATATATATATATATATATATATATATATATATATATATATATCTTAATATATATAAATCTCCTGTCACGATGTTTGTCCGCGATGGACTCCTAAACTAATTAACCGATTTTAAATTAAATTGGCACACCGTGAGCAGTCTGGTCCAACTTGAGAGATAGGCTATATTAATTTTCTCTGAGACGAACAGGAGTGGGGGTTATAAGGGAGGCCTGAAATTAAAAGTCGCGATATTTCGTTTTCTATTGGTTTTTTTCGCAAATATGAACATAACAAAAGTTGTTTATTTTGCTATTTAGAGTAACTTTTGTTATATACACTTTTTTCGTATACCGAATTATAAACGAGATATACGCTAAAAATTATAGCGGAAGTGAAAAGTTTTATTTGGCACAAAAGACTCAACCGAACTAAATAAAACACTCACTATGTGTATTAGCACTAACGCCTTCCTTATAAAAAGCCATACTATTTCTAGGGACAGGCAGGAGTGGGGGTTATAAGGGAGACCTGAAATTAAAAATATTGATATTTCGTTTCCTATTGTAGTTTCGGCAAATATGCACATAACAAAAGTTGCTTATTTTGTTATTTAGAGAAATTTGCTCAAGAATTCTTTTCAACATGAACTACCAGGTACCTCACCTGGAAAAATTAATTCAAATGTATGTTAATATTTAGTCCTTAATAATTCAAATCTATGCATAATGCACAGGAAGTGGGAAATATGACAATATGGAGGACATTGAAGTCTTACATAAAAAAATAATTTTATTATTAACAAATCCACAGAAACGACGGGTATTAACCCTAAACACTGGGACAGGTAAATGTCGAAATATTGTGCAAAATAAAGCCTTGCCAAAAAAATACCATCAACATTCAGCCTCAAATGAATTCCCGAGCGAAGCCGGGTATCTGAGGTAGTATATATATATATATATATATATATATATATATATATATATATATATATATATACAATTGTCTGTTAACACTCTAGTGGTCACAATTTTTAGCAGATTTCCCTTAGGGGAAATCAGCTATTGAGGTTGTACTCATGACGGAATTTTCGAAATTTTTCTTCAAATGTCCATCAATCCTACCTAGTAGATGACGAAAATGAGGTCCGTTCAAAACTGTATATATATATATATATATATATATATACATATATTTGTCTGTTACTGCTCTAGCAGTCGCAGTTTTTGTTTGATCCTTACCAAACTCGATATTTAGTCGTTTTATGTAAAAAGAAAGATCAAGTTCGTTAACGGCTGAAATCGGACCAGTGGGATGGGGGGTTTAGAGGGGAGGATTTTCGAAATATCTCCGTTACTATATGTCGGATCAAAAAATTGTACATAATCAATCTTATTTCAAATTAAATGATCTATAAATATTGTTATATACATTTATTCTCTATCTTGAATATTAACCGAGATATTTGCATTTTTATTAAATCTGGCCAGCTAACGGACGAAGTGGCTTTCCCGCCAAAAGCTAGTTCGGCCGTTTCATTAACTGCTCAGCTCTCGTGAAATTTCTCTATTGTAAAACTTCACGTGGGAAATCTGCTTAGTTTACGCAGCCCCTGCGTGACGGACTTTTGTTTGATCATTACCAAACTTGATTTTTAAACGTTTTATGTAAAACTAAAGATAAAGTTCGTTAATGGCTGAAATCAGACCAGTGGGAGGGAATTTTGAAAATTCTTAATATCTCTGTTATTATGCATTGGATCGAAAACTTATATAGAAACAATCTTATTGCAAAAGTAATGTTCTATAAATGTTGTCATGAAAATGCAAATACGTGACCCTGTGGGGAATCTGCTTAGTTAACGCAGTCCTGCATGATAGACTGTTAAGGGAATGTATGGGCTACCATAATAAGTAAATAAATAAATAAGTTAGGTGGGTTCTTTAAATGGTCACATACTTCTATTGCAGTCTGTTTTATTGTAAGCAGTGCATTACAAACCTTACATTTAGGCATGATTTTCTTTTGAAATAGATAACATTTTGTAGATTTTCTAGAGATAGGAGAATAGTGTTCAGTTGAATAAATACTTGGTGTACAACTTAATTTTTTAGCATAAATGTGCTTGAGTGAGTGTATCAATGAGTGCTTTAAATTTTTAAAAGAAATATAAATCAAAATTAATGAGCATAAAAAAATCAACAAATTATTTGCGTTTTTAACAATGTCCCTTAAGGAAAATCAGCTATTGAGGTCGTACTCATGAAGCGATTTTCAAAAAATTTCTTCAAATGCCCATCAATCCTACCCAGGGAGGGGGAATTTTGAAAATTCGAAATATCTCCGTTACTATAAGTCGGATCGAAAACTTGTATAGAACCAATCTTATTGCAAATTAAATTTACTATAAATATTGTTATGTACATTTATTCTCTATCTTGAATATTAACTGAGATATGTGAATTTTTATTAAGTTTGTGCGGATAACAGGAGAGATGAGATCGGCTGATGTCGGGTCTATTTGTGAGTATCCCTCCAAACCTAGTTCAGCCGTTTCCGTAACTGTTCAGCTTGTGAAATTGGTTTAGGGGCTCGTTACTACTACTATTACTAGTATGCAGATTTCTCTATTGTAAAACTTCACATGGGAAATCTGCTTAGTTTATGCAGACCCTGTGTGACAGACTTTTTTTCTTTTTAAATGAAAGAATAGCACTCACTATCTACTGTTCCTTTCCATAAGGAAAGTCCCCTACATGGAGGTGAATTAATTCTCTATATCTGAAGTGGAACATCTTTCCCTGACGAGGAGAAAATTCCTTATTTCCCCTAACTTGAGGGGAAAAGGAATTCTACCAAATCCTAATTTCCCAGTCGCGTATGAACCCTGGGGGAAGCTAGGATTTTGATTTCCAGATTGTCTGGAAAACATTTTTTTTCAGATAATAGATTTATCTACTAGTTTTCAGTCAACATATTTTAAAATATTATGTCTAAATCTGAATTTTTAAATGTTAGTACTTTAGAGAGTAACAAAAGTTTATCACACGATCTGAACAAACTAAGCAGATTGCTCATGTGTAATTCGAGAATAGACATCTGTGATACTACATTTACAAAGGCCAAGTGCTAGTTCAAATGCATGTCTGTCACTAGAATGACACACATATGATATTAGATAGCTATCAAACATAGCCATTAATTCTATCTTACTCCCTTAATAAAGACCCACATTTAGTAGAGAGGAGGGAATTACAAGGGGATGGTTGTGTGATTAGTGAGGTATGAAAATGAAATAAATACAAATAACTTATCAGCAAGTTTGAATAAATTGAATTTTTCATAAAATGTATAGCGATATAATGCATACATATGATTTTATCTCTTCCTTGAACCCTTACTCCTCCTTATCTGGTTATGGGCATAAATAAACTTAATTAATCTATAGTTTTGCATGAAACATTAAAATATTGAGTTCAGTAAAAAGCAAAATATAGAGATGCCTCAATAGCTGATTTCCCTCAAGCAAAATATGTTAAAATGAAGAAAATAGTAAACATAATTTAATTTTAATCTGTGTACTTTTTGAACTAAATGTATGTAACGGCGACTCACATACTCGTGAGTCATTCGCTATTAAATATGGTAACCTCACGGTATAAAAATACCATATGTTTTAAAAGATAGTGAAAAAGGTTAACCAGAATTGCTAGTTACAAATTACACCGACGAGTGCAAAGTTATTATCTAGTTTCTCGTGCTAACTGCGACTGTGGAAACTGTACCAATTGTAAATAGACTTGTTATTGTTTTTAATAAACAGTTTGAAGTGAACCAGGACTATTTATTCCCCCCCCCCTCCAGTCCACGAAAAACACAATTCTTGTCTCAATGAAATGAAGCACCAAGACTAAACTATTTTTTTTTTTTTTTTTATTAATTAAACAAGTGATTTATCAGAATAAAATGCTATTCGTAATGAAGTAGATTATAAAATAAGATGTAAGCATGATTTCACATTTTTTTTTTTTTTTTTTTTAAATTTTTATGATATTAAATAGTATAGTAGTATTTTTCCACAGATTTCATGGACTACATGATAAATCAGATAGAGGGAAATATAGTTTTTACCAACATGAGTTCAATCCCTCAAGGATGTTTTGCTGCCAAGAAGTGTAGGGAACACATGAATTATGGAAAATATGAAGGAGAAACCACAGGAAAGCCAATGTTTTACATGCGAACAAATATAAGTTAGTAAATAAAGAAATTTTGCTGTTCAATGAAATATAAAAAAAAAATTAATTGTTTTAGCAGAAATTAAATTAAGGGAAAAATATTCCGCAATCATCATAAAGAATTATAATGTAACAACCTGTTGTCATGGAACTAGCTTCAATTTTATATATATATATATATATATATATATATATATATATATATATATATATATATATATACACACACACACACACACACACAGTAGATTCATTTTGTTACATATTCAAAACCTTAACCCCCCCCCCCCTTTGCCTAGAAAAGGACAGAACCTTTAGATAAGTAATTCAAATTAGCTTAGTAGCATTAAATGCATGTTAACAAATAAATTACTACAGTAAAATCAATCATAAGTTTGACATCTGCATGCTAATATTAGCTTATCAATAAAAACACGGTCATCTTTAAAAATACAACTATGAAAGACCACCAAATACTGAATTTGTCATTCGCTGAATGGAAATAAAAGTCATTTTTAACCATAAAATTTGATGACAGATTTTTCTATTTATAGTTAGTTACATCAAAGAAGAGCAGAAATAACAAATAAAGCTTATTTAAAATGTGAAAAGCTATGGTTATAATAACTGTGTGGTTACAACTACCCCACACCATTCTTAATGTTTTGTAAGTTATAAATTTATCATGACATCAATGACAGTAAATTAATCTAATACATTTAATGAAAAATAATGCCAAAACTGGTGAATAAAACAAATAATATCACTTTCATTTGCCAATTGAAACCTAAAACGATAGCCTAAAATAGCTGTTAATTCAAATGAAAAGCTACTAAACTAAAGGTTTAGAAAAAAATGTAGCCTCCATTTATTTCTTCATATGTCCACTGATCGTTCCTAGTATTTAAAAAAATTTTTTATTTGTATACACATATATGTGTGGTGTGAGAGTCTATGCATGTGTCATTTTCTGTTATTTAATATTTTTATAAGGGCTCAGGCTAGCCATTTAGTCTTGGTTTTAATGAACTCTGTGAATGTTGAGTCATATGTTCGATCCCAACATGGAGAATAGGAATTTATTTAGTCAATGAACTTACTAGATATAGTACGTAGTCCCACCCTTTGTAGAATAGGATGGTTTACTGTAGATAACTCATCCCTGATTCATCACTTTGGAAGATATATACAAGCCTTAAGCCACTGACACAGTATTTATATATAAATACGCATACACCCATATAGAATAATGTTACATATAATTCTGAAACTGTGAAGCCTATATGGCACGTAGGAGAGTTGGCTATCAGTTACAAAAGTAATCAATCTCAAGTATCAAGAGTTGAGCATGTTTTTGTTGCTTACAGTAAAAAGAAATGAACTGATATCCCATAGTTAGTCTTATACAATTTACGTTTATTATTGTAGTTCTGAAGAATGACACCAAAGGTGTTTGAACTGTAAAAAAATAAACACTCATATCTAGGTTGAGCACTTCTGTAGTTGATATCCAACTATCCTATATGTCATTTAAAAACACAAGGCTAACTAACATCCTGCAGTGTTCAGCTTATAGTTTACTAATGAATCCAGAAGTATATTAGAGTGGGTTTTATCATATAGAAAATTGATGTTTGTTTGTTACAGATGAGCTTATGCCGTTGAAGTACAACAGTAAAATGATGAACAGTATATGGGGATTGTACAATCGTTATTCAGTTCATAATGTTAAACAACACACTGATATACAACTATAGAACAGAAGAAAAAAACTGTTTTGGAATGATTTGGAGTTTTCAGAAAAAATAAAAATAAATATACAAAAATAAATCTTATGTTTTTTTATTCATTATTATTTAGCTACATATTATAATCTATTTGGATCAAATTAATTTTTATATATTTTCCCATGTATTTTCATATACAAATATAATAAATACATTCAACTATCCACCAAGCAAACTAACTCAATAAAATATCATTTTGTACATTTTAATAAACAAGTACACTTCTAAAATCTTAAAATGTTAACTTATATACACAATTGAAATAAAATTTCTTTTAAGAGAAAATTTATTTATTATTTAAGGGTAACAGAACATACTATAAATGATAAAAATCATGTGTACAATTAGTAGCTTAATTTTGCTAATATTCATAAATGTTCTCTCTTAAGATAAAAAGATATTTTTTCTTGCAAACACATGCTAGGTAAAAATACAATTTGATCAGCAAATAGTAACTACTAACTTGTTTTTAGGGGTGGGTAATTGCTAGTTATTTGGACATTACTGTAATGCACCGTCATTCAACGAACATTACTTCAGAGTTTAGTGAACATCTTCACTCATCTGTGCTGTTGTTTAAACTGCACAAGTACAAAAACTTTTATTTTTAGGGCAAAAATATTAAGGCTTTAATTTGCCAACAAAAGTAAAATGATTATTTACTTTTGTGTATGTATTCATACACAAGAAGACATAGTTCCTGTGTAATGTGGCGATCAGCTTTTTAATTTGCAACTATTTTACTCATTTTCATTCTTTTTGAACTAGTTTTATTTTTCTGTAATAATAAGAAATAATATTCATTCATTATTAAAACTCTAGGAAAAGTATGAAAATGTGATGTTTGTACCTTTTATCAGTGGAAAATTGTTGAGGACTAAAAAATAAAAGTTTAGTGGAGCTTAAAAAATACATCATATTAAAATGATCATTTGATTTTATTATTTTTAAATATTTACACAACAATTTACAATTACAACTTGGTGTTTTTCCCCTTTATCCTAAAATCTTACAAGATAAAGTAATGAATAACTAAGAACTTACAAAAACTTAATGACAATCCCATAGATCACAAAGGAAAGGGACTTTTTTCACATTTAATTTCAATGTCCTTAAACTACTGTCTTTACAAACAAATATACTGATAAAAATAAGGAAAAACTGGCAAAGCTTTAAGCAAAAGAAAAAGCACTGTGTCTATGGGAGGATAAAAACATCAGGAATAAATATTTACTAGCATTATATTTATTTACGAAATTAATCTTCAACTGCCCAATTAAATTTAATTGGAAGACAGTACTTGTTGCAGTTCTACTGCTTTTTTTTTGGTAAAATATTAAGATTTAGTACAGAAAAAAAACTTAATAGAAAATGGCATAAAAAGGAATATTGTTATTATAGTGTGCATAATTAAGGCTTTAAGGCAATCTGTGGACATGCATAAAATTCATTAAATTACAGTAAGCAATAACGTCTTACTTGAGAAAATATCTCTTTTAAGACAAATTGTTAACAAATGGATATAATATTTATGTCTGAGCTACCAATTGTAATTGACTGAATTTTTTCTGAAGGGTTTTTTCCCGCTCCAGTTGCCTGTTAACATCTTCTGAAATAGACTGTAACAAAAGAAAAATAGGATATTAGGCATAATGAATTATAAATTCTGACAGAAATATGTTTAACCCACTAAATGCTGGTATTTGCACTATTTAGAACATTGAAAAATGTTTTTTCATCATTCAGGTTTGAGTCAGCACAGTTTAAAATATAGAGCTATAAGTGTATAATTAATCAACTAGCTACTTCTTAATCAAGTAAGTGTCCACAAGTTGAATGGGCACCGAGAAACAAATATAAGTCCAACTTCAAAGCTTGGGGGCGTGCTAAAGATTAGTGCACAAATCCCTGAGTTCAACTTGGCACCACTAGTATAGTAATCCTTATACAGTGCTTTTACCACTGCACGAAGAACGTATAAAAGGGTGGCATAAAACATTAAATGTATTTCATGACATACTCATTGCCCTTGCTAGATTAAAGTGCACAATAATAAATAAATAAAATAAAATGAAATACAGGTAAAGTAAATCACAAGTCTGAAAACTGCATGTAATTTAGTATATCAACAAAAATTACACAGTTATCTTTAAAAATACAACCATGAAAGACAACCAAATTCTGGGCTAGTCACTCATTGCATGAAAAAAAAGTTGTTTTTCATCATAAAATTTATTATTTTTTTTACGAGATTTCTCTATTTATGGTGGGGCTCAGGTTACCCATGTGAGTTAAAGCAGTGACCTTAACTTCATCCTAAACATTTTGAAAGTTAGAAATCTGAGGGGAAAAAACATCAATGAAAGCACATTATTTTAATACATTTATTGAAAAATAATGCCAAAAAAGGCTCATTCCTAAAATAACTTCATTGCTGAAATCAGTTAGTAAAACAATTGACATCAATTTCATTTGCCAAGTATAACCTTAAAGAGGTGTTAATTCAAATAGAAGAAGACTAATCTCTCTTAAATTTAATGACATCATTTCATTAACTTTAAGACATGATTATTGGATTACCGTATGGAGATAGGTATTAATTTAGTAACTGATTTACCAAATAAGAACCTAACTCCACCAGGCCCAGAACAAACAATATCAATAAGCAAAAGACAAATATGGAGGCTGCCCATTCTGACATGAATGTAATTTTTAATAAATAAAATTAACCTCGTATAATTCAAATTTTAACAAATAGATCCCATTGCATGTGAAACATAACTACCTATTTCAGAGGAAATTTCTTTTCTTGTACTCGCGTACAGAACTTTGGTTAAATTCTATGTCATTGTAAAATAGCGAAATAATAGATTGGTAAAACTAAAAAAATAATAGGCATTGTCCCATAAAACAATAATACTGCCAATGACCCACAAGGGAAGAGGCAGTACGCCAAATAAATAAATACTAAATTATGATTAATCAGCATAGCTTCTTTCTTACCAATATGATGTAATTTTCTTAAAACTTAATAATATACAACCAGAATAACTAGAGAGCACTTACTTCTATTCTTTTCGGAACAGCACTTTCCTCCTGCTGCTGGAGAAGTTTGAATGTGGATAATTCCATGTGAGCCTTGTCTACTTCATCTGCTAAATCTTGTAGTTGTTTAATCAATGCTTGAGCTCGAGTCTAAAGAATTGATAGTAATTAAAAATATTTTGTAATAATAATGTGACTATGGTGTTTCAAATTCCCTACTCCCCCCCTTTTTTTTCCAAGAGTTTTGTGAATTTCAAAATTAAATGTGGTAGGCCTTAGTTTTGGCGAATTGAATATTTTTGGACGCTGAAGTCAACTTTAACCACCAGTTCCAGTACTTTTCCAGAGCATCTAACTCTGGAATTTTAAATGGATAGGAACATTTTTAATAATGGAATTTATAGAAAATTAAATTTTAAAATGACTTTATATCAGAGATATTTTTTGATCTGATTCATCCTGGCATTTAAAAAAAAAAATATGTCACACAGGGCTTCCATTAAATAAGCAGTCCGTGACATATTTGCATTTCTCTCGAATTGTATAAGTTCAATGAGAACAATATTTGGTATTTAGGTTTCAAAAAATGTGCTCCATAAAATAACAGCTTATTTTTAATATGACATGAGTAGTTTACTGAAGCCCAAATTCTAAAAAGTGCAGATATTTCGGTAAATAATCAAGATAAGGAAAAAGCGCACATAACAACATTTATAGAATATTACATTTGCAATAAGATTGATTCTAGACAAATTTTCGATCCGACAATGGAGATATTTTGAATTTTCGAAATTCCCCCTCCTACTGGTCTAATTTAAGCTGTTAACGAATTTGATATTCCTTTTTACATAAAAAGTTTAAATATTGAGTTTGGTATCGATCAGACGAAAATTGTGACCGTTAGAGTATTAACAGGCAAATATATATAACATTTTGAATGGATCTCATTTTCGTCATCTCCAAGGTAGGATCTATGAACATCTGAAGAAATGTTTTGAAAATCCCAACATGAGTACAAACCTCAATAGCTGATTTTCCATAAGGGAAATCTGCTAAAACACTAACACATATTTTTTTGGAATAATTTTTAATTATCTTCAAAGATTATAAAAAAACAATTTGATACTGGGGTCAGGTTAGCCATGAGAGTTGATAGATATTGAACGTTAAATTTATCTTTAAAATGAGGGAGGCTCTTATAACAATTTTAAGTATTAATGGAGAGGATAAGGTTTGTTGGTACATTTCAGGACTTCTAAGAACAATGGTGATAATTGAAATTCTTGTCTATCTGCATGCTCGCCTGTTTGTTACTCCATCATCTAAAAGTAACTCAGAGGATTTTTGGTATGGATGTGTGTGTGTATCAAGGGCATGAATACTGTTATTGTTAGCCATTAGCAGAATTCCCTTAAAGGAAATCAGCTATTGAGGTAGTACTCATGATGCGATTTTCAAAATTCCCTCAAATAATCATTCATCCTAACTAGGTGATGACAAAAATGAGGCCCGTTCAAAATTAAATATATATATATATATATATATATATATATATATATATATATATATATATGTGTGTGTGTGTGGGGGGGGGGCAACGGTGGTCATCCATGTTAAGGAGTGGGCACCTATTACTAACATCCAGCAAGCTGAAGGTTAAAAAAAAACAAAAAAAACATGTTCGATCCCCTCCAAGGGAAAACGAGTTGCTCACCAAAGTGCGCTAGTGATACAGCACTTATGGACCGGCGGAAGTCTAATGAGTATAATACATGTATAACAGCCTCTTGGGACTCTCATAGATCCTGTCCACAGGCTGACAGCATGAACTGGCCACAAACTCTCCGGTTACAATGGGATCTGTCAGTCTACTGGAAACAAATCACCCAGGTCCTCCATGGATAATGGAGATTGAACGTTGAATTGATCACTCACTATCTAAAAAACCCTAATCATGAATCCCTTGAGATTCCCTCAGGGGCAGCTGTGGATTTTATAGGTCTATAATACCAAGCAAAGTATGCATGTGTGTGTGTGTCTTTTAACGCTCTAGCGGTTGTAATTTTTGCTTAGTTATTATCAAACCTCGAAATATAAGCGTTTCATGCAAAACTAAACATCAAGATTTTTAACAATGTCTGAAATTAGGCTGATGGGTGACAGGTAGAGAGAAAGGATTTTGAAAATTCCAAATATCTTAGTTATAAAATGTTGGATAAAAAATTTTTTTTTAACCAATCTTATTGGAAATTTAATTTTCACTAAAAGTTGTTATCATGAACGAATTTATTAAATTCTTAAGTACCAAATATTGTTTACATTGCGCTGTGCGAAATACATGTAAATACTTGTGTGATGACAACATCAATTAAGATTTTACGTTCTTAACTTGAAAATGTTTATTTACCATACATGATATTTAACCGTTTCATGCAACACTTATGTTCATGTCTGAAATCGGACTAGGAAGAAGAGGGATTTAGAAATTCTGTTAGTTTGAGTCAGTGGATAAGTAATTTGTTTATATTCAGATGAGAAACCACTCCATTATTTCAACCCACTACAAGAAGAAGAGCAAAAACAATAAATGCCAATTATAAACACAAATTTGACAATGTTTGACTTTGCCTACAAAGGTATAACTAGTGACTGACTACAGTTTCTGTACATCTTACAGGACATCTGGTTATTCAGAAAAGTTTAAAGAATTATTTAGTGCTTAAATTAATCTTGATATTTTTACAGGAAGACAATTATTTTATTTTAACAAGGAGATAAATAAATAGGCTTCGCTCCTTTAGGCTACAAGTGATAACTGATAGTATTATTTTACAAATCTGTTTCAATCCAGAGACTTCCTAACAGAATGATTTTAATCACTACCTGCTCTAAAAAGTAGACGAATAGATCAGTTCCTAAAATGGGGGTGGGGGGGTTAGTGTTTGTATAAGTGTTTAGTAAGCTTGAATTTTATATGCTACAGAGTACTCTTTAAGCAGTGTCTTTTAATGATTTCCAAAAAATATTGATGATAGGAAATGTATGAATGTATTGTCACATGACTTACCTATTAAGTAGGATTCATTTTATCCTTTTTGAATATTTAGTTAGTAATTTTGTGAGATGTTGATATGTTATTAATTTAATACTTACTTGATAACCTCCAGTAATAATTTTAATTTTTCTTTCCATCTTAGCTGCTCTTTTTGCCTCTCGAGTCATGTGTGTCCTATTCTGTTCTAGTCTCTTTTCTACTGATTCCAATCTGTCCTTCTTACTGGCTAAATTAGCACGAGTATATCTATTTTGATTAGGTAAATACAGAACCTGCAATTAAAATTAGGAATAACTGGCCAGGCAGTAGCTGTTTATAAAATGGACATTGCAAAATATATAGCATGTCTTATAAACTATGGTACACATGGTTAACTGGAGGCTGATAGTAGATCTAACATTTTGTCCTGATAACTAAGTAAAATCAGAATTTATTATGTAAAAATGCAGCCCCAATACAAGTTAAAGCATGTAAAAGAGAAAACTTGATGGGAGAAAAGAGAATTGAGGAGTAAAAAGTAATTTCATAATTACTAATATGATCAAAATTTCTATGAAAGAAACTGAGGAAAAAAAGCCTTTGTGTAATGATGAATATTTGAATAAATATAGAAATATAATAATAATAACTATAAAGGAATATAACTATTTATAACTTTTAAAACAAGTTATGTATTTGTTGATTGGAATTTGAAGGGCCCATTAATACATGGTTTCTCTACAGGGCTCCATATAAGAAGATTTCACCTCCCAAGTTAGTTAGTCTTGTCTTTGGATCTCTCTAAAACTTGGTCAATTTAATTGAACTTTAGAGCTACAGTGTGTTCTTGATTAAAGAAAGAGATTTCATTAAAATATTGTTTTTCCGAGGAATTGGTGGGTATTTGATTGTCCTTTACTACATAAATTGTTTTAGAGAACTGCAAGTAAGTTAGAGAAATTTGTAATTGTTGATAATGGATTTGTCTATTGTTATGAATAATTAAATACACTCTGAGCTTTGAATCTTAGATTACACTTATCTTGAGTTCTGGGGAAATGTAATCTTATCTCATCTCCTTGTGTAAAGCATTTTAAGAGAAATATTGAACAAGCATCTAGATGTTCTAATTTTCCCTGCATTTGGAACTCTTTAAAACATTAACATATTCTGAACTTTGATCAAGATAATTTTTTTTTTTAATATAAAGAATAAATCCGGTATAAATTAAGAACAATTAATGGCTTATTCTGATTCCAGAGAAGATACCTAATTGGGTAATGAAAAGATGCCTTAATATTAGAGGCCTTCCTTTATTTCCAAATTGAAATTAGTATCCTATGTTATAAGAATGTGGTTAACAGTAGTAGTTGCAAACAATTGACTTACCTGTGCTAAACATTCTTCCCAAACCTGAGTGAAGGTTTCTAATGATAGGTCACCGTGATTCATACCTTGTTTCACAACTTCCATCTCTGTCTTTAACATTTCTCGAGCCTGAAGAATGATGTAATCTTGTAAAAATATGAAATATTTCTAATATTTAAACAATAGAAATAAGTAAAATTTTCAAAGGGGAAGAAAATTAGATACGCCTAGTTAGCAGACAACAGCATTCACCAATCAAATATGGAGAATAAGTATTATTTTGTGTGTGGTGTGTGTGTATGAATGTATATCAGTACTATATATATATATATATATATATATATATATATATATATATATATATATATAAAATTGTAACCTATGTCTGTACATTGATTTTTTTCGCGAACTGTCATGATAACTGTTCGTTTCACATGTCATAGACACCATAACTGCATTTTGTTTCTTTGGTGTCTGTTTGTTTGTTTGTTACCTTTTCACGCATAAACGGCTGAACCGAATTTTATGAAACTTGGTATGTATATTACTACTAACCCAACTTAGACCTGAATTTAAAATAGCGGTATTTCGTTTTCTATTCGTTTTTCGGCATATATAAACATAACAAAAGTTGTTTATTTTGTTATTTAGAGTAACTTTTGTGATATTTATTTTTGTCTTTTAACAAAGTATAAACGAGATATACACTATAAACTAAAGGGGGAGTCCACTATTTTATTAGGCGCTAACGATTGAACCGAACTTAAAAAACTCGGTATGTCGATTAGCATTAATTCTTCCATGATTATAAGCTATATTAAAATGTTTAGGTTAGAACGGGAGTGGGGGTTATAAGGGAGGCCTGAAATAAGATTTCGCGATATTGTGATTCTTATTGGTTTTTCAGCGATATTTTATAAAAATATAAAAATACCATCATTAGTCAGTAAACTATGATTTCCCGGGCATCATCAGGTATATTAGCTAGATTGTATACAGAAAATACGTACATTATAGATGATATTTAATAATAATAAATGCTATCCATGATTATGATTTGAATTATTCACTGTGTGTCAAACAGTGGAGAGGGAATGATTAGAGACTTATTTTCATTTATTCTTCAAATCTAAAATTTTATTTTCCATAAGTCGCCCAACGGGCCCTTACGGGAAGAAGACGGGAAGAGCAGTTGTACACGTTGAAGCATTTGCCAAAAACAAAATAGAATATTTCCGTCTCAAATGATTTCCCGAGCGAAGCCGGGTACCTTGGCTAGTATATATATATATATATATATATATATATATATATATATATATATATATATATATACCCTTTAATACAATATTTCCCTCTTTTTTTGTGAATAAAAGAGAAGGGTCATCTTAAATCCAAAGAAGGGTTTTTTTATTTTTTAATTGTACAATAACTTTCCCTAGAAAATTGTATTGGAAGTTAACTTCCCTAGTACACCTTTACTAGTGAAACTTGGTCATTGTCAATTCAAGTATTGAGTTTTCAAGGTACATTTGTGTATACATGTGTGTACGTATGTGTCCAAGTAACCTTCATATAACAACTTTGGAAGAGAAAGCCCTTTGTCCAAGAAATTCAGAATACTATATTCTTCTTCTAAATTTTGTAACCAAGTTAGTTAATAAGTAAAATTGGTTGGGGGAGAGTGATTCCGTAGGGCAAAAACCAAATTGCTAATTTGTCCATACTTAATAGAAATTCTGAAAAATATACCTACCTTTCTTGGAATTAAAACGTCTTCAATTGAAGTACTACAATACTTTTTGATGCAAACAAATGAAGATACCTATGAAATTGTTCTCTGACCTCTCTTACAACTCCTGCTCAGGAAGGTTTCATATTGGCAGCAAATTGTGTTTATTTCACAATCTTTAAGCTCTTAATTACACATTCTTATTCACAAAAGACTACAATTACAGGTGTTATGCTAATATTAGTGGATTTCTCTATAAATAGTGAATTATTGATAACTTAAGCGCAGAAGGAAGTTAATGAGTTTGCAAGTTGGCTGCAACAGGGGTATTTCCCGATTTACCATGATTCAGTCACGAGAATCAATTTTGAAACACACAACAGGATAAAAAATAATTCGTTCAATATCATCAAGACACCTCACCTCTTCATACATATTCCAATCCAGTTGTCTTAATTTGTATAGACTTGCACTACATTGACAGAATAGGACATGGGTTTGAACCTAGACTTCTACCATTGAATGTAGCTAAAGAAATCAATGAGAGCTCTCTAAGAATGATTTACAATATGGTGTCATTAACAAGAAATGTATCTGTGGATATTTAGGACTCCAATTGCAGATTGAAGTGAAAATTGAAGGAGTGATTAATGAGAAAATATAAAACGATACAAATGCAAATGAATTTTGTGAATCCATATCTACTCATTACAGATGTATGAATGACTGATGGACACAACGGTGAAACAATAACGGTCCTTGTAGGAGCCCAAAAGAACCAAAAATGAAACAAAAGCATAATGTCCATTGTGTCAACACATATCCATATGAGAATTAATAATAATTTAAATAATCTATTTTAAAGTTCAGGTTATACAGTAAATTTTAAAGAACATTAAGGTGGCAGGAAAATGTTATGCAATACCTTTTCTAGTGTTTCATCAGGAATTTCATGATAAGGATGCTGTTCAAGATAGGCAAGATGTTGAGCTTGACTCAGTGTTCCTGTTTTCCTAGTAGATCCTGGAGGCTCCCCACTATGAATAGCATCATAATGAAGCATTGTGATCATTTCTTCCTTAATAAGCTCTTCTGCCTAAAAGAACAAAAACAAATAGTAAGTGCATTTCATTGACTTATAAACTAAAAATAAATTATTGCTGATGATCTAGAGGAGTGTACAAAACGGAAGCTGAAAATAATATTCCCTAAACCAAAATTCACAACAACAAAGGAGGGCAGCATTACAGATAAAGTATTTCAAAATACAAACACATCATTTATAACTATATTTTCTTTTTAAATTATATTAAAAAAAATTATAAGTATTTCAGGGCAATCAGCAAATCTATATTTTATAGAAATTTGGACAGAATATGGAGAGAGAGATATATAGAGTGTATGTGCCTTCCTTCAAAGCTCTAATAGACTCAATTTTTGGTTAATTGACACCAAATTTGGTTGAGACCCAAAAAAAAAAAAAATTATGACCATTAGAGCAGTTAGACAAATATATATAGTTTTACATTTTTTTTCTTGTTTGCAGCCTTCTGTAAACCCCCAATTCTACTACTACTAGAATTTTTACTTTAAATCTGCTTAGTTTACACAGCCCCAGTATGACAGACTTTTTTAGAGTGGGACTAGCAAGGAGTATATAAAAATTTCACCGTATTTTATACCATTTTTTTTCTTTTATGAGAGTAAAAAAAAAAAAAAAAAGAAAAAAAGCAATACGTTTCATCCGAGAGGCCCTAGAAGCTGAAATAATTTAAGGCACACAGGAACTGTTTTAGTTTAGGCCTTAAATTAAGAAAACTATATGGAGGACAAGGTTCTCCCATCACAATAGGTTAATTCACATATGATTAAAGGAAATATACAAATGTTAAAAAATAGTTGCTGTGGTTTAAATGAATGTTAAACATTTAAATTATCAAGTGAATTAGATTTGTGTATGTTTTTTTTTATTGTTTTTTTTTTTACCAAAAATAATTTTGATTCAGCTCAGCAATTTTGTTTTTAAAGGTATCATTCATCCTATGGATTTCCATAACATGAAAAGAGCAACTTCTGAGAGAACCTGTCTAACTCAAAGGTGCCCAAGAATTTTAAGACCAAAACCTTGGCACAAATTGCTAACCTAAAAGCTGAATTACTGCATGAGAAGAAAAATATCTTTCACATTCTTTAATAAAAACCAGATTTATTCCATTCCATTACCAATTACATTTATCATTATGTTATTTAAGGAAAAAATGTTTGTTGCTTTTTTTTTAAAATCTCTTCAATAGATTGATCAATCTCAATGTTTCCAGACCTTTTTATTGTCATTATTAGACAAAAAAAATACTTTAGATTAAAACTACATGGAAATAAAATGTTTTGGTTCAACAGCCCATGAGTGGCATGGATATTTTTTGCGAGGTGAAAAGGTCAGAGCTTGACACATTCCAAGTTGCACTCCTGGGTCGAAAACTGAATAACGTACATAACAAATAAACTCACTTTCTGAAGATCAGTTAAAGGTGGATCTGTGTTCGGTGGCCGCAAAACAATATTAATATCAGGAGGACGGGGAAGACTTCGCTGAATTACTTGAGACCGCCTTTGAAGTTCTTTTTCTCCTTTAAAGAGAGAAATGGGTGTTAATAACCAAATTATAAAGCAATAAAGAATTTGTGTCATACAAATACACATTTACAAATGATCCACAATAATAAAACAGTGAATTAACAATAAATGTAAGTAATACTTTGTTTTTTAACTATTAAGATAAGATAAAACTGTAAGCATGATCATAGAGGAGTTTTTTTCTTAAAAAAAAATAAATGAAGGGTCCAAATTAATCAAAATCTTAACAAAGGTTTGAAAAAGGCCTACAAATTGAGATGTATCTTTTTTTCTAGCATTCCAAATAATGAATAATGTAGAATTTCCATTTAATAGTTTTATTTTTAAATTCCTTCTCTCCCCCCCCCCCCCAACTGTATTTCACTACAATCTCATTTAACAACACAAGTAAAGGGGCAAAGCCTGAGCAATGGACTAATATAAATATACATCCTTCATTACTTAATACAACCATACCTCATCATGAATGTTTTGGCAGGTTTTTTCAAGACCCAATTTTGTTCCCATAATCTGAGAACCCATTCATAAAAATAAAATAAACAAAGGTATCTTCATTATATGTGAGTATAGACTAAAGACAATCGTGTCTGTTATATGGTCTCTGTTGCACCAATTTATTTAATGAATTCATGAAAAGGTTGTAATTATAAAGTGTGTATATACGTGTGTGTGTGTGTTTGTGTGTGTGTATGTGTGTGTGTGTGTGTGTGTGTGTGTGTGTGTGTGTGTGTGTGTGTGTGTGTGTGTGTGTGTGTGTGTGTGTGTGTGTATGCATGAATGCATGCACGTGTGTATGTAATAGAATAAGAAAACATACGCTGTTGAGCGAGAATACTCAGATTTCTTGCATCAATATCAGCTTGATCTTCAATTGAGAGCACACTTTGACTTTCCGGTTGTTCTTCTGTAGACCCTTCATCCTCAGGAACCACAATTTCATAATCATTTTTTGGCTGGGGCAAAGATCTCAAACGAGCAGCTAATTCATCTTTCATCTACAAAGAAGAAAGCATTTAAATTCGCAATAACAATAATGTGCTCATTATTAAAAGTACAGATATCTACCTAAATCTTAATAAATATATATATATATATATATATATATATATATATATATATATATATATATTTATATATTGTAACGGTCGAGCCTGTGGTTCTCCGCTGTCTCTCTATATCTATGAGATCAGAGTGAGTAGTACTAGGCTTTAAACGAGGTAGCAGCACCTGTCAAGGGACGGACAGGACCCCTGTGAGTCCAAGGGTCAATCTCGTGGGACAAGAACAGCAGTCGACTCCCAGGATGCAAAGAGAGAGTAAGTGTTTCTTTAATTATCTAGTCTAAATGTGCTATATCTCTGATTAAATAGATAAATTAGCTCTTATAGCAGAGATGGTGGAAACGAAAATGCTTGCCGTGCAATATATGACCCTGAGAAGTAGCTGGTAAATAGATTAAATTTAAATAATAGTAATTATAATTAATCTTTCATTATATAAAATGGCCCCAACGTGAAAGGGCACGGCTTAAACATTTTTTTTTAATTTAAACATTTAAAATATTTATTTAGGTTATTCATTTAAAAAAAAAAAAATTTTTAATTAACATAGATTATAAAAATGGATATTAATACTAATAGCAAAAGTTTTGAGGATAGGATTAGTGATGTAGAACAGGAAAGTAATAATTTGGATCTTGAAAATCTATCTATTGAAAGTGAACCGTTAGAGGGAACACAGACCAATAATATCATATATAAAGATCAGGCTAGACATATAATTCAATTAGAGGATTCGGGAATACCGTTATCTACTGAGATAGCAAATTTGAGCTTTTTGAATTTTGAACAACTGAACAACCGCGAGGTACTTCTACCAGAATAATAGATAATTTAAACGATTTAAAAGGACAAAAAGAGGTCAGTAGTCCTATCGAAAAAGATCAAAACATGCTGGAAGCTATAATGAACTTAATAAAAGCAGGAAATACTAAATTGGAAGCCAAAACTAGAAGAAATAATAACAAAATAATAACAAACTAGAACAAAATAATAACAAACTAGAAGAAAATAATAACAAACTAGAAGAATTTAAAGAAGAAGTTAGAAATAGTATTGAATCATTGAAAATAGATATCGAACAAACTCGAGTAGATGTATCAAACGTGAGAAAAGAATTTATGAATGAGATAAATAATCTTAAAAACGAAAATGAAATGAACTTAAAATCTTTAGAGAAGAGGTTAGCAGGTGAAACAGAAAATTTAAAAAAGAGAAAACCGTTCAGACTAGAGAACTACTAAAAACGGAATTAATGGATGAAATGGATGCCAAAATAATAGAAACCCGACAAGAATGCCATCAACAGAAAAACTTAATTCGGAATGAATTAAAAGGGGAAATTGAGCATGAAAAGATTATTCAAGGGAAGATAAATGAACAAATAAATCTAAATATTCAGAAAATTACTCACGAAAATAAACAAATAATTGAAGATAGATCATTAATACAAATAGAGAATTTATTAGAGACAGATTTCAAAATAGGAGGTATAGCTGATGAAATGGAAAATATCCGGCAAGAATTAAAA
Source organism: Riptortus pedestris (assembly GCA_019009955.1). Lineage (NCBI taxonomy): Eukaryota > Metazoa > Arthropoda > Insecta > Hemiptera > Alydidae > Riptortus > Riptortus pedestris. Next base: position 197,639,116 of record CM032228.1, on the reverse strand, counting down.
AAAGTTCAGATAGGTCATTTGCCCAACTATAAAGAAATTAGAGTCAATCCTGAAGCGAGATGTCCTAAATTTAGTGATAGTCGACAGGAGAGCCCTACTGACTTTCTGTCTGAATTAGAAAATTATTTTAACATTTATGGAGTAGATACATGGGGAAAACAAGAGTTAATTATTTCAGAGTGCATGAGGGGAGTTCCCAGAACTTGGTGGCTGATTGAAAAGGAATTTATTAGAAATTTCATTAATTTTAAAGAAAGATTTTTAAATAAATATTGGGGAGAAGATAGGCAGGATGAATGTAGAAATCAAATTACCAATGGGAAATATCGCCCAAGAGAAAATTTAACTATGGATGATTATTCCAGGAAATTATTTAAAGACTGTAAATATCTTAATCCACCTTTTCCTGAGTCTTATCAAATAAAATGCATAATAAAACACTTCCCATGGCAAATACAATGTATCTTGGGGGTCGGCCAAATCAGTAATAAAGAGAAATTTCTTGACCTTTTACAAAAATTACCAGCTCAGGATATCATGAGGGGAACGGATGGAGAAGAAAATTGTGAGAATGAGGGAAACAACCCAAATAGAGTAAGAAGTAGACAAAGAGAATTTTCAATAGAGAATAGGGATCGAAATTCATGGAGTAGGCCACCAGGTTATAACAGGAGACATAGACATTTCCCCCCTAGTAATAGCTTTCATCTAAGAAACCCGGATAATGTTTCCCGACAATTTTATAATAGTAGTGGGAATTCAAATTACAAACCACTCAACAAAAATTTTGGAAGAGGTAATGGGAGATTTGAAAATAGAAATTATTAAAAAAAAAAAAATAAAAAAAAAATAAAAAAATATATTTAGTAATATTAAAATAAATAAAAACATATAATATATTTATTGTTATAAATAAAAAAAAATAATATTAATATTAAAATAAATAAAAATATATAATATATTTATTGTCATAAAAAAAAATAAAAAAATAATTAAAAAAAATAAAATAAATAAAAAAAAAATAATATAAAATATAATTTTTTTTTCTCTCTGGGGGGGGCATATGTAACGGTCGAGCCTGTGGTTCTCCGCTGTCTCTCTATATCTATGAGATCAGAGTGAGTAGTACTAGGCTTTAAACGAGGTAGCAGCACCTGTCAAGGGACGGACAGGACCCCTGTGAGTCCAAGGGTCAATCTCGTGAGACAAGAACAGCAGTCGACTCCCAGGATGCAAAGAGAGAGTAAGTGTTTCTTTAATTATCTAGTCTAAATGTGCTATATCTCTGATTAAATAGATAAATTAGCTCTTATAGCAGAGATGGTGGAAACGAAAATGCTTGCCGTGCAATATATGACCCTGAGAAGTAGCCGGTAAATAGATTAAATTTAAATAATAATAATTATAATTAACCTTTCATTATAATATATATATATATATATATATATATATATATATATATTAGTTAAGGTACCCGGCTTTGCCTGGGAATTCATTTAAGGTTGAATGATGTTGGTATTTTTTTTTTGGCAAGGCTTAACTGTCCTCAATATTTTTATATTTCCCGTCTCCTATGCATGTAGCTTTTTTAATAACATAATCATAGGATATCGTATAAACCATATAATTCATAGTCCCAGAAAGTATCCTGTAATCCGAACCATGAATGAATAAAAGTTCATTTTCTCAAAAACAGTACAAAGCACAATGATGGCAACTGTTTTATATACATAATAACCACTATTGGAAATTCTCTTTGAATGTCTGGAAAGTAATCTGTATATCCATAATGGTACATAGTGTATTCAATAAAGTATAACATATTAACGGAGCAGAGTTAATAAATACCATAAATAACTGGGTGCACCTCTCCTGCATTAATATATTTATGATACTCAAACAAATCACATGTAAACATAAAACAATGTAAGGTTGGGAGAGGTGGGGCAGAAGTGATACGTCTAGTTGTATAATTTCTCCTTTTACACTAAAATAATTTTTCCTCGTTTCAAATTCTCCCATTATTAAAATCCAAGAGTTTTATACACTGAATTTTGAAGTCATCTTATCATCAGGAAAAGCTAATAACTTAAGCAACTCAATGTAATGTAAGGTTAGCAGTGAGAAGACAAAAAAGTAGTCTCCCACCTGCCCTCTCCACACTAAATTTTGCCAACTAACCTCCCACTTATTTAAGATCTCAGGTCTGTTTACATTAATAAATTATGCTAACAATTCTCATTACATTATCTTCACAATACAAAAAGAGTTCAATTAATTTTCCTGTTTTAATTAAATAAAGTATTAAATACATTCAAGGGGAAATTCACATTTCTTATTAGTTAATGTTTGGAAAAGAGGGGGGGGGGAATGGTAATATACTTTGTTCCTCATTCAACCTATTAATGACTTTAATACATTAATATGGATTTTAGAAGTTTAATGAAAGTGTGATAATCCATCGAGTTGGGAACCATAGCTCGTCCGTTACAATTAATAAAAATGCAAATATCTTGGTTAATATTCAAGATAGAGAATAAATGTATATAAGAATATTTATAGTAAATTTAATTTACAATAAGATTTGTTCTATAAAATTATTCGATCCGAAGTATAATAACGGAGATATTTCGAATTTTCAAAAATCTCCCCTCTAAACCCCCCCTCTCCCACTGGTCAGATTTCAGGCGTTAACGAACTTGATCTTCCTTTTTACATAAAACGATTAAATACCGAGTTTGGTGACGATTAAACAAAAATTGCGAACGCTAGAGTGTTAACAGACAAATATATATATATATTATATATATATATATATATATATATATATATATATATAATTTTGAACGGGCCTCATTTTCGTCATCTCTTGGGTAGGATTGATGGACATTTGAAGAAATTTTTCGAAAATCACGTCATGAGTACGACCTCAATAGCTCATTTCCCTTGAGGGAAATCTGATAGAACTCGGTATGTGAATAAGCATTAATTCTTCCATGATTATAAGCTATATTACAATTTTTAGGTTCGTATGGGAGTGAGGGTTATAGCGGTATTGACGCACCTAAAACAGCTGTCACCGGTTTTGTACCGCATCAAGGGAAAGGAACTTTTATTCATACATGGTTTAGAAGATAGAATACTTTCTACGATTATGAATTATATGGTCCATTAAGTTATAAAATAAACTACATGCCCAGGAAATGGCAAATATAAAAATATTGAGGACAGTGAACTCTTAAATAACAAATAATTTTATTATTAACAAATCCACAGCAACGACGGGTATAAATTCTAAACACTGGGACGGGGAAATGTCAAAATATAGTGGAAAGTAAAGCCTCACCAAAAAATACCATCTTCATTCAGCCTCAAATGAATTCCCGGGCGAAGCCGGGTACCTTAGCTAGTATATATATATATATATATATATATATATATATATATATATATATATATATATATACTGTATGTTTTTGAGTACTCACTTAATCTTGAGTTACCAAATTTGGCAAGATCAAATGAAACTGAGGGCCCCTAAAGTAATTTTTTAAATAACTAAATCATTATAGACAACTTGAAAAAAAAATATTTAATTTTTTTTTTAGTGATATCTATAAGAAACAGGATTAGAAATATAACCCTACACACAGCTCATATCTTGCTTGTGTAAAAAAACATTCAAAGCTAGGGACCCATTATTTTCAAAACCTAAAACAATTCTTATTTTTTTTGAAGGGCGACATTGGCACAATTTATAAAAATATATACAAAAAGAACAAATATAAACAATATACAAAATATAAAGAAAAGAGGACTATTTATTACATATAATGTTTCAGCATCTAGATATCAAGGGCAATGTTATAATCTGTTCTTATATGAAACAAACATCATATAAAAAAGTAAGAAAGTAGAAATGGTACCTGTTTTTGGTTAGAAGTAGGAGCATAGGGAGTGTCAGCTCCTTCTTCAGGATTGATATTCAGTTTGTCTCTCACGGGTGTGGTAAGAGTAGTTCTTCCATCTTGAGGGGTTTGAAAACCTGGTGTGCGACCTAAAAGAATCAAGTACAATCTCCATATATATAGGAATGTCAAGTAGTTTCCCCAGTCAAAAAGCAACAATTTGGCAGTCTTGTGTCTCCAAGAGCCAAAAGCATTTGATTACAATTTATACTAGTTACTGCACACTATTTGCTACTTAGGAAATCTATATTTTGAACAAATGTCATGGATGCTGTTCGACCGTTACCAAAAATAAAGTAGGGCTATACGAGCCTCATTTAAACCATTTCACAAGGTGCATCCCAATAAAGGACCTATCAGTGGAAGAAACAGCAAAGAAGTTTGTAATAATACAAGGGAGATTCCCACAGTTGCTGACAAAAAAGACTGCGATTTTGAATCTATATTCTTCAAGTAGATCTGTAATCTGGGGTGAAACAGACGATACATATGACACCAATGACACAAAAGGAAATGGTAGCACTGATAGGCTACTATCCAAAAAGATTAAGGGAAATGAAACAACAATTCAGACCAGAAGGATAGGAAAAAGTGGAAGGCAGAATCCTCAAGAATGAAATTACTCACTTCCTTAAGCACAGTTTATCAACAATGTATAATGAGGGTCTGGACAACGTGGAAGAAACATGGAGCAACCAGACTAGTTATTATAACAAGTCTTTTAAGAACCAGACTTTTATGGTGAGAGGTGTGTACACTTCATGTCCCAGATGAATCCAGACACTGCCCCTGTACAGGACCCAATGGAATCAAGAAGATACTCTACTCTCCAGGGTGATCTATACAGGCACAACTACGAAATTGAGGTAGAATGTTGATACTTATTAATTGCGCAAAGATGGCTCACTTAGATATGATAGAGATTGGAAGAGAATGAAGGTGATAGTGGATGTTCTTTGAGTACACAAGAGCATTTAAAAGAAATATCCCTTAAAGAATTGACTCCAGGAATTGGATTATCTTTGGTGGAGGTCACTCAGAGGAACACGGTCATTTGAGTATCAATGCCAATCAAACAGCATAGGAATCTGTCCCGTAGTTGGACCCTCATGAGCTCAAGAAGTGTAAGGTACAGTTTCCCAAGCAACAGCATTAGACAAAGCAACATCTATTGTTTTTTGCTTCCTTATTAGACAAGAATTGGCTAGCATTTATGGATAGACTAAATTAGATAATGAGCGATGTTGAGTCTTGTCTGACCTAGGAGGACTTTTGAGGGAGGTGTCCGGTGGATTATCAATGGCACTTATCATTGTTAAAAATCAATGATTTAACAAAGGTAGATGGTCTGCTGATCAGTGAAGACAGACAGCAATACACCCTTCTCAAGGAGGCAGAGAAGAGGAGCTTAGAGAATCGGGCTTCTGGTTAGGTTTCAGCAACTGCAAGGACATTAGCTTCTAAAATTTCAATATATGTTTTACGATAAGCATACAAGAAGACAATGTGAGAATTTGTAATTATATTTTACATACTCATGAGGCATCATATTTAATGTTAAATATAACTATTCTTTTGATAGACTAATATTCAATAACTCTACATTCTACATGATTTGTATCCCTTAACATGAATAATTGTAATCATAAATTAATATTAACGAGTAGAGAAATTTATAAATAAAATAATTAACTTCAAATAAGTAATATAAATTAAGAACTCCTACTATTATAATAATATATATTTTAATTAATAATAGACATACCTTCATGTATTCTGTTGGAGAAAGGCGTGGTAAGAACAGTATTAGGAGTAGTAATTTGTTCTGTCTGTGGGTGCACAGTAAATTCTGAATTGTACAAAGGGGTATTCAAGCCTCCTTTCAGAGGAGTATCAACATGGCTCAAAGCCATCATATTTTGAGCTTCCTAAAATGAATAAATGAGAGAAATTATCACCTGTAAAACTATCAATAACTTAAAATATCAAGTGAAAATATATATTTTATTAGAAAATATCAGAAGAGAATAAAATTATTCAGACAATAATTTTATGCTTTGATCTCTCTCTCTCTAAAATAAAATAATATTATTGTTTAATGCAGGAAGACTACATCTTTCTTTTCCCTATTTGCTGGATCCAGCAACATGGATGAACCTCCAAATCAATATCTATAAGCTACCAGCTGCTATTGCAGTTAGTGACTGAAATTGTACTGGGGGTGGGGGGGGGTTAGAGTGCATTTTTTTAATTATTTATTTTGATTAATGTGAGATACAGGTAAATATGTCCTGTGATGACATCACTCACACTATTTTAATAAATGATTTGTCTAACGATTCATTCACACTTCACTTTCAAAAATTCAAATGCACAAACAACATTATGTTAGTAGGAGTGAATTCATATTCCCATTCACATAATGATATTATAAATATACAATTATAACCTGAAGAATACGATCTGTAGCTGGTGCAGGTGTCCTTGGAGTAGCACCGGGGTTAGGTGTGGCTAAAGCATAATCATTTAAAAGAGTATCTGAGGCACTTTCTGATCCTTCAGTAACTGCTTCACGAGCTGCATAGCTTGCTCTACCAAGTTTAACAACTTGTTGGAGTTCCTGAAGAAAAACAAAACAAAACAGTTGATCAGAAGAGGGCACTATGATAAAATTAAATGGCACATAATAAAAAAGGAAAATTTAAATTAAACTGAAACACACACACACTATTGTAAGACATATTGGTTAAAAGAGATAACTTTGCTAATTGACCATATTATGTTAGCAAACTTGGAATAAATATTGTATTCATAGGAAGTGATATAAAATTAATACTACAAAAATAAAGCCTTCAAATATAAAATTATATTAATGGACAAAGGATCAGTTGATTACATTACAAGTAAAGACACATTTCTGATATAATGAATCAGACAATTAGTAGATGGCAACCAAAAGGTCAACAAATAGTATGGACATGGGATTAAGTATTGATCATATTACCATAATAGTTTTGCTTGCACCTTTTCTAACCTTTTGATATATGGATTTGAAAGGTGTGTATGCAAGCTGTTTAATACAGTATGAGACTTTTGTTTGGAATGCTAACAGCAAGTATTCATATTGCATTGAAAATATAAGAATTTGTTACAAAAAAGCATCATTTCATCAAGAAAGTTCTCAACTAATCTTTTTTTTTTTTGGGGGGGGGGAATGCAGTGAAAACATGCCATTTCCTTATACATGTTTATGGCGACCATGTTCCATTGGAGCCAACTTCAATGTCAATGACGATAACCCAAAAAAGTTACAAAATGACTTAAGCAATTGCTTGATATTGATCCATGTCAAGATACTTGAGGAATTGCATGCACTTGAAAAATATCGGTACTTTATTTTTACGAATAGAATACAGTCTGAGTAAATACTACTAATTTCAATATAATTTGTATAAGAAAAAAATTGTAAAAGCAACTACTATAAAAAAAATGATATATTATTTGCATTGTACCAACCTGATCTGATATTTGTGGACTTGGAAGAACTAGTTTGCTTCTCTTCTTGGCTGGTTCTTGATTTTGAAGCATCGCAAGTGGCATATCATTTTCTTTCCTCTGTTTAATTTTTTGTTTATCTTTCCTACGTTCTTTCTGAAGACATAAAAATAAATTATACATTCTACAAAAATAGTATACAGTTCATATTTTTTCTACATCCCCAAAAAAATGTAAAGTAAATAGAAAGAAATATTTTAAAAAAATATCTTAATTTATTCTAGGGCATATAACCATTTTTTTAAAGAGGAAAAACTAAAAACTTTAAATTTTCAGATACATTATAAATTAATATACCTCTTCCTTTTCACTTCTCAGCTCACCATCAAGATTCTGTTGTCTAAGCCTGTTGAAATTAGGAGCATGAGGATCAACAGCTTCATTGCTTGTATCATAAAATCCGGGAGCAGGTTTTTTTTCAAAAGGGACCTCAGCATTATAATCGATACCTCTCTTTCGTTTATGTCGAGCAGCATATTCTATGCCAGCAGCCCGTAGTTCTCTTCTTTTCTAAAAAAGATAGAAAAAAAGTCTATATAGAAAAAGAAAAATATATACTCATAAAAAAGGAAAATATAACAGACATTTATGCTACTTAAGCCAATGAAGGCAGGATACCTACTAGGTAAAGGAATTTACATATAAAATATTGTTCACCAGTTTTAGCCAATTTTCTGGGGAAAATAAAAAAGATTTGCGTTACTATGAGGCTGGATGAAAAATCGTAAATAATCAATCTTCTAAATTTAATTTTCTATAATTATTATTCTAAATATTTTTCTTCATGCATATTAACAGAGATTTTTGCAATTTTTAATTTACAGTCTTCAGTAAACACCCACGTTCAGTCATCAAATTTTAACAATAAGCAAATATATCATGAAACATCTTATCCCAAGAGTAAATACAAAATATTTTCAATAGATCATTACTAGATGAGAAAAATACAAATACATTGTGAGATGACATCAATTATGATTTTATTTTTTGACTCAAAAATGTTTATTTGAGCTATACCATACCCGATATTTAACCGTTTCATTCAACACTAAAGATCATGTTCGTTAATGGCTCAAATGAAACTAGGAATAGATTAGGGGTTTTAGAGGGTGGAGAATTCGAGACTTCAAAATATCTTCATTATTATCAGTCGGATCGAAAAAGGTTATAGAACAAATTTTGTTAAACTACTGATGCTCAACAATTATTGTTCTAAACAATTTTTCGTAACTCAAATATTAAGCGAGCTATTTCTACTTCTTTATTTTCAGTCTTCAGTAAAACTTCCACTTCTACTAATCTGATTTTTATTTATGAAATAGAGAATGTATGGTGAGAGGAGATGAGTAGTGAGTTGTACCAGCTCACAGGAAATCTGCTTAGTTTACGCAGCCCCTGCTTAACATACAGACTTTGTTTACAATCTAATGAAATACCTGTAAGTCATGTACCTTTTCCAGGGAAGTAAATATGGGTAGATTAAATCAGCCTATTATAGCTAGAGAGAGATAATAAGATTTAAAGAAGAAGGTACAAAGATTCTAAAGTCCTTATTTGCAAGTTTATCCTGGATGGGAGGGGCACACATTATGCAATGTTTGGACAATTTGGAACTTTTTACTTCCCTCTCAAAATATTGACGTAGAAGAGCTTGTCCAATGATGGCCTCAGATCAAGAATTAAAAATATATGCAGGTTTACTATGACAGGAACTATTAAATGATTCCTTTTACAATTATGATAAGGTTTTTGAAAGCCAAAATTTTTATTGACTTTATTTAAACTTGCCTTATTTAATCTTACCTTTCAAATTCTGGCTGACATGTTCAACCAGAATTTGGAAGGTAAGATTCTACAGACCACATCTAACAAATAATACACCTGTTATGTTTGTGATCAGTTAGATCTAAAAAAGAAAAAATATTTTTGGGCAATAGTGTCTAACAACGGAGTACCTGAAGAGCAGCCAATCTTCGGGCTTCTTCCAACTGCTTTTCTCGTGCTTTTCTTTTTGCTTTCTTACCTTGGGTATTTGCTAAACGAGCCCGAGCTTCTGATAGCATTTCCAATTCTAAAAACCATAATAATAATTAAATCCTAATTGTAAATATTAGTTAGATATATACTTTAGAAATATGCTCATTGCGAATAATGTACCATCTTCATCCATATCCTTTGGATCAGGGCGTGCAGGTTTAGTTTCAGGATTGGGATCTATTTCTCCAGGTTTCAACTTTCTAGGATCATCTGCACCATCCTCACCCTCTTCTTTTTTCTGTGCTTGGTCCCTTAAAAATTAAACACTTTTGCTAGAAGTACAACACTGGAGCTATACAACATTAAATTTATCTTTATTTAAGAAAAATCAAACATAAAGAATACATACATCAACAAAAATCAAAATTTGTCAATGCTCAACTCTGGAATAAAATTTCTCTTAGCAAGAAACAACTGACAAAATTAAAGAGATTTTATGATTCAGCAAATAAAAAGCTATTCAGAAGGTTAATGAAAACAGAGATTTTATCATGACACTCCAGAATATTCAGGAATCTAAAATTATTTATATATTTTGGAGCACTCACTATGAGTTGATACTGTTCATATACAAAAGTTATTACAATATAACCAAACAAAAATATACAAGAACAAATTGAGCAATAACTTTAGAAAAAATAAAATAAAAGTCTGTCACACAGGAGCTGTATTAACGAAGAAGATTGCCTGCATGCGTCACCAATTTGCATTTCAAGTTCAATGAGAACAATATTTGGTTTTTAGGCTTCAAGACATAGCAGCTTATTGCTAATATGATATAAGTAGGAGAGGGGGTTATATTGAATTTGGGAACGATCAAACAAAAATTGGGGCGCTAGAGCATCAACAGACAAATAAATAAATATATATATTAGTTTTGAACTGACTTCATTTTCATCATCTCCTGGGTAGGATCGATGGACATTTGAGGAATTTTTTTTGAAAATCGTGATATGAGTCTGACCTCAATATCTGATTTCCCTTAGGAGAAATAGAAGAATTCAAATTTTTAATTGGGGGGGGGGTTTACTTTGAGGTAAAACACATATTCATCATTATCTTCATTTATATTGGTATTTTCAAAAAATTGTAAATAACAAATGTAAAATAGATTTTACAGTCCTAAAACCTCAGATCTTTCAAAATGTTGACTTCTGGTTTATAAATAGAATTTATAAAATTTTAATGGGTGCCTTCATAAAATTGAGAAATTTTTTGTATGTGTATTAAGGACATAAATATTGTCAATTCAACCGTATTGGGGGAGGGTATATTACGAGGTCAAAATTTTAAAAAAATTCAAGAGCACAGACTCAATTTTTAGATGCAGCTTTTTCTATTGATAACTTTTATGTGCCGCCTATATCCACTTTAGCAATATAGAACTCCTTTTTTTTCTAAAAATAAAAAAAATACCTTATAACCAAAATCATGCAATACCTTTATAATTTATCTTTATTATGAGCCAAGTAGGGCATTTTGCTTAGATGCATTTTTACATTCATAAATAATATTACATAGTATTATTCATTTTGTAAATAATACAATTATTATAATTATAAATATGTTCAATATGCTCTTAAAATTATTGAATGATATGAAGATCTTACAGGAGGTATTCATATCGTTCCAGGCACTGAGCTGCAGTTCGTCCAATGATAGGAGCTATAGTTCGCCATTGTGTAGGCATCAATTTAGCTAGATGTAATAATTTTTCGTCCTCTTCTCTGCTCCATTCTGTTTTTTTAATACTTGGATCAAGCCATTCAAACCATCTGGCTTTACACTGCTTAGCAGACTTTCGGTGCAAAAGTGAAGCAATTCGCGACCATTGGTTTTTACCATACTTCATAACCGCTGCTTTAAGGATTTCATCCTATGACAAAAGTAATATTAAGTTAACAATTTTTAACTGCATAAGTTACAAAAACTTTAAAAATAATTTGATTACCTCTGTGTTTCTCCAAACACCTCCTTTGATCATAATACGCGGCATTTTGCAAGAGATTAGTTTTAGCTTTTATTTGACCGAAACTTAACCACCTGCACTTCTTGTGAGACTAATAATATTACTTAAAGCATATGAAATTATTGGTCACCAAGTTTGTAAACTTCAGACATCTTAACCTTATCTTGAAACCTCGGCATTACCTCCACAACAGTGTTGTCTTTACATATTTATTTGAAAAACAGAATTAATGTCAATATCTAAAAGTATGACAAATAAATACAAATTATTTTTCAGCCTTGAAATATATTTCTCTAAATGTTTTCAGTGAAGAACATTAATATATTAAGGTATTCACACTATTCTTGTAAAGTGATACCAATTTCTTAAAACTCGACTTTGTATTCATTTATTTGAACTTATGCAATCATAGTGTTTTTCGTAAATGGTTTGAGTAATTAAAAAAAGCAAATGCTATCCAAAATTTTGGATTTCTTCTTAACGAGTAGCAGCCATGCTCATCCTCCAATAAGGCAGTTGAATAATCCACTAGGTACTAAGAGACCATGATGGACTCCTTTCTTGGTGTTCTACACATACTTATAAATAATAGAGCGACTTCCAAGTCCCTGTGAATTTCGCTGTTCCTTAGAAAACAGGAAGTATTTGACACTATTCGGATCTAGTTACTACTGCTTTCCACACTTCCGGTAGACAAATACCGCTCTTGATACTTTTCCTTCAAAATATTACTTTAGACCGAACTAAATGGTCTAACTTATGCATAAACCAATTGATAAGTGTTCATAATTTCATAATGGCATATTCTTTCAAATGACGATAATTTTTTTTAAAAAGGATGCGATAGTTCTAAGTATTATTCGGGTTAGTGTGAACCTTATAAATCTCCGCCCCCTCCCCAACTTAATCTAAATTAAGTTGTAGTTATATAACATTTGTCAGAGTTATTTGTTTTCTCCAGAAAAGTGAATTATTAAAACATTCCCAAGGTTTAATATTTAGAATAACTGATATTACAATAGTTTAAACCAAATAATGTAGAATTTGGACAAGATTTGGGAGCGGAAGTTGTGAGATCACACATTAGGTTCCTGGCAGACCGGCTTTTGATCAGGCCGACTTGGGTTGGCTTTGGCGGATAAGGTAGATGATGCTTAATAATTGGAAGTAATGATGATGTTTGCTTTAAACTAGAGCTGAACATTAAATAGTGTGTTTATTAAAACAAATCAATGTGAAAGGGGGTTGAAAGTGCTAGGGAGGTGCACCCATATGCCTGCTATTAATTAATCCGATAATATGTTACACATAATAGAGTGTGAGTAAGAATTACTCTGAATACTAAGTTACTTTTTCAGATGTATATTACAGTATTTATAATACAACAATCGTTATGCTAGGGTACGCATTTAAGGAAATAAATTTGTATTCTTACATAGTTTATAATAAAAATGCTTTCCATAATTATTATTTATATTAAACAGTATTTTGAACAATGGAGAGGGAGATTGATCAGGAACTCATTTTTTCTATATCTTTTCATTTTTTATTCGTTGAAACTAAAAAATTCTATAAGTTTGCTATAGTTAGTAAGATAAATAGCAACGTAAAGGCTTATGACGGGACGAGTAAAAATATTGTGCATTCTAAAGCCAAAAAAAAAAATTACCATCATTCAGACTCCCCAAGCAACGCGGGCACCATAGCTTGTATATATAGTATTGTTGCGAAAATTAAATACATGAATAATCCTTCAGAGAGAGAGTCGCGTATTTGGAAAGTGTGACATAGATCAAAGAAACCGACAGAAAGTTCTAGCCCCTTATAGAATCGTCCAGCCAGACGTCGAAGAGTCCAGACAATTCCCCTTTGATGTATGCCGCCGCCCTATATAAAGAAGGGCTAGCCGCGAGCCAGTCAGTTTTATGCTCAGCGATCTTGATAGTCACATCAGTGCTACAGTGCAATTTAGTGCAGTGCGGTAAAGTGTTTTAAGAAGAAGAACAGTGTTGTGCCGTGACTGTAAGTAACAGTTAAGTGCCGTGTTTAAGACAGTGCAGTGCCGCGAAGTAAAGGACAGTGCAGTGCCGCGAAGTAAAGGACAGTGAAGTGCTGCGAAGTCAAAGACAGTGCAGTGCCGTCTTGTTGTGAGTTTCAGTGACCGTGAGTGAATTGTTGGACTGTGTAATCTGAAGAATAGTGACGCTATCAGTGTATACTGTAAGTAGTAATTAAGAATAATTACCAAGTGTATTGTGCATTGTGAAATAAATTGTGCAGTGATAAAAACTGTGAAACTTGCGAGTATTTAATTTTGCAATCCAAAAGAACTCTTATTAAAAACGTTTATTACTGGTTTTGGTAATAAAAACGTAACAGTATATGACCCCCGTAAAGGCTATTGGCGCCTGTGTGCAAAGAAGGATTTTGGCGCCCCTTAAGGCATTTTGAATTCTTTACTTTTTTTTTTTTTGATGGTAGGTAGGTGCTTGAAATAAAGCAAAGAACTGAACTTTAAAAGTCATATTTATTTGTAGAGTAAAATATCAAAATGAAATAGACAGAAATTATTTTTTTTGGGTCCTTGGTTTTGGCGCCCCTAAAGGAAAGCGCCCGTGTGCATTGAACACTTTGCACATATGCTAGTGGGGGCCCTGTATATATACAGTTGCACATTGATTTTTTTTCTCGAAATTTCAGGATACATTTTCGTTTCACATGCCATAGGCACACATCTGCAATTTGCTTTTTTGGTGTCTGTTTATTTGTTTGTTTATTACCTTTTCACGCATAAACAGCAGAACCCAATTTTATGAAACTTGGTTAGTATATTACTACTAACCCAACTTAGACTTTAGGCTATATTAATATTTTCTGAGACGAGCAGGAGTGGGAACTATAAGGGAGGCCTGAAATTAAAAATAGCGATATTTCGTTTCGTATTGCTTTTTTGGCAAATATGCACAAAACAAAAGTTGTTTATTTTGTTATTTAGAGTAACTTTTGTTATATACAGTTTTGTCATATACCAAAATATAAATGAGTTATACGCTATAAACTATAGTGGGAGATAACAATTTGATTTAGAAGAAAAGGCTCTACCAAACTAAACAAAACTGTATATGAATTAGCACTGACTCCTCCATGGTAATAAGATGTGCCAACATTTCTAGGGACGAGATGGAGTGGGGGTTGTAAGGGAGGACTGGAATTAAAAATAGCGATATTTCGCTTCCTATTGGTTTTTCGGCAAATATGCAGATGACAAAAGTTGTTTATTATGTTATTTAGAGTAACTTTTGTTATGTTTACTTTTGTCGTATAACAAAGTATAAACAAGATATACTTTGCTTAATAATACAATATCGTGATTATTAACCAAGATATTTGCATTTAGTTTTTAATCTTTGGTAAACCCCCACTCCTGCTCATTTCATATTAATAATAGACTGCTTATTTTCATCAGCTCATATAAAATATGGCATGGTTCGCAATGATTTTGAAAATTTAACATTTATTTCTGTTATAACTTAGCTTATAACACTAGGGCAATTCATTGGGAAATGATAAAATAATTCACTGACAACTGAAAAAATATCTTATACATTCTCCTTTCCCACCAATTAGGATTTAGACCAGCAAACTCGATGGCACATGGTATCGATATCGGTATAGAACTAATAAATAAAACCTTTCTCTCTCTCATATAAACTACAACCCACCCGTATATAAACACACCATACTTCTCCCTGATCACAATTATATGCCTAGGGCCAAGAAGTACTATATTGATACGTTTTTATTACCAAAACCATTATTAAACGTTGTTAATAAGAGTTCTTTTGGGATTGCAAAATTAAATACTCACAAGTTTCACAGTTTTTATCACTGCACAATTTATTTCACAATGCACAATACACTTGGTAATTATTCTTAATTACTACTCACAGTATACACTGATAGCGTCACTGTTCTTCAGATTACACAGTCCAATAATTCACTCACGGTCACTGAAACTCACAAAAAGACGGCACTGCACTGTCCTTTACTTCGCGGCACTGCACTGTCTTAAACACGGCACTTAACTGTTACTTACAGTCACGGCACAACACTGTTCTTCTTCTTAAAACACTTTACCGCACTGCACTAAATCGCACTGTAGTACCGAACGCACATATGAGCACTTGAGAAGAAAACTGACTCGCTCGTGGCTGGCCAGTTCTTTATATAGGGTGTCGGCATACATCAAAGGGGAATTGACTGGCCCTTCGACGTCTGGACTCGACGGGTCTAGTAGGGGCTCGACCCTATGTCGGCTTCTTTGATCTATCTCGCACTTCCTAAATGCGCGACTCTCTCTCTGAAGGATTATTCATGTATTTAATTTTCGCAACAATATGTATAGGCCAATGTCAATGACAGTACACTAATGTCCCATAGTGGCCATATGACTTGTCTTCTCAGGGCAAGAGTGTAACGCCTTTCATTCCTTCCTTCATCTTCCAGTTGTAGAATACAGGTCCAGTTTTTCACAAGATAATCCCATTCTAGTGCACTTTGTCTCCAGAACACTTCACCAAGACCGCTTCCCCACCTGAAATTGATTTGCTGAGATTGTCTAACTATGGTCACGACTTTCATACCTTGGGAATTCTATTGGGACTCAAGTAATAGCTGCATTGCCACCACAAAATGTTCCTCTGAGAATACAATTGTGCAATTTTCCAGCAAGTGAGGGATATCAGGAGAATCCTCTGGGCCATCTGAACCTTATGGCAGTAGCAAATGAAATGCTAGGACCCAGCTCAGGCTGAAAAGTGGGAGATCATTACTCTAGGGCAACTACAGGTAGATCTAAAGAGCGACCAAATCCTTGAATCCGTATTCCTGAATACATAATTAAATTAGATGTTTCTTGAAGCCTGGGTGACCCTAGGTCAACCAAACGTTTTTGCTGATTACTGTCTCCAGTACACCTGGATTATACAATATTTCCATCATGAATGTATTAAGTTAGACATTTAGGACCACCTTACTGCCCTTCTAAAGGCCCTGAACGATGACCACTGACAACAGCTGGCTGAGGATGCTGGCGGGTCTGCTGAATTATTGATTGTCCAGATCTTCAAAAAATATTTTTAGGGAAATCAGCTATTGAGGTTGTACTCATGACGGAATTTTTGAAATTTTTCTTCAAATGTCCATCGATCCTACCTAGTAGATGACGAAAATGAGGTCCGTTCAAAACCGTGTGTGTATATATATATATATATATATATATATATATATATATATATATTTGGCTGTTACCAATCTAGCGGTCGCAATTTTTGTTTAATCGTTACCAAACTCGATATTTAAACGTTTTATTCCAAAAGACAGATCAAGTTCGTTAATGGCTGAAACGGACCAGTGAGAGGGGGGATTTTCGAAAAATCTCCGTTACCATACGTCGGAACAAACAATTGTATAGAACCAATCTTATTGCAAATTAAATTTACTATAAATATTGTTCTATACATTTATTCTGTATCTTGAATATTAACCGATATATTTGCATTTGTATTGTGTGTGGTCGGCAGAAGTCGGATATGTTCGGGACTTTCCGCCGAGCTAGGGCGGCCATTCCCGTAACTGTTCGTCCCTCGTGAATAAGTAGATAGATTCCTTACTACTACTGTTGTTATTAGGGAGATTTCTCTGTTGTAAAACTTCACGTGGAAAATCTGTTTAGTTTACGCAGCCCCTGCGTGACAGACTTTTTTTATTTGAAGTAACTTTTTTGATATTCACTTTTGTCTTATAACAAAGTATAAACGAGATATACACTAAAACTTTAGCGGGAGCCAACAATTTTATTGGGCACTAACGATTAAACCGAACTTAACATAACTCGGTATGTCAATTAGCATTAATTCTTCCATGATTATAAGCTATATTAAAATTTTTAGGTTCGAACGGGAGTGGGGGTTATAAGGGAGACCTGAAATAAAAATTCGCGATATTTCATGGTCTATTTGTTTTTCGACAAACGTGCACATAACAAAAGTTGTTTACTTTGTTATTTAGAGTAACTTTTGTTTTATACATTTTTTCGGGAACAATGTATGAAGCAAGTAATTTGTGTAGAAATATTGATATGCTCAACAATTCTTTCCAATATGAACTATCAGGTACCTCACCTGGAAAAATTAATTCAAATCTATGTTAATATTTTGTCCTTAATAATTGAAATCTATACATAATGTACCGGAGACGGGAAATATGACAATATGGAGAACAGTGAAGTCTTACATAAGAAATTAATTTTATTATTAACAAATCTACAGCGGGCAATGACGGGTATAAACCCTAAACACTGTGACGGGAAAATGTCAAAATATCATGGAAAGTAAAGCCTTGCCAAAAAAATAACATCACCATTCAGCCTCAAATGAATTCCCGGGTGAAGCCGAGTATCTGAGCTAGTATATATATAAAATTTTAATTATGATTGTTATTAAATGTCTATCAAAAACTGTTTAGAATCACTCTTATTGTAAATTTAATTTTCAATAAATGCTGTTTTATAGTTTGTTTCTGTATCAAATATTAACCAAGATATTTTCATTTTTTAGTTTTCTCCATTGAGTAAACCCCCAATCCTACTCATGTCATATTAACAGTAATCAGAAAATTGTGTTCAATGTCATGAACCACTTTATTCAAAGCTTAAATATCAAATTTTGCTTTCATTGAACTTTTACTGTGTGAGATATGTGTAAATACAATCAGCGGTTAACTACAATGATGGGATCCATCTCCACCATCGCTGAGTCTAGTTTAAAGTGGACTTTGGATTCCAATGACTTGGTTTTTCTTCACTTTGTTCTGCCTTATTTCATAAATGTATATGCACAAAACTGTGAGCATTGATCTGATCTGGCAAGCCTTAGAGCTGTAAATTTTGTGACCTCTGAGATCTCTCATTACCTTCTAATTGCTGCATTTCTCATAAAAACTGGGATGACTATCCTTTAAGGCCTGATATGGGTCTTCTGCTGGGCAATAATAAAGTTAAATGGCAATTCTAAATAAAGTGATTGAAAATAAGTCTTAACAAGGCTATGGAAAAGGGATTACATTTCCTGGACATATCTCGGGTACAATGATTTCAACACATATGTATTATAAAGTAAAATTATTGAGCATGGGGGAAGAAAGTGTACTACGAGATTATTTCCTGATAAGTGGCATTAGTTTCTTGAAGCTATTGTTATTGGTTTATGCTGTAGCTTAATAATAATTGCTCTTAAAGACTATAAGATTATCCCAGAACTTGTTCTTGACCCGAAACGACGAGCCATATAAAAATAATGAATGTCAAAAAAAGTAACTTACAGAAATCATTGGAACCCATAAATTAAAATTAAAATTGTAAGAAGAGAAAAAAAGGAAACATACAATAACAATTTTAAAATAAATATTTTATTATAACATAATCTAAAATATATCAAAACATATCTCCTACATTATTCACAATTTCTTTTCAACTCAGCCTTACAATTTAAAAAATTAGCTATGCATTTATAATACAATAGCTTCATGGATAAAACAGAAATTGATCAGGAAAAATAGTGAAGCACACGATTTGGGATAAAATCTAAAGGTCACATATGAGATTCAATTATTAAAAAAATATAGGCACATTTTCATTATAAATTACTTTTAGATTACATAATTGGTTTATATTCACATATTTTATTTCTAAAGCATAAACATCATCAATGCAGAACTATATTGCAAGACCAGACAGTAGCATTTGTTCTTAATAGATTGTCTCTCAAAAAAAATTGCTACTTAGTAAATAGGAGAAAATTGAGTAGCAAAATGCATTAAATAAATTTTATTGAAAGGAGGATGGGAGATAATACAATTCAGTTTGAAATAAAAGTGAAATATCAAATTTAATATTAAAATAATTACCCTTTCCACTTTAATTTAATGTTACTTTGCAACTGGTCTTGTAAAATGTGCAAGTCTCAAAGTAGAAATCATCTTAACTAATCTAAATGCTAAGGCTGTGGAGTTACTCTCATCAAAGGGATATAAATTAGTTAATCATAAAATTCTTGAAACTAACAACAGTTTTTAAGTTACAATGAAATATATGCACATCGTAAATAAAGTTTTAGACTATTAAAATAATTAAATAAACTATGGTATTAATAACAGCAGATCCCTAATATACAAACTACTTTAAGGAAAAATAATAATATCCATCATAATATGTAAAATGCCATATAAAAATATAGAATTGAGACACTAGAGGAAGGCTTCATCACACATAATAATGTCACCAAAGGTGTAAGGTAAATTTTATTGGGGGAAAATATGTAATAATAATATTATCGCTGTAATTTGGCCCATTTACAAGTATATAAACAAAACCAATTTTTGGGCACAGTAAGATAACAATACAAATAATATTGTGATAAATTACTTTTAAGGAAGGCATAAGTGTTTTATTTAATACATTTTAATAATAAATATTCAGTACCTTAAAACTACATTTAGGGCATCACAGAAGTTTTCCGTCTATTACACTCAAACTTTTATACATTTTAAAAAACTACTTAAACACTTAATTGAAATGAAGAAAAATAGTTGTGTTCATACCCAATAGTAATGTATAAGACAATACAAATTTTCAATTGAAGATGATGGCAAAATGTACTGAAAATGAGAATCTAAGGCTAAATGTTCTGTCAATCAAATATGAGTGATAATAGTTTAAAAAAATGTGTGAGTGCAAATATATCACTGGAAGGTAATTTAAAAGCATTTTTTTGAAGATACCTAAAACTTCTAATAAAGAAATACCTGTCAAATGTTTTGTAACTTTCTTCCTAAAAATACAGTACCATAGTCAGCAGATATTTAATATGAAGAATACTGAAAACCAATCAAGTTTCAGTACTTTATTTAATAATTTTAAGCTTAAGTTATAAAAATATTATTTATTGAATAACTAACAGTTGGAAAATACCAGAGGAAATGCTTCTAGATTTAATAAAATTGGAATTTATTATAAAATATTGTAATTATATTTTAGGCTGGATAAAAAAAAAAGTATGAACACAGCTATTTTTGTTCTAATATAAATTACAATAACAGAGAACTAACTAACTTATATGAGACAGAAGTACGAAATACATAAATTATGATTTGAAATATTATAAAATTTCTTTAACATTAACCAAAAAAAACCTTAGAAATACAGAGTGGAGACTCAGATTAATACAGTTAAATTTGTTTCACATGTACAAGATTTGCAGTATTAGTACAAATAGATTAGTAGCATTTTTCAGATCTTCTTTATAAAATAGGTTAATAAAACCCATCAATTATACATAAAAAATGAATGGGTTTTATTTAATGACACCTTTAAAAAGAAATAACGTAACAATGCTAAGCTCGTCCTGTCGCGAGGCTAATAGCTATACTGTACTCAATATGATACAACTCATTAAATACAATTATATTTCAAGAATAAATACTTACAAGTGTTTCGATGAGTAAGTATTTAAAATTATGAACTTTCAAATAAATACAAAGAGTTCATTTGTGTATAAATACTTACACACTTATATGTGTGTTAAATATCATATGATGATTTGTAAATTAATTTAATGATACTGAAAGATCACAATAACTATATTTACAACAATAGGTCAATTAAAGGTAGTTCAAAAACTAGACTTAGGTTACAAAGGTTTGAAACAAAAGTTCATGTTACCGCTAAAAAAGAATTAGATCACACTATTTACAAGAAACAATAAAAAGATTTCAAAGGCTAACAATTAATGAATTGCACATATTAAATATAAATTTGCTACAATGAGTAAGGCCAACATGACAGGGAGAATCAATAGTTTCATGAAAAGAAAGATAAACAATTCCAAATGAAAAATGATCATTAGAAAAAATTAATTACAGTTTAATTTGTACAAACATTACCAATTATTTTGTCATTTAATACTGTAAAAGAGGGGCACAAAAATACATATATAACAAATATAAAATAAAGAGTGCTACAGTATATACAACAAGTGTAAATGCCATTATATCACAGCCAAATCATGACTCTCTTTCATCATTCCTATCCAGTTAACGGCATTATACATGAAAAAAGTTTGTAAAAGAAATGCTATTATATTATACTTTTTGATCACCTCAAATAGATACAAAAGTAACCTACCTATTTACAATAAATACTAATTGCGAAATTTAGCGGTAACATACCTATTTATTTCAACACAAAGACCTTAATTTTTTTAAACAATTTATCTATCTATTAGGAATATTACTCACATCACCATTTAGGATTCAATTAATTATTCTGATTAAACTTGTCTGCAGTTCAGCACTATGGTTTTATTATAGAACAATAAACTGTCTTCTATTCCTGAACCACAACACAAACCAGAGTCAGCTTATGAGTTTATTTATCATAATTAACTGTCAATGACCAAATCCATTCAAACTACTAACTATCACGGTTTGGATGCTTGGCAAGAAGTCTTCTTGGCCAAGGAAGTGGCCAGTTATATTGCCTTGGAACTGGTCCTTCAACGTTGCACTCAAAGTAGCAAAATGGCCGAAACCACCAGATTCGTGATAAAGCATTTCTGTTCGATGATTGCTGAAATGAACAGAAATAAAATCAGTTTAATCAAGTCCTATTAAATGAAAAAAACAAAAATAGTTTCAATGAATAAATAATTTAGTTTAACAGTAATATCGTAGATGTAACTTAAAATTTATACCTTTAAATATTTATGATTGGCAAGGGTGTGGTACATCCAAAACAATCTGGTTGTCACATAATAGGCAATAAGGACGTCTACAGTATAATGACCTCTTGCAACCAATACAAGAATAATACCTATTAGAGACGCAGTCCAAGAGCTATAGTGAAGAAGAATTAATCTTTTTGGAGAATCTAGAGTAAACAGACAAAAAATTAAACATGAAATATAATATGATTGATGCACATTTATAATGTAAATTGAAAAATGAGACATTTAGAAATGTTAAAAGCTGATTTAAGTCACTCTAAACACTTGAAGTCTCATTTAAAGAAAAGAACAAGCTGTGAAAAGAATAGAAAATGCCAATTATTATGTTTTGGTCGATATCGCAATATGATGAATGAATTATATAAATTACTTCAAAATATGTTTATAATTTATATGTCAAGTTTATAAGTTATTTCTTGTTGATGACTCCTCAAGAGGATGTATGAAGTTCTATGAATCTGTCGAAGGGGAGGTTTGGAAGAGGGAAATTTGAAATATTTCCATTATTCGGATCAAAATGTTACACAGAACCATAATTATTGCAAATTTAATTTCCTGCAAATGCTGATATATACATATTTTCTCTAACATGAATATTAAGCAAGATATTTGAATGTTTTAGATCTTGGTCTTCAGTAAACCCCCACTCCTGCTAATGTAATAATAACAATAAGCTATTATGTCATGAATCATTTTATTAGAAGCTTATATACCAAATATTATTTCCATTGAAGTTTTACTTTAAGTTACATGCAGATATGTTGTGTGATGATGTCATTAATTGAAATTTTCCGTTCTTGACCCGAAAATGTTTATTTGTATAATCAGACAATGTTTATTCATGCCTATGCATAAAGCTCTTCCATTTTAGTACAGGGAGGATTTGAAGTGAGAAGAAATTATTTTATTGTACTAGAAGAAATTACGCCCCTCCCATTGTTAGGTTTGTGTATTCCATATTTTTGCAGTACACAAACCTATTGATCCCCCCCTGGAGACCTCACACTGGTTTATACGTACACTTCATTTAATACTTTTACTTTTAATAATGTTGGTTTACCCTTGAAAATATGATTTAGTTTATTTTTCATCAATAAATCATTTAAAAATATGAACACTGAAGGGGAGTGAGAGTGCTGGGGAGGTGTACCCAATTATTTCTGCTATTTACTAACATTGCTCCATTAACATATATTAAACTTCACTCAACATATAACATAACATTCAACATATTTTTGTACCATTATGAATCTACTGTTTGTAACCCAGACATATAAAATATATAATTCCAAACGTTTGCTAAAATTACCGGACGTGAAGATTTCCCAAGCGAAGCCGAGTACCTTAGCCAGTTATATGTATAATATAAATCTATATTATATCTATTTTGATGATTAAGAACTATATTCTAGTTGCCAAGAGAGGGAGAGGGAGGGAAAAGGAGAGGGATTAGTGGATATCAAATTATAAACTAAGTTTCTAATACTTACATTCACTGATAATAAGTGAGCACATCACAAGGACAACTGTATGCCCACTATATATGAAATCTCCACAATAGGTATGCTTCCCATTGATCGAGAGGCCAAAACCAGATATAAGCTGGAAGACTCTCTTAGAAATAAGAATCACACTTGTACTGTTAGCTTTTGGTGAACAGTAATACCATGTTGAGCTTGACATAGGGAGAACTGTGACAAACATAGTCACAGAGCGCATCATATACAATACACCAACTATGAGACAAACTCTTCTGAGTACAATAAACCTAAAACAAAAAAAAATTAAAATTAAATAAAAAAAATTGAATTGTTAATATATATATATATATATATATATATATATATATATATATATATATATTTATTATTATTATTTGGGGAGGCTTATAATCAGAAAAACTGGTGTAAAATAGACTTTGGGGGATAATTCACCCGATATGGAGTTTGTAATCTTTCTTTTAAGAAGTACCACTTGCTGTGTTTCTTTTATAATTTCTGCTGGTAGATTTAATTCTTGGTGCCTGCTATTGTGTTTTTTGGCACGAGTCCATTACTTACTATAATAGCAATAACTATGGCAGACTTCAGCTTGTATACTTCTTTAAGCTCAATAGCTAATTCTTGATATTTTATTAATTTTTCGGCATAGGATTTTCGAATATTCTCATCATTGCGTACTGCAATGTCAATAATATCAACAGTCTTATTGTTCTTGTCAAAATGAGAATATCCAGTTTGTTATGATGCACAGTATGGTCAGTTATCATCGCTTCCTCCCAATAAATCTTTACATTATCTTTTTCCAATGATTTATTATTACTATGATTATAAAAGTAAGTATGAGCCATAAAGGCAATGAACAAAGTTTAAAATATATTCATTCTTTTAATACAACAATTTGTAATGCATATTGGTCTGAATAATTTAATTGACAGAAACTAACATATTATTTATTTAATTACATATATTCAAGATTATGAATGTATTAACAAATCATTACAACAAGTATTTCAGAATTATTCAAATTGCCCAAATTCACAAACATTTTGTACTTATAAATGTGTAAATACTTTTAATACTTCCTTGATCCTATTACATATCAAGTACTATTAATAAGTACTTAAGTATGCTTAAAGAAGAATATGAAAGAAAATATTAGGGTAGTTGAAGCCATTAAAGATATGTTTTGGGGCTTTTCTTAAAAGTAGGCAGAATGATTTAATGAAAATATTTTCCACTCATGATGAGGATATAATTGCTCACATTTAAATGATCCTTCAGAGCAGAACATGTACAAATGAGAGAATGGAAAGACTTGATTCAAATATATTTTATAAAATTCTTTTACATTTGTCATGACAATGAAAATTCAAAAGGTATTCATATTCAAGGTACCAACTGATTGATTGAAGATGTTCTGGAATTCATTATTCAATGGAATGGCCTCACATATTCCACAATTTTTAAAAATGGAATTTTAACTTTTTACCTGTTTCAAATACGACCTAAAAAGTACATTTTTTTTTTTTTGTACTTTTTCCAGACTTTAGTGTTTCATTATTATTGGGCTGAAGAAGACCATAGAACCTGGGTTCTACTAGACAAATTCAGTTCATGTATTATCTCTGAATATACCAATGTCATAAACAGATCATTTTTTCCATTCAAGTGCATTTAACTGAGTAAGAATCAACATTTTTATAATTACCATTACTGCATGATTGAAAAAATATGATTTAATATTGACAATATAAGTAATGTAGTATTTAGAAAAGTAATAATGATTTAAGAAGAAGCAAAATTAAACAAAATATCACCTTACCTATGCCTATGAAAAATAATTACGATAAAAGTAATATTTGTAGACACTATAATAATTATTTCTGAAATATCTAGTGCCCATGGAGCAGTTGGAATATTGTCAAGTACTGTATCAGGAAGAGGAGGGTATTTGTCTTTATCGGGTACTCTTTCATGTACCATGGCAAGAGAAGTGGTTGTCAATATGAAGTTAGCCACCAAAAACAGAAATGCTAAAAACAAACAAACATATTAGTAAAGAAATAACTACTTATTCTATATAATTTACATTAAGCACAGTTTAGTTTCATTGAAGAGCGATGGGCCATGATTTGACATTTTGATCTTCTTAGTCATAGCCTTTCAATTGCCTGACATAATTAATGTTTATTTTAAGAACCATGGTTAGGGGGCCTACCCGACTTGGCTAGTAAGGACACTCTTTTTAATTCATGTTCATACATGAATATGATGTATATAAATATTTAAAGTATAAATATTCCATTTAAAAACAAAATGTTAGAATAATCACAATTATAATTTTTTATCAAAACCATAGGTCTCAAAATGTTCCTCACGCAGGTGATGGATACACTAAGAAAATGATCGTTTCCTGATTCACTTATACAACTCACCTCCTATTCTCAATTTCTCCTTATATATAAAAGAGGCATGAAATGTAATCTGGATATTACATATTTAGTGGCATAATAGCTTAAAGTTTTAGAATATTTTTGAGAAATAATGGATTTTAACAGTATAGTGATGTTTGATATCAAATTAAAGCATATGGAATGCAGACTAAAATGGTGATAACTTCAGCCTTCTTTGTGAAGAGTTTCTGAAATAGATTTTAAATATTTCATACAGAGCCATAATTATACAATTTTTAGTTTTTTTTTTAATTAATAGATTAAATATTAAAAGTCAAAATCTGAAACTGCATTTTTTTTTTTTTTTTTAAGTTTGACTGGAAGAACACACACTACACAATTATTATAATATGAGATAGGTTCACATCATTGGTTGATTAGATATAGAATGGCCCATGGCATCTTCAGTTCTATCTTCTGAAAAAAATATTATTGAATTATCAAGAAATTATGTATTTGAAATAATAGAAGTAGGAAATGGGAATAACACCAAATTTGGAATTATGTCAAAATTAGTATCTTCAATCCAATAAATCCTTACAAAAAATAATTAATTTTTAAGAGATTTGTATTATAAAATGAAATCAAAATTTGCAGATCTACAAATAACCAAAAACAAAACTCCAAATAAACAAGGTTTTTTTTTCTTTCTTTAAATCACAAATATACATCAGTTAAAATTAAATAAATATATTGAAATAAAACAAGAAATTGTTTAGGCCCAAAATAATTGGAATAAACACCAGTAAAATGATAGGTTGCATATATCATCAGTGCAGACAAAATTAAATTAAATGTGTAAAAGATGATAGAAATGTGGTTATTTGAGAAAATTTGATGAGTAGAAGTGGGAGTCCATGAAAGTACAAATAACTTGGCTAATACCTGTGTTAGGATAACATCTTTAGAACAATATATGTAGAAAATTAAAATTTCTACAAGATTGGATAATACAATTTTTTGATCCGACATAGTAACAGTACCGACATATTGTTTTCATTGAACTTTTACTCTATGAGATTTATGCAAATATTTTATGTCATCATTTCCGATTTTATGTTCTAAACTACATGATTTTTATTTCATCAACACTAAACTCGATATTTAACCCTTTCAAGGAAAACTAATGATTTTATTAGATAAGTGGTTTAGAGAGGGGAATAATTGAATATTTGAAATACCTAATATTCAATTAATCCCCTCTCTAAACCACTTAACTAATATAATCATTAGTTTTCCTTGAAAGGGTTAAATATCGAGTTTAGTGTTGATGAAATAAAAATCATGTAGTTTAGAACATAAAATCGGAAATGATGACATAAAATATTTGCATAAATCTCATAGAGTAAAAGTTTAATGAAAACAATATTGTACATTACTAATATTTTAAACATAATTAACATAGTAAATATTTCACTTTATACACAACTCAAGAAGTCATTTTAAAATTTTTAATATTTATGACATAAGGTGTAAATGTTTTATTATTATTTTTTTTAATTTCAAAACAACGTTTTGAAATTTTCTAAATCTTTTCTGGATCAATAGGTAATATTCTGATGAGCAAAACATTATTTGTTCCTTTGCTTTATTTGTTGTTGAATACAAAACTAGCAAATAACCTATTTGCATATAAAACCTGTATAATGCAGTAAAATGTTTGGGGATATAGATATAAAAATTTATCTGAAGTTAAGGAGTAAAAAGCTCTTAACATAGCGAGTGAAGTAATAAAAGAGAAAATATTACAGAAAATAAAACCATCATTACATAAATCTTATTAAAACCATTCCACTATAATGGCACAGTAAATAGTTTAAGTCTAGTGCCAAATCATAAATAAGTAAGCTTCAAGTAAGCCAATTTAACTTCTACTTAAAGACATTAATGAAATCTTATGGAGTGGCAATAATAAGATCAAAGTTCTCATGAGTGAAAATATCTTAATTAAAAATGTTTTAACAATCAAAAAATGAATTCAGGAGGATGTAGGAAGATATGTAGGTTTAGGCAAAGGTGGCTTAATGACCTGGAGAAGAACTTGCAGAAATTGAGGTTCCGTAATTGAAGAAACCTGACAGGAAACAGCGGGGAATGAGAGAAAATGGTGGTAGCAGAATCCCTAGGACTGTGGCACAATAAATGATCGAGCAGATAATTATATGGGTACTAAGAGCTCTGAACATCAAGAATAATGAAATAATAATTACAAAAAATGAAAACTCTATAAAAATATCTGACTTGAGATTGACTTCAAAACTTCAATACAAGCCAAAAAATAAAAGAATGACTGATTTAGTTTTACACCCACCCATTCATCAACCATTAAGTAGTTAAAAGATAAAAATTGAACGTTATACTCAAGACAAAAATGTATACCTAAAAGTGTTTTCCATTTTTCTTTAGGGTATCTGGGCTCTTCACGGTGAGGACCAGGCATTTCAATTCTAATTGCTCCATTCGCATTAACAATATCAATGCCTTTAAGTTCATCATCATCATCTTTATCCTCATCATCATCTCTGTAAAAACATACAAATAAGCATGTTAATATAAATAATGAACACCAATCTGATTTTATATAATGAATTATACACGTACAAGAAAAAAAAAGGTAACATATTTAATTAAGGAGATGGAAACACAAATGGTTAACCACAACCATTCTGGTAACAAACTGAGTTATTTCGTAAAATGGTTTTTAAGCTACCAGCCATTTACAATTTAAATAGGGTGACTTGCAGGGCGCATATTAGGAATAAACAAGATTTTGTTTTCCCATTGACTAATAAATCAAATAAGAAGATCTCTTTGTTCATTTTACATAAAACTTCTTCTAAGAAAAGCAAAATGACTGTCACACAGGGGTATGTACGCTAAGCAGATTTGTGAAGTTTGTTAGAGGGGGGGGGGGTTTACTGAAGGTTGAAAACAAGTAAGAATAACTCGCCTAATACTTGAGCTATGGTAAAATGCATAGATAAGGATTGACCAACATCAATAGTTAAACAAGATTGGTTCTATAACATTTTACGATCCGAGTCATAATAACAGAGCTGTTTTGAATTTTTGGACCCCCCTCTAAACTCCCACCTTTCCAAGTCCGATTTCAGTAATTGCTTTATAATATAACAGCTTATTATAAATATGACATGAGGAATGCGGGTGATAAAAATGCGAATATCTCAAATCTGCAAATAATCATGATAATGAAAAATCGTACATAACAACATTTATAGAACATTACATGTGCAATAAGATTGGTACTATACAATTTTTCGATCTGATGCATAATAACAGAGGTATTAAGGATTTTCGAAACCCGTCCTCTAAAACTCCTCCTACTGGTCGGATTAACAAACTTGATCTTTAGTTTTACATAAAACATTTAAATATCGATTATTAAATATATATATATATATATATATATATATATATATATATATATAATTGTAACCTATATCTGTACATTGATTTTTTTTTCGTTTAACATGTCATAGACACCATAACTGCATTGTGTTTCTTTGGTGTCAGTTTGTTTGTTACCTTTCACGCATAAACGGATGAACCAAATTTTATGAAACTTGGTATGTATATTACTACTAACCCAACTTAGACTTTAGGCTATATTAATTTTCTCTGAGACGAACAGGAGTGGGGGTTATAAGGGAGGCCTGAAATTAAAAATAGCGATATTTTGTTTCCTATTGGTTTTTCGGCAAATATGCACATAACAATAGTTGTTTATTTTGTTATTTAAAGTAACTTTTGTTATATAGACTTTTATCGTATTGCGAAGTTTAAATGTGTTATACGCTAAAAATTATAGCGGGAGTCAACAATATTATTTGGCACAAAAGACTCAACCGAACTAAATAAAACTCAGTATGTGTATTAGTAGTGACGACTTAATTATCATAAGCCATACCAACATTTCTAGGGACGGGCAGGAGTGGGGGTTGTAAGGGAGGGCTGAAATTAAAAATAGCAGTATTTCATTTTCTACTGGTTTTTCTGTAAATATGTACATGACTAAAGTAGTTTATTTTGTTATTTAGAGTAACTTTTGTTATATTCACTTTTGTCTTATAACAATGTATAAACGAGATATACACTAAAAACTAAAGCGGGAGTCAACAATTTTATTTGGGTCAAAAGACTCAACCGAACTAAACCAAACTCGGTATGTGTATTAGCATTAACTCCTCCATGAGAACAAGCTGTACCAAAATTTCTAGGAACCAGCACGAGTGGAGGTTGCTAGGGAGGCCTGAATTTAAATATAGCGATATTTTGTTTCCTATTGGTTTTTATGCCAAAATTCACATTCTAAAAGTTGTTTAAGTAACTTTTGTTATATTCACTTTTGTCATATAACAAAGCATAAACGAGATATACACTAAAAACTAAAGTGGGAGTCAACAATTTTATTTGGCACAAAAGACTCAACCGAACTAAACCAAACTCGGTATGTGTATTAGCAGTAACTCCTCCATGAGAACAAGCTGTACCAAAATTTCTAGGAACCAGCAGGAGTGGGGGTTGCTAGGGAGGCCTGAATTTAAATATAGCGATATTTTGTTTCCTATTGGTTTTTATGCCAAAATTCACATTCTAAAAGTTGTTTAAGTAACTTTTGTTATATTCATTTTTGTCGTATAACAAAGCATAAACGAGATATACACTAAAAACTTAAGTGGGAGCCAACTATTTTATAGTTGTTATTGTTTTTACAAAACTCGATATGCGACTTAACATTAATTCTTCCTACTGGTGCTATTTCCGGCGTATCTCCAGCGGTGTCTGTTATGTGGTGGTCCACGATATTTCGCCGAAATTCCATCCGGCTTCTTCTGGCGGTCATATTTTTGTTGTGCTTTTGGCAGCTCTTAATGAGCAATAAATCTTAATTCTTCCATGATTATAAGCTATATTACAATTTTTAGATTCGTATGGGAGTGGGGGTTATAAGGGAGGCCTGAAATATAAATACGCGATATTTCATTTTCTATTTGTTTGAAGGCAAACGGGCACATAACAAAAGTTGTTTACTTTTTTATTTAGAGTAACTTTTGTTTTATACATTTTTTCGGTAACAATGTATGAAGCAAGTAATTTGCATACAAATATTGAAATACTCAACAATTCTTTCCAATAAGAACTATAGATATTTAAGTTATGCAATGTTGATAAAACTCAAATGGGAGCGGAAGTTGTCCGTATGCTAACACGGTTAATTGTATTAACTAATTTCCTGTAAAATGTTATATTTTTTTTCTACTCGCATTTACTATTATGCATATAATGTTCTGCTCTGATTGGTTTTTGACAGGAAATATGTACATTTAATTTACTTGAATTTAATTATAATGAATGTTATCCATGATTATTCCATGGTGTATCAAACAGAGGATAGGGATTGATCAGGGAATAATTTTCATTTATTCTTCAAAACTAAAATTTCTATCCTATAAGTCCCCTACCTGACTCTTACGGGAAAACCATTAGCCCAGACGGGAAGTGTAGTTGTACACATTGTAGCCATGCCAAATAAAAAATACCATCAGGTTAGGACTATAATGATTCCTGAGCGAAGTCGGGTACCTTAGCTAGTATATATATATATATATATATATATATATATATATATATATATATATGCATATGTGCGCATAATTTGGAACGGACCTCATTTCCATCATCTCCTGGGTAGGATTTATGGACATTATAATTTATTCGAAAATCGCGCCACGAGGACGGTCTATAAAAAAACCCTAATAAAAAAAGTGCAATTAATTTTGAAAGTACCTGTAGAAGTTAGTGGTTGCTTGAGGTGAGGCTCCATTGGGCCAAACACCAGTCCCTGAGAGGAGGGGCTGCCGCTGGTAGAGGTCGCTTTGGGTCATCCCACCTCCTGAGCTACTTCCTGTCTCAGTACCAACGCCTCCACCCCCAACCCCTCCGCCGCCGATGCTACCGTAGTCGTTATGGCCGACACCACTCTTTCCCTCTAGCACCATTCTGAAATAAGACAAAGAAAAAAATATAAGAATAAAATCGAAAAAAAAAATTATAAATAGTAAAATAAATGAGATGAAAATTTTGACTGGAAAACCAGCGAGTACTCCTACTCACTTAACTTAATCGCAAAGTTATAGACACAATTAGTTTTAAAAATATATTATAATTTGTTTAGATAATTCGCAGAAAAAGTTATACACACATGAAAGAACCCAATTCTAAACTTAAAAAGTCCGTCACACAGAGACTGCGTAATCTAAGCATATTTCCCACATGGTTTTACACTAGAGCCGAACAGTTACGGAAATCTGGGAAGTCCGCCATGCAGGGGCTGCTAAGCACATTTCCCTCATGCGTTACGCATTTGCACTTATCTCAAAGCGAAATTCCTCCTCTCTAACCACCCCCCCCCTCCAACTGGTCCGACTTTAGCCGTTAACGAAATTGATCTTTTTTACATAAATCGATTAAATATTGAGTTTCGGAACGATCAGACAAAACTTTCGACATCTAGAGCCTTAACAGACATCTATATATAAGCAATTTTAAACGGACCTCATTTTCGTCATCTCTTGAGTAGGGTCGATGGACATTTGAAGACATGTTTCCAAAATGGCGCCATGAGTACCACCTCAATAGCAGATTTCCCCTAAGGGAAATGTGCTAAAAGTATTTAATCAAATAAAGTAAAAGAATTTCTAACAAATAGAGAAATGAATGGGAGATAGATATCAAGGAGAGAATGAAGTTGAGATGAATATATTTCAATGAGAAACACGCAAGCACTCACACACACAGACACGTATATTAATAAATACAAAGTGTTCACCCCCATTTTTAGCAGACGTCCTTTAAGGGAATTCGGCTATTGGAGACTCGTGGGGCTAATTGGAAAACGTCTTCAAATGCCCCTCGATCCTACCCAGCAGATCTCGAAAATGATGTCCATTCTACAACTACACATGCACATACACACACACACACACACGTGTTTGTTAACGCTCAAGCGCTCGCAATTTTTGTTTGATCGTTACTAAACTCGATATTCTCACGTTTTATGCATAACCAAAGATAGAGATCGTTAATGGCTGAAATTGGACCAGCCGGACGAGATGAAGTGGGAATTTTAAAATTATGAGATTTGTCTGTTATTCGTCGGAACTAAACATTGCATAGAACCAATCGTATTAAACATTTTATTGTCTATAAAGGTTGTTTTATGCGATAACCTTTATAACATTTTTTCTTTATCTTCAATATTTTCTGAGATATTCGCATGCTTTAGTTTACAGCCTAACCCCCACTCCTACTCATGTCATATTAATAATTCAATGACTGAAATCGAAACTGGAATAGAGAGGGGGGAGGAGGTGGAGTTAGAGAGAGGGGAATTCGAAACTTCATAATATCTCCACTATCATGAGTCGGATCGGAATATGTTATAGACCAATTTTTGTTACACTAGTGATGTTCTACAATTCTTGTATACATTTTTTCGAAACTAAAATACTAAGAAAATTATTCGTACTTTCTTGTTTCAGTTTTCAGTAAACCCTCACTTCTACTCGTCTGATTTTTATATAGAATATATGGCGAGAAGAGATCAATAGTGTGTCGTATAAACTCGTGGGAAATCTACTTATTTCATGCAAATTTCGAAATTAAACTCTGTAGGTTGTGGAGAATGAAGTTTCTTTTGATGGTGGTCTTTCTATCTTTTCCCAGTTCTTCTCAGCACACCTAATTATGGAATTTCCAATGGGAAGGCATATTTTTAATCAGCCTACTCAAGACGAATAGTCTAACATTATAGGCTTTTCCAGATCTTGGCAAAATGGCAAACCTTATTTCCATTAGTACTTCAAATGTTTAATAAGGACTCAACTTTTAGATCTATCCTTTAATATGTATCAATGTGATTATTGCTAGAATAAGTTTTTCTAAAATTAATTTATAACTAACCAGAAAAAGTGTAGCTTATTATAGTTTTTGAGATTTACGCCTTCAGGGTGGATCAGACCGAAAAAAACAACAATATAAAATCGTTTTAAAATTTGACTTTCTATGACAATTCGACATAAAAAATAGGGCTTTCCTTTGAAAATTCCTGATTAAGGTGGGCTGGAGAAGAACTGGAATAGGTTCGAAAGTTGAATAAACCGCCAAAAAAAGCTTTATTCTACATATCTAACACATGCTCGAGTTTCGAATTTCTCAAAAGTCTTGATAAAAATGGGAATGAGCATTGTTTATGAAAAACCGTGTGCGTGTCTCTCTCTCTATCCATCAAATATATATATATTAGAATATTTTCGCCATCTTAGGGCGCCAAATATAATGAAAAAAAACAACGTAAACATTAATAAAGGAAATTGGAAAATTATCTATTTAAAGTGAGCCAAGAGAAAAGAATGATTGTCAACTCTGATATATGCTTGTAACTCCGCTGAATGCCTGCACAAAACCGAGCAAACTGATGATTGGATAATGTAGAGAGCTGCGACGGAAATGTGTAGTTCTTCTCTGACTGCCGACCCCTGGCTCTTGCTTTCCCTACGCTGGCAAAAACAAGACAGAGGTATATAACAGTGACTGGACACTTGTTTTCCCTGCGCTGGCAAATACAATACAGAAGTATATGAACTGACAGAGGTATATAACAGAGACTGGGACACTTGTTTTCCCTGCGCTGGCAAATACAATACAGAAGTATATGAACTGACAGAGGTATATAACAGAGACTGAGACACTTGTTTTCCCTGCGCTGGCAAATACAATACAGAAGTATATGAACTGACAGAGGTATATAACAGTGACTGGACACTTGTTTTCCCTGCGCTGGCAAATACAATACAGAAGTATATGAACTGACAGAGGTATATAACAGAGACTGAGACACTTGTTTTCCCTGCGCTGGCAAATACAATACAGAAGTATATGAACTGACAGAGGTATATAACAGAGACTGGGACACTTGTTTTCCCTGCGCTGGCAAATACAATACAGAAATATATGAACTGACAGAGGTATATAACAGTGACTGGACACTTGTTTTCCCTGCGCTGGCAAATACAATACAGAAGTATATGAACTGACAGAGGTATATAACAGAGACTGAGACACTTGTTTTCCCTGCGCTGGCAAATACAATACAGAAGTATATGAACTGACAGAGGTATATAACAGAGACTGAGACACTTGTTTTCCCTGCGCTGGCAAATACAATACAGAAGTATATGAACTGACAGAGGTATATAACAGAGACTGAGACACTTGTTTTCCCTGCGCTGGCAAATACAATACAGAAGTATATGAACTGACAGAGGTATATAACAGTGACTGGACACTTGTTTTCCCTGCGCTGGCAAATACAATACAGAAGTATATGAACTGACAGAGGTATATAACAGAGACTGAGACACTTGTTTTCCCTGCGCTGGCAAATACAATACAGAAGTATATGAACTGACAGAGGTATATAACAGAGACTGAGACACTTGTTTTCCCTACGCTGGCGAAAACGAGACAGAGGTACATAACACTGACTTGAAACTTGTTCCCTCAGCTGGCGAAAACAAGACAGAGGTACAAAATAGTGACTTGAAACTTGTTTTCCCTTCGCATTTTTCGCTCCGACACTTTTTTAACTGATGTATTCATATTGTTTAGTTATTAGCCATTAGAAACTTGGCACCCCTACTCATTCTCCATTAACAATAAGCTGATAAAACGTCTTATGCCTAGCTTAAATATTAAAATTGTTTTC
This sequence comes from Riptortus pedestris, assembly GCA_019009955.1. NCBI lineage: Eukaryota > Metazoa > Arthropoda > Insecta > Hemiptera > Alydidae > Riptortus > Riptortus pedestris. Next base: position 197,603,004 of record CM032228.1, on the reverse strand, counting down.
AACAAACATTTACTACTTTAATGGACGTTTTATAACGTACAATAATAAAACTTTAAAGTAATAAGCCCACTATAATTTATAAAAAAGTCCATCACGCAGGGGCTAAACTAAGCAGATTTCCCACGTGAAGTTTAGCAATAGAGAAATCTGCATACTGGTAACACAACACCACCGTAAATACAAACGGTAATGAGAAATCTTTCTGATAATTTTAATGAATTCTCAACTGGAACGGCTTCTGAATTGTAAGAATAATTTATATTTTAATAACTCAAATTTTAGTAGTCCAAGAACTAAAGAAGGGGGGGGGCGGATGAACAGAACGTATTTGCATAAATCTCACAAAGTAACGAAGGTAAGGGAACGTTAGAAACGACAGGTAAGGTTAAAAGGGCTTCCACCAGAGTCGAATAGTTACGAAAACGGCCAAACTAATCCGAACGATACCCGACCACGTGTCCCACGACTTCATAAAACTGCAAATATCTCGGTTAATATTCAAGATAGAGAATACATGTATATAACAATATTTATAGTAAATTTAATTTGCAATAATATTGGTTCTATACAATTTTTCGATCCGATGCATAATAACGGAGATATTTCGAATTTTCGAAAATCCCCCCTCCCTCTGGTCCGATTTCAGCCATTAACGAACTTGATCTGTCTTTTTACATAAAACGGTTAAATATCGAGTTTCGTAACGATCAAACAAAAATTCCGACCGCTAGAGCATTATCAGATATATATATATATATATATATATATATATATATATATATATATATATATAATTTTGAACGGACCTCACTTTCGTCATCTCCTGGGTAGGATCGATGGACATTTGAAGAAAGTTTTCGAAAATCGCGTCATGAGTACGACCTCAATAGCTGATTTCCCTTGAGGGAAATCTGCTAAAAAAAAAATAAAAAGTCAAAAAACACAAAATAATAAGTCTTTGAATAAATAATAAGAATCGGATTGAAGCAGAGTTCACACAAAAACAACAGATCGCTCATAAACATAACTGCGAGGGTACGCCAATAATTTTCACACTAAACTAAAAGGTAATTGTGAGGTTGATGTACCCACTTTACAATTAGAGCAATTATTTTAGTTTAAATCGTTTAGGGCAACACTGTCACAGAGACCAGATGTCAGCTAGTAGGGGTTGGGTTAGAGTTGTTATTGTGTAGGACTAAGTTGCTACTCTATGAACCATAGATGAAGAGTGGTGTGAGGTCATCGTCAATAAATTTATTTTCTAGAGTCATCAATATCGATGCCGTACTAATATTTAAACGAGTTATAGAATGCTAAAGGTAAAATGTGTTACATGGTCGTAATTTAAGCAAGTGTTTAAATAAACATTCTGAATATGCCATTATTAGTTTTATGTTTATATACTGTTTCGCTAATTTGAATATTTAGGGAGTTATTTGCATATTTTATCTTTAAGTTAACCCCCACCACTCTCACTCGTAGGCTTTTCATTTCTTAACAATTGTAATACTAATCACATGCTGAACCTTTTGAATTATGATTACGTAGGCTTTTTATTAGTGGATAATTAGCGAATCGAGTTTGGGGTGGCATCAATGTATCATTTCAACATGTGAGAAATCAGTTTGGTTTCAACACTTATCACATCTTCGACGCCACTCATCGCCATATTCTTGCGCAAACACATAAACCCTTCGTCTCTTGTACTACTTCATGTCGTATTGATAACGTATAAAGCCCTGTACAGAAGATCTGGTATAATGTACATATACAATTACTAGGGGGTCACAGGATGGAAGGCAAAAGCAAGACACAGAGAGTTGGATCAACTTGCGAAGGAACCCAAGGCACACTTCGGACTTTAGAGCTACTCACTAATTAAGTAACTCTTGAGTAACCAACAGTATTTGTCGGTTTAGTTTAAAATTCTCCTACATTTCAATACTTATTAATAGTATAAATACCCAGAGCTTTAGCTGGTTAGAATTGTTATTCATCTCGACATATGGCACAAAAAAACCCTAGCTACTTTTACGATTTGTTTTCGGAGTTTTATCTCATGTATTTGTTCTCTCAAACCGTAACTGTCCTTAATCACTCGTTCTCATATCAAGTAGCCAAGCCCCAGATGTTTCTCCCACATAGCTACAGCAACCTATGTCTTCTCTGCTTGAGTATGACCACTAACTTCTTCAACCCTGTAAGCTGCTGCCTCATTGGTTCCCAAGGCTTCAAGGATTAAAAGAATAGTGCTAATTATACACTATTTTGGACTCGTTAAGTTATTAAACGAAAAATTATATATATGTGTGTGTGAGCGCGCGCGTGAGTGTCCAAAAAAAATCAATGTACAGACAGAGGTTACAATTTTGTGTACATCACAACACACACACACACACACACACACACACACACACGCACACACAAAGTTGTAGTAATTGAAGAAGATGTATGGAGGCTACAGATAAGTATCTTAACTAATATCCTTAATTGGTAATAGGGGCTTACGTTCAAGCGTTTACCTTAATCTCACATGGTAAACCTAGTGCGGCGAGTTCGATTCTCCTGGGAAATAGGAATTTATTTAGTGACGCATTAATTAAATATAATCCTTAGTCCTACTCTAGCTAGAAAATGGTGGTAATCTGTAGATAAACCATCCCAATTAGCCATAAAAGCAAACAGTGGATGTTAATAAATAATATTAATAATAAATGTTGGCATTATTGGCATTTATTTCAACTCACATTTACTATTACGTATATAATGAAGTGTATACAACTATAAGTAAACAGTGTGTGCTCGGATTGGTTTTGACAAAACATATGCACAATATATAATTTATTTAATTATAATAAATGCTATCCATGATTATGATTTGAATTCTTTATGGTGCGTCAAACAGCGGAGAGGGATTGATTAGAAACTCATTTTCATTTATTCTTCTAAACTAAAATTTCTATTCTATATTATCTGACCATCATTATGTAGTCAACAATGAATTCCCGGGTATCGCCGGGTACCTAAGCTAGTTTTAAAAAATTCGACATTTCATAATTCTTAAGCTGATTATAGCGAGTTTCCATCCTACACATCTCACATTAGCAATAAGACAATTATATCACCAACCATCTTATTTCAAGCTAAGGGTGGAACATGCAGAGAACCCGCCTGGATTAGCTCTAGCACCACGAAGTGGATGTTAATAAATAACAATTACAATTTATTTCAAGCTTAAATACACAAATTATTCCAGTGTCATAACAACTATTGAGAAATTTGCTTGGTTTGCGAAGTACCTGATATATAAAAAGCCCGTCACGCAAGGGCTGATTTCCCACGTGTTCCACGTATTTGCATTTATCTCAAAAAGTAAAAGTTTAATGAGAAGAATATTTGCATTTAAGATTCAAATAATGTACTTCAAGATATAAAAGCTTGTTGTTAATATGACATGAATAGGAGTTGGAGTTTACTGAAAGCAGAAAACTAAACAAATGCAAATATCTGTTAATAGTACGATTTTGAAAGAAATGCATATAACAACATTTATAGAATAATTAATTTGCAATAAGATTTGGTCTAAATACTTTCGATCCGACGTATAAAATAACGGAGATATTTCAAATTTTCGAAATCTCTCTCTAAACCCTCCCCTCCCTCAGATCCATTTCAGCCATTAACGATCTAGATCTTTATCTATATATATATAAAATTGTAACCTCTGTCTGTACATTGATTTTTTTCGCGAAATTTCACGATAACTTTTCGTTTCACATGTCATAGACACCATAACTGCATTTTGTTTCTTTGGTGTCTGTTTGTTTGTTTGTTTGTTTATTTGTTTGTTTGTTTATTTGTTTGTTTGTTTGTTTGTTACCTTTTCACGCATAAACGGCTGAACCGAATTTTATGAAACTTGGTATGTATATTACTACTAGCCCAACTTAGACTTTAGGCTATATTAATATTCTCTAAGACAAACAGGAGTGGGGGTTATAAGGGAGGCCTGAAATTAAAAATAGCGATATTTCGTTTCCTATTGCTTTTTCAGCAAATATGCACATAACAAAAGTTGTTTATTTTGTAATTTAGAGTAACTTTTGTTATATGCATTTTTGCCGTATACGAAAGTATAAATGCGTTATACGCTAAAACCTATAGCGGGAGTCCACAATTTTATTTGGCACAAAAGACTCAACCGAACTAAACCAAACTCGGTATGTGAATTAGTACTAACGCCTTCCTTATAATAAGCCATACTAACATTTCTAGGGACGGGCAGGAGTGGGGGTTATAAGGGAGGCCTGAAATTAAAAATAGCGATATTTCGTTTCCTATTGCTTTTTCAGCAAATATGCACATAACAAAAGTTGTTTATTTTGTTATTTAGAGTAACTTTTGTTATATGCACTTTTGCCGTATACGGAAGTATAAAGGCGTTATACGCAAAAAAATTATAGCAGGAGTCAATAATATTATTTGTCCCAAAACACTCAACCGAACTAAATAAAACACTCTGTATGTGTATTAGCACTAACGCCTTCCTTATAATAAGCCATACTAACATTTCTAGGGACGGGCAGGAGTGGGGGTTATAAGGGAGGCCTGAAATTAATAATAGTGATTTCCTATTGGGGTTTCGGCAAATATGCACATAACAAAAGTTGTTTATTTTGTTATTTAGAATTTTGCTCAACAATTCTTTTCAATATGAACTACCAAGTACCTCACCTGGAAAAATTAATTCAAATTATAATATATTATTATAATATTTTGTCCTTAATAATTTAAATCTATGCATAATGCACAGGAAACGGGAAATATGACAATATGGAGAACAGTGAAGTCTTACATAAGAAATTAATTTTATTATTAACAAATTCACGGAAACGTCGGGTATTAACCCTAAACTCTAGGACGGGTAAATGTCAAAATATTGTGCAAAGTACAGCCTTGCCAAAAAAATACCATCACCATTCAGCCTCAAATGAATTCCCGGGCGAAGCCGGGTATCTGAGCTAGTTTTTACATAAAACGTTTAAATATCCAGTTTGGTAACAAACCAACAAAAATTACAGCTAGAGCGTTAACAGACAAATATACAAATACGCACGCACGCGCGCGCGCACACACACACACACACACACACACAACACACACATACCAGTAAACCATCAATAACTGATTTTCCTCAATGAGAACTTGGGAAACAATAATGTAAAAATCCAATGTTGTCATACTTCACCCTCACACCGTTAGGTTTTATCTATAAATCAATTATATTTCTTCTGTTTGATTATTTTGTGATTCTTTTCATTGTTTACAATGTATCAGTCATGTATTTGTTGTCGATAAAACGCAGTTATATGATAAACAGAACTTCATTTATAACATTGTCATTAAACCATTAATGACTAATGTTTTGAGCTAAGTATTTCTTTGTCAATAGATAACAGGAATGATTTTCAAAATACTAAAACGAATTTAAGTATCTAGCAGCTGTCATAAAAACAGATTATCATTTCTTCGTCTAAAATAGTAAGATTGCTTCTTGGCACACATCAATCATTCACTTTTAGCAGATTTCACTTAAGGAAAATCAGCTATTGAGGTCGTACTCATGACACAATTTTCGGAAAATTTCTTCATCAAATGTTCATCAATCCTACCCAGGAGATGACGAAAATCAAAACTATATATATATATATATATATATATATATATATATATTTATATTTGTCTGTTAACGCTTTAGCAGTGGCAATTTCAGTTTGATCGTTACCAAACTCGGCTGAAATGGGACCAGTAGGAGAGGGGGATTAGTGGGAAATATTTCGAAAATTCGAAATATCCACGTTACTATACGTTGGAACGAAAACTTATATAGAAACGATTTTGGCACAAATTAAATGTTATATAAATATTGTTATAAACATTTATTCTCTATCTTCAATATTAACCAAGATATTTGCATTTTTTAGTTTGCAGCCCCTCCCCCCCCTTCTACTCAGGCCACATAAACAATACTGTGTTATATAATAAACCACTTTATTAAAGCTTAAATACCAAATATTGTTTTCAAGAAACCATTATTACACGAGATGTTCTTTGGACCCCCCCGCGCCCGTCTTAAGTATGTAGACTACTGAAATTTGAGTGATAGAAATAAAAGTTATTCTGATTCATTACAAATTACAGTACTAGATATAGTAAATATTTTTCAATTAATATGTTATATTCAGATATATTTGAGTAATTGTTTTTCTTTCCGTTGAAGATTTTTTCTATCTATTCGTTCAGCCCTGAGAGGTTGGCAGACCTGTTCGTTTATAATTCTGAAGCTTTCTGTTGGGAGGTTATTAAAATTGAATGAAAGATTTCTCACTTAATATTCACGTACCCGTATTTATTCACTTAATATTCACTAAATAACACCCTAAAATCCCACTCTGGCTAGAAAAGAGTGGTAACCAGTAGATAACCCGTCCCAATTAGCCTAAGTTGCAAAAAGTGGACGTTAATAAATAATAATATTTATTTAATTTAGTTTAATTTAATATTTACCAGTATTGACGTTGTTACCAGTATGCAGACTTATCTAATGTAAAACTTCGTGCGGGAAGCCTGCTTAGTGTACGCTGCCCCTGCTTTTAGCAGATTTCCCTTAAGGGAAATCAGCTATTGAGGTCGTACTCATGACGCGATTTTCGAAAAATGTCTTCAAATGTCCATCGATCCTATCCAGGAGATGACGAAAATGAGGTCCGTTCAAAACTATATATATATATATATATTCTGTTAACGCTCTAGCGGTCGCAATTTTTGTTTGATCGTTACGAAACTCGATATTTAACCGTTTTATGTATAAAGACAGATCAAGTTCGTTAATGGCTAAAATCGGACTAGAGGGAGGGGGGGGTTTAGAGGGGAGGATTTTCGAAAATTCAAAATATCTCCGTTATTATGCATCGGATCGAAAACTTGTACAGAACCAATCTTATTGCAAATTAAATTTATTATAAATATTGTTATATACATTTATTCTCTATCTTGAAAATTAACCGAGATATGTGCATTTTTATGAAGTCTGTGGTCGGGTATAGATCGGATTAGGTCGGCCGTTTCCGTAAGGGCTCGGATCAGGTGGAAGCTTCTTCAAACCTTACCTGTCGTTTCTAACCTTACCTTACATTCGTTACTTTGTGAGATTTATCCAAATACGTTCTGTTCATCCGACCCCCCCCTTCTATAGTTCTTGGACTACTAAAATTTCAGTTATTAAAATATAAATTATTCTTACAATTCAGAAGCCGTTTCAGTTGGGAATTTATTTTAATTAACTGAAAGATTTCTCATTATCTAATCACGGTGGTGTTGTGTTACCAGTATGCAGATTCTCTATTGTAAAACTTCATGAGGGAGATCTGCTTAGTTTAAGCAGCCCCTGCGTGACGGACTTTTTAATGACCGTGTGCTCCTGGCTTCCCAGGTCTTCTAGTAAGCTTTGTGATGGGCGATTCATGACAATGATTGATTCGATGAATCATAAGATCCTTTCCTGTCCCATGCAATTCATGAAAAAGAATTGTTGCCAAACATGCGATTTTTTTTGCATCCATCGATTTAAGTGTTTCACTTGTTATGTCAAAGAATCATCATTTAGGAGGGGGGATTAGTGGGAAATTTTCGAATATTCGAAATATCTCCGCTACTATACGTCAGATCGAAAATTTGTATAGAATCAATCCTATTGCTAATTAAATTACTATAAATATTGTTATATACATTTATTATCTATCTTGAATATTAATTTGCATTTTTCAGCCTACAGCAAACCCCCACTTCTACTCATGTTACATAAGCAATACTCTGTTATGTAATAAACCACATTATTCGCAGCTTAAATACCAGATATTGTTTTCAAGTACCTTTATTATACGAAATACACGCAAATTGTTCCAGTCACTCCGCCCCTGTCTTGCTCTTGTACTACTAAAATTTGATTGGTTAACATAAAAATTTGTTGATTCATTGTAAATTACAGTACTAGATATAGTCAATAGTTTTTAATAAAATTGAAATGTTATATTCCGATATATTTTAGTAATTGTTTTTCTTTCCGGTAAGAGTTTGGCAGAACTGCTTATTTACTTACAGACGCTTCCCGTCGGAAGGTTTCTCATAACCGTTTTTATTTATTCTCTTAATATTAATGGTGCTGTTGTGTTAGCAGTATGTAGATTTATCTATTGTTAAACTTCACGAGGGAAATCTGCTTAGTTTACGCAGCTCCTGAGTGACGGACTTTTTTAATATCAATATCAGGCCACTCTTTCTCTATAGTAAATATCGAAAAAACTAAATACATCTCTAGGTATCTAGGGTTACCAGGTGGGTCATGAATCTACTGAGATTGATATTAAAGATGGCAACATTTTGTTTTTTTATTAAAGATTGACACAACCATCTGTTGAGCGACTGCCTAGAGAAAAGATCGTCAGTTTGGCCTTACAAAAGATGAAGTTTCTAATCAAGGTTGCATGAAAACGTTCTCTGTCTGCATAAAACAAAAAAAAAAGACTGGCATGCCAATAACCCGTTTCAAAAATCACCGTATAGTTCACTCTTTTTCCGTTTCTTGTTTTTTTTTTTTTTTTGCATTTCGCTTTTTTAATGACACTTGAATAATGAGTAAATCGCCGGCGTTGCGGAACTCATTTAAATAAATATAAATAAAAAAAAAAACTGCTGAGAAAATTCAGAGAGTAGTAAGGACTTAAAATCCCCAAGTGTTAAAAACCAGGAAAACATGCATAGTCATTACTCAAGGATTAATTAACCACAACAATTAGTATCTATATTCAATTAAAATCATTATTACAATGCACTCTTCATCCTAAGGAGAAACACAAGATGTCAGTTAATGAGTGGGTGTATAGATATATTTTAACGTGATTTCATCCCTAACTAATCCTGAACTTCGACAAAAATAAACAGATTAATGGTTCAGAGAGAGCTGAGTCAGATGCTGCGTACAGGTATTAATCTTCAAAGGGATTTGAAGAAGTGACATTGACATGCAGCAGGCCTTCCCGCTTTCTCATTTAATTGATTATCAAGCTTTTTATCACAGACGAGTGAAGATTTACAATGAAGCAGGAACACATGCGTACTCTGCTAGAGACGCCTTCACTCCATGGCTCATTGATTGGAGGACGACCTAAACAAACGTCCCACACTCAGGGTCTCGTAAACTAAGCAAATTTCCCATGATAAATGCAAATGATACGCTGGTCATCTTATCTTTCCAGCTATTCTCTATTTTCCCCGTAGTAAGAAACTCATTTAAACAGCAAATCGGAATTGGAATATAATCTGGACATGAGATATTTAGTGACTCAGGCACTCATGTGAAAAACGGATGAGAAGAAGTTGGGGTTTACTGAAGGCTGAAAAAGAAAACAAATAACTCCATTATATACGAGAACTTACTGATATTTAGACAACAAAGATATTTCGAATTTTCGATCCCCTCCCCTTTGAGGTAATGACGAAGGAGATCATTAATGTTAACAGAAACTAATATACCTTTCAACGTCTTATTCGAATATTTAATACCAAATATTGTTTTAAACGCACAGTGTGGTATACATGCACATAGGAAATCTGCTTAGTTTACGCAGCCCCTGCGTGACGGACTTTTAACTTAATTAAAAAGAAATGTGGTGGTGCAAAATTATTTCATTTCAAATTTATATAAGAAATCCAGTCTAATGGATTCATACAACATAATTTATAGATTGTTACATGGAAAAAAAATCCTGTATAAATCTTCTTTATTTCTATCAGGTACGGAGAAATTTGGATTTTTTTTCGAAAATGGGGTTGTGTACAATTCGACGTTGTAACAGTCCTAAATCTAAAATTTCAACAAACTAATGCTAGTCGTTTTTGAGTTATGCGGACATCTCATAGACACATAGAAATTAGTCAAGACGGAATCAGGGAGGGCCAAACACATTAGCCATCATTGATCAATATGTACTGGCAAATGAAAGAAGCCTAAAGGAAAATTTTCTCGAGTGATAGCAATGTCAAATATTGTCTGTGTTGCTAATTCATATTATGCAGAAGGGGAACCCCCAACTCAATTATTCGTTTCACTCAAATATCAGGTATTCGCTTCAAGTACCATGGTCTTTAGACACATGCTTACTAGATTTCTGAGTATAAATTGACACTACAGACATAGTCCTTTTATATTTGGATAAGTATTTATTAACGATTTTTTTTAAGGGAATAAGCGATTGCCGCGGTAGTATGGAAGATCTAGGACCAAGATCATTTTTCATTTTGATGCCGGTGACATATATATATATATATATATATATATATATATATATATATATATATATATATATATACGCGCGCGCGCACACACACACTTATTAAACTTTTTAGCCAAAGAGCCAAATATGGACATTACAATTTCAAAAAAAAACATTGGGAGCGAAATCTGCTTGTTTAGTAAACTTTTATTACACTAAATAAGTAGTACATCAACTAAAATTAAATTTCATACTTAATAAATATTTATTAATACGAACAATGCGCTTGCATCTCCTTGGAAAGTTTTGAGTACTCAGTCAAGTTCGTATGTTGTTGTTTTTAATTTTAGGCATGACTCCAAGTTCTCATCAATAAGACAACTCCTCAGTTTATTCTTGATAATGTTCATGCTTGAAAAAGATTGTGGGCATATATATGTAGAACCGAAAAGGGAAACGAGGCCAGAGCCACACTTGAGGACTCAAAGAGCCACATGCGGCTCTGGAGCCGCACTTTGCCGACCACTGTATAAGGCTCAAATCAAATAATTAATTTTAAATTTTATTTGAAAATTGGGTTCAGGTAGCCATGTGTGATAAAGCATTGACCTTAATCTCGCAGTATAAACCTAGAATGGCGAATTCGATTCCCGTCTGGGCAGTAGGAATTTATTTAGTGACGGAATTCATTAAATAAAATCCTTAGTCCTACTCTGGCTAGGAAAGGGTGGTAGCCTGTCTATAACCCGTCCCAAGTAGCCTTCGTTTCAAAAATTGGATGCTAATAAATAATTTTATTTTATTTGAAAGTATTATAATTTATTGATTTTCAGACTTTATCTAACTTCAGCGGATTAAACAGCTACATTAGGCACCGACTGCTTCTCATTCGAATTTTATTTAAAGCATCACAATAAAGTATGCATTAAATTTTCGTGTCCAGCTTGAATTTTCTGGGGAAAAATGGAATAGAGAGTGGGACGATCAGTGTCGTCTTGCAGCAGCTGGGAAATCTGTGCAGATCACGCAGTTTCTTCCAGAGGTTGTTTAAACAGGTTTGAGGTAGTCACCGTAACAGTACAACAGTGGCTCTCTAAGATTGGAATGCCAACAAGTTATGTAAGAGGAAGAAGGAGTCTACAAGAGCTTCAAGGTCTAAAGGCTACGAGTAAACCTGGTTTGTAAATTTAAATACCCAGGACATAGACATCACAGTATAGACCAACACAAAGCACGCGACACTCTAGGAATGCCTAATCTAGGCAGATCTATCCCGTGCAGAGTTGGAATAACATACAGTTGACGTAATATAAGATTCAATTATTTATTCAACTCTGAGTAAGAAAATACTTAAACAAATATTTGAACATTGGAAATTTCCATACGAATAAGAACCCTATGAAATCCAAACTTCAAATTTATGCTGAACATGCGTTGATTAGTGAGACAATTGCTGATAATCTCAATAGGCGATTTCCCTTAAGGAAAGTATAACTGCACAGATGATATTTAGGGATTTAATAGCCTAAACTTTGCTTGTGTAACTGAGAGGGTTTTCAGGAGAATGGGGACGGTAGGTTTGTTAACGGAGGCTGCGCAATCTAATTAGATTTCTCATATGCCGGAATGACATGCATATAACATCTGTGAAGGTCCAAAACAAACGCCGTCAAAAGCACATTCTATTCTTGAGTTCTACCTTTATAATAAATCTAAGGTAATGGAGTATTGATTTTTAAGCTGGACACGAGATGTGATCCCCACTTCAACTCATTTCACTTAAACCATCTGATCTGTATCACACATTTCGTTCCCTATTTTTTCTTAATAAAATACTATCGTTAACAAGAATGAAGTTAAAGCTGGAGACAAGAGATGTTTAGTGATATAGTTGCTTTAAAATTGTAAAGTAGGAGTGATGGGAGGGAGGGAGGTACTTAGGCCCGAAAATGAAAAAAATACAAATAATCGGTAAACAACAGGTTTTGTACATCACCTGGAAAAAATAATTCAAACAATGTTAATATTTTGCCCTTAATAATTCAAAGCTATGTATAGTGCACAGGAGACGGTAAATATGGCAATATAGAGGACAGCGAAGTCTCACATAAAAAATTAATTTTATTAATACCAAATGCACAGCAACGACGGGTATAAACCCTAAACACTGGGACGAGTAAAATGTCAAAAGCCTCAAATGAATTCCCGGGCGAAGCCGGGTATCTGAGCTAGTATATATATATATATATATATATATATATATATATATATATGTGTGTGTGTGTGTGTGTGTGTGTGTGTGCTCGTGTGCGCACATTTATTTGGAAAATACTATTAATGCTCAAGTAAAGAACAAGCTCTTGAATAACAACTGTAGGGTATCATTTATCAACAAAATTGGTTATATAAAATTTCTCAATAAGACTAATAAGAACAGGCACTCTTCAAACTTTGAGCAGAAGCGAATTTGACTTTAGCTTTACAGGAATGTTGTCCCACATCACGTGGGAAATCTGCTTAGTTTACGCAGCCCCTGGGTGACGGACTTTTTTTAAAAACTGTTTGTTCACATTAAGAAATATAGAAAAATAAACAAAAAGTTTCATCATGAATGTTCAATTTAAGACTGACTATAAAAGTGCTTTTAGTTTAATAGGAATATTACGATACCGGTACACTACAAGTATTTGTTTATTAAAGGCGAAGAAACTCACAGGCTTATGAATCATCCTGTATTTCCAATTCTAATAACCGACTACAATAACGGCCATAGAACTCATTAATCTGTAATATTAAACTTGTTGTTATATTTAATATGATGATAATATAAAAAAATGTATCATCACCAGGAATATTAAATATAAAAAATGTAGGGGGCTTAGGTTAGTCATGTGAGTTAAAGCGTTGACCTTAATCTCACAAGGTAAACCCTGAGTGGCTGGTTGATTCTCGCCAGGGCAAAGGAAATTATTTAGTGACGGAATTCATTAAATAACATCCTAAATCCCACCCTGGCTAGAAAAGGGTGGTAACCTGTAGATAATCCGTCCCAATTAGCCTTAGTTGCAAAAAGTGAACATTAATAAATAATAATAAACGAAGTTGGTGTGAAAATTTTTAAATTATTTTTTGACAAAGCCCCATGAATAACATGGGAAGAATAATTCAAATTTAGCCACAAAGGGGCTTTGTTAATTTCCCACGTGTAAGAATATCATAAGGAATTATATACCTAGCACATTACATTCTTTATATAACTGCTTGTAACAAAGCAATGCAAAGAAAAAATTTGATTTTATTTTTAAAAACAAGTTACATATATAAATTTGAAGTTGTCTCAATTCAATTATCTTCTAGGTAGGATTAATGGGCGTATTTATATTTTCCAAATGTTGCGTATTACAACCTCAATAGGTGAATTCCCGTGATTGAATTTGAAACGAAATGAGGACTGAGGAGGCTGTCTCTTGCAGCAGCCAATGCGGTGTTGAAAAGGCCAGCGCCCAGGGCGGAACGTAAATTTCTCATTATTACCCGGAATATAAAGTGTTATTAAGTTTCCATATGTAGATGTCATTATTTTAGCAGATTTTTGCACACATGACGCGAGTCTTGAGAAACATTTTCAAATGGCAATAGGTCCAGACTGACTATTTTCGATCTCATATTTAAACGTTCAATGTAAAAATAAATAGCCGGTTCGTTAATGGTGGAAAGTGGAGCAGGAGTAAGGAGTTTTAATGAATTGCTCGTAACTGTCCTAACCATGTGCTGAATACCAAACGTGTCGCTGGATTTTTACTAACAGTTAAGGTGATAATAGGTGATACAAGCCCTAGATGTCACTCTTACTTTCCGGTGCTCAGAGGACTTCAGACGACTCCTTTCTGAAAAAAGAGCCTGATGTTTTTATCTGTAGGTTTAGTGTTGAACTTGTATACTCCATAAATTGTAAGAAAATTAAATTACCTTATCTATCTATCTATATCTATACATATAAAATTCTATCGTCTGTTTGTACATTGATTTTTTTCTCCAACTTTCACATACATTTTCGTTTCACATAGCACTGGAATTATTAGAATTGCTTTCTACTCCGGATTGGTTTTTGACCGGAAATATGTATAAATGATCATAATAAATGATATAATTATAATAAATGCTCTCTATGATTTGAATTATTCACGGTGTGTCAAATGGTGACGAAGGATTGTTTAGGAACTTATTTTGATTTATTCTTTCAAAACTAAAATTTCTATTCTATAAGCCGCGCACAGTTACCCAACCCTTACGGAAACATAATATGCCCAGAAGGAAAGTATAGTTGTACACATTGAAGCCTTACCAAAAAGAAATACAGTCATCATTCAGTCTCTAATGATTTCCCGAGCGAAGCCGGGTACCTTAGCTGGTCCGATAGAAATTTGATTATATAGGTCTGGGAGAATTATATTCACTAAAAATATTAGGTACCAAAATAAATAAGTAAAAAATTGAAAATAGAAAGAAACTGATAGCACAGATATGTGCAGAGCCTCAATTGAGGCGAATCATCTCCATAGTACTATTCAAATAAAATTCTTAAATGACTATATATATTTTTTTTCTTTCTAGTCATTATGGCTACATTATTATTAAGAACCCAACCATCGATAAATTTCGAACAAATTGTCATCTCTGTGAAGTCCATAAAATAATGTTTAAAATACAGAAAGATAGAAAGGTAATCCTAAATAATTATTGTTTCGCAATCTTCAGTGCTGATGAAATAAAAGATTTAGTATTATTTAATTTCGGAAAAATAACTTAGCACTATCGAGCTATTTGCAAAGGACTTTCGTTACGATGCTCACATTTTCACTATTTAATATATTTAACACGCACACTAAATACAATAGTTGTGGTTTAATACAATATCATAAAAAATGAGGCATTAAATGTTGCGAGTGCCTTAGAGATTTTGAGAAAACTGAATAAACTTGAGGAACAGCATTATTGCAATTTAGTAATGGTTTTAGAAACCTTCAAGATCAATACACGACACAGTTTTCTCGCGCTGGAAAAATAACTTCTTCATATGCCAATTTAAAGATAGAAAAAAATAAATAAATTTAGAATACGCATTTTTATTAACATATATAGACTCATTTTTACTATTTCGGAGATAGCATAATAGGTTGTAAGGGCGTAAGACTTGCATCTAAAGGCGGAAGAGTAGCGAGACTCTAGAAAATGTGTCCGTTATGCGAACCTGATTGGGTATGTGGAGGGCTGGGACTGCATATAAATAACTCACTAAACCATATGGCCAAGAGGATCCGCCTTCCCAACGCATGTTGATCGATAGCTTTGACCTACGATTGCATTCGATGCAAACAGACGGTTACACAACGACTTACAATTTTAGGAATTCGAATACATAGAAACTTTTAAATCAACCGTGATGCCGTTTTGAATGAGAAGCCGCAGGTAAAGATGAAAAAATGACAATAGGCAGCAAAAATTATAGTAACTTCAGGTCGGGGACCATTTATTATTAACATTATGTTCTTAACATTAAACTGACTGATTGAAATATGCTTTCGGCCCACTATTTTTTTTTTCTGTTTAAGCACTTCATCAGCTGCCTTAGCAGAGTTTCTTCATCTTTGTCTATCTTGCCTGGACAATGGCTTTTGCTTTTTTAAGTTTACGTAAAACTGCTGAGCTCATTAATTCACACAAACCACAAGGGTTTAAATGATCTCTCTGATTCTACACAAACTAGCGCTCCGCTCCGGGTGGAGGTAGGATATAAAACACAATCATTGGAATATACCTAATAATACGAACAAGTTACTGCTTTCACCAGTGCATATAAGCAGATTTCCCTTAAGGAAAATCACCTATTTATTACTTGTACTCATGAGGCGATTTTCGAAAAATTCACACATCATTCAATGTGTAATAGTCTCCCCCCCCCCCTCCCAATAATAGAATGTGCAGATTATCACAATCAAATTTGGGAGATGTTAATTTGATATGTATAGGTTAGTTAGAAATATATTGTTGACTATGCAACACACCAAGTATTCCTCCAGCAACTACTCTGGACTTTCCCATGTGGAGAAGTAATACTGATAGTTAATAATTTTTTAAGATAAATTATAGCCGGACCCTTTTTTTTTTTACTACGTGCACCCTCATGAGCGCTAATAGCATAAAAAGGAGTTTGTAGCCTGTGTCAGAGAGAGTGTGTTTGCTGTTATCGCTCTAGCGGTTAAAATTTTTATTTCAACCCCGATTCTAGGCGCCAGGAGGAAATAAGGAAATAGAAAATTCGAAAAGTCTTTGCTATTATGAGTTGAACAGAAAAATATTACAAATCCTATCACATTGAACATTTAATTATATACTGCTACTCTTCTAAACATGTTTTCTCTAACTCGAACGTTACTTGTATTTTTTTAGTTTCAGCCTTCAGTAAGCCCCCACGTTCTACATCCTATTTTCACTTAAAACAACTATATCAATAAATATCTCAAGACCAGCATAAATTGAAATTCCTGTTTATATAGAATTCTTGTCTGGGAGAAATAGAGAATAGGTGGTGAGACGAGATTAGCAGTATGTCATTCCAGCACTAAGGAAAGCTGCTTGGTTTACGCATTCCCTGCGCGAGGGAGATTGTTTTCCTATTTTTCCATATTAACCTTAATGGAAATCATCTACTGAGGTGGTTTTTATAATACGATTTCCGAAAAATGTTTTCAGCGCTCCCACTTTACATAAGGTAACTGATTTCTTCAACTAAGATAGTAAGTACACACTAACAGATGTCAGTATATATTTATTTTATTGACGTCTAGGTAGTTAGATTAGTAGCACATATGATTTTATTTCATTTATTTTTTTTGAATTCAGTTAATCCTACAAAAAGGACATCTAGGACCGTCAGCATGGGACTGAAATTTTAGGCATACAAAGCTGTTATGGAATCTCTATATACTCCAAGTATTAGAATAAGTTAATTTTACAAGACATTTCGCAGTACACCGTGGGGTTTCCTGCAGCAATGTTTTCCCCTTGATGCCCCATTCTTAATCACACTTTCTGAGTTCTAACTATTTTAAACTAGAAGAATTTAGTTTTGAGGAAGAGCAGATTTTGAAACAAAAATACAAAATTTCAGTGTATATTCCCAGTTCATTAGTCCAGCGGCTCCATAATAAATACAAAATGCCTTCACCGCTTATTTTGAATATATTAGTTTTAATATTCAAAATAAGCGAAGAAAACATTTTGTTTAAATTTATAATGGAACCGCTGGTCTAATGAACTGGGAATATACACTGACATTTTTAGATTTTGATTCAAAACATAAAAGTCAGGAATCTAATGAAAAACGTGGAGTTTTATTCAATATGACGCAGTTTCAAGGCATCTTACTGTGAATGAGCTCAAGGTTTCTTCCACTAGCATTCCAAATCTGGATATACAGCTTGCTAAGACGTCTGTGCAATGTCCGTGATAAGTTATGACATCTAGTAAACGCATTAAGACCTAAATACACCATTCATCTTTATTAGGATATTCTAGATACTACTCAGAAAAGTGAAAAAAAAAATTATTCACGACAAGTCCAATAATTCTTCATGTTGGAATATGTTCAATAAAGTATCGTAAAAAAATGAACAACTTTTGAAAGCAATATTTCTATCATAAACATGCTGAAGTGACTATACGTAAAATTTGAAATTGTGGTTTCATTATGTAAAAATAGAGAGTGCTATGGAAAGTTGAAACTTCTTTATAGAGATACGTAACCAAAATAAATTTAGAATTAAGGAAAAAAAGTTGAAAATTTATTTTATATTATTGGTTCTGATTTGTAGGCCTTTATCAGACATAGGCCAGGAAATAAAATGGCATAGGTTGAGTTACAAGACTCCAAAACATACTTTACTTTAGTCTTTGTTACTCATTATCAACCATTTATTTCCTGTTCTAGTCTTGTTGGCCCTGTAACTCATTGTACACCATTTTATTTATTGTTTAAGAATTCCTGACTCACTTACTCTTTGTATAATATTTTATTTACTCTCCTAGCTCTGGTGAAGGTATGAAAATCAGCCCGAAACGATGGCAAAATAAACACATCATCCCTAAAGGTGTCTTCCTTGACCGAAACCCAATAATCTCTTTGCATTCATTAATGACGTTTAGTTGCAGTGCTACAATTTGAATAGTTTTTATATGTGATAAATTTTTATGCCACAATCATAATAAATAAAATAAGAGTAAATAAAATCACAATTATTCCCTCAATTCGAGAGAAGGAAAAACCTTACAGCCGTAGTGTTCATGAGAAAAACCCTAAATTTCACCAACGATCAATACCTATTCTACTCCTTTAAACTTCGCTTATCAAATTAACCAAAGGTTTCAAAAATTGGTATGCCCGCTGCGGGTAATTATTAACAATAACAGGCCAAGAAATAAAAGTTGTTTTCAATGTTTTCCCAGCACAAGGCCATTCATCCCTTACTGTCGAGTTTAGGTGCTGTCAGCGGGCTCTTATGACATGCACCTGAAGACGACAGTAATCCGTTGAAAGGTCTTGTTCTGAATTAATTACAATTATCCTTCCCATATAGTTTAAGAAATATAAAGTCAATTATAACTGGAATGTCAACAATCTAAGTTCAGCATATTCAGCAGACAAAATATTGAAAGAAATAGTTTACACACCTTCAGCAGAGTAATGTTCTTTCTCCTCAGCATATACAAAATTTTAATAGAAGATTTTCGGTCTGTCTTAAAAACACCTACCAATCATGCAGTTCAACATTTATGCATCCGAACTATGGGAGCGGATTTAACTATGGAAGGTGCAGGGAAATGTGTATAGCAAAGCCTTACAACGAATATTACAAACACTCATGAAGTAAGCATGATTTAATAAAATTCTATTCGTTTTCTATAGCAATGTTCTATTTAAAGATATATAACAAATAATTCTAAGTCATTTTTTAATTTAAACTCGTAGGCTCGAATACAATGTGCAATATGAATTTATTTAGTGACGAACTCATTAAATAAAATCCTTAGTCCCACCCTGGTTAGGAAGGGTAGTAATCTGTATATAACCCGTTCGGATTTAGCAAAAAGCGGATGTAAATAAATAACATACTTAAATATATTATACGTTTTTTATAAATTTTCAAAAACTAAATTTATCAGATGAGTTTTGACCTTCGTCAACCAATACACGTTTATTTATTCTTAGAATTAATTGATTCATATAAATTTTGCGTTATCATTATTTAGTCCATACAAGGAACCTCGAGTAATCATTGACTATACATATGCAAATCCAGTTCTGCTCCAAATATCAATTTTTAAGTTTGTTTTATGATATGTTACGTATTTATATATATGCGCGCGTGTGTGTGTGTGTGTGAGAGAGAGAGAGAGAGAGAGAGAGAGAGAGAGAGAGAGAGAGAGAGAGAGAGAGAGAGAGAGAGAGAGAGAGAGAACACACAGAAGATCGTAAACCTAAAAATAGATATCTGGATCAAAACAATAGTCGTAAAGTCAATGAAATATGTAACAAAACACTTTTAGACAATTTAACTCCAAGCTCAAACAGCAGGTGGAATGTTGCCCCTAACATCTGGAGGGGCGGAAGCCATTAGCCACACCAGCATTTCCTTACCCTTGAATGACCACTATGTACAACTAAAACACTCTCGTTCACATAATTACTAAAGCAAAAATCTGATGTGGGCAACACAAGACTTCCTTGTACTCCTATTGAATTATATTAACAAAATGTTATTTCATTTGAGTCACATATAATAATATCACTTTCCAATGCGTCGGATCAGAAAATATCAAAGAAAAGAATTTATAATCCCCCCATCTAATATGTGTGCAAAAATTTGATTTGTATTATATTTCACCCTTCTGTAACCTATCCCGCCCCAATAATCGATTTTGATGATGGACAACTAGACATTATATCATATAATCCTAACAATGAAATTTCAACATTCTAAAACAGGGGTCGCGCCGAAACTAGTAAAAATATGGCCAGGGAGGGGTAAAACGGATAATTCCGTATAAATATGAAAACCAATAATTTTCGCGATTACAATACTTGCTCTACCACGTACAAGGAACTTAAAAAAAAATATATAAAAGGAAATGAGAAGGAAGAAAGACGTCAAAACAAGGAATTTTTATACAATACCAAAACATAACGATGTCCTACTTACTTACAATTTTAAAGAAAAATTAAAAGTTGCTTATATATAACGACACCCTCTCCCCTTACAACATTTAGGGCCAAAGTTTTTTTTTTACATTAATCTAGAATTACTTTTCGATTAACTAATGTTATACCCTCAGGAAAAATCTCAATTATTAATAGTAAAAACATTGGGAACCTTGTATCTTAAATTATTTGTTCCTATTATGAAATTACAATATTAGGTGCCCAGTGTTCCTGGGAAACTCTTTATGAGACTGAATACTGATGGAATTTTGTTAAGGCTTCACAATATTTTTCATTTCTCGTATAGTTGTTAAAATGGCCTACGTAGGTGTTTGGTTACTCTAGCGAACTTATGGAATTTTTTAGTCTAGAAGAGAAAGTGAAAATGAGTCCCCGACCAATGCTTCACTGTTTAAGAAACCATGGACAATGAAAATATAGCACGAGTACCATTCGTCATTATTAAGATAAAATAATAAAATAAAATAACCCCGGACGATAAAGTTTCTGTCTTGTCAAAAGCTGATCGGGGCACGCTTGTATAAGCACTTCAGGCGAATAATAATTAAGTGTATATAACTCTACTCACGTGAAAATCTCACATTAATAATTTAATAAATATCACAATTAACTGTGTATAATTCCTCACAACTTCCGCTCTCCCTTGAGCAAAATCTGCATTGGCTTCTTTAAGGTATTTATTATAAAATTTAAACAGTCGGAATGCACTAATAATCCACATTTCTAGGGGAAACAATATTGTTAAGAGCCTTAAAAAAGATTAGAAAATCTGATGTGACCTCCAATGAAATTAAATAAACAGAATGTTATGCTGCACTACACTTAAAATTATTTACAATATCTCCATTCTTATGCATCGAACCAAGAAATGTCATAGAACATAATTTATAGATCTTGCAATTTTAAACAAGAAGAGTTCTATAAAAATTCTGTTTTACCCCTAATTGGTAGGGTGAAATGTCTATTTATTTATTTCCACCCCCTTAGCCGATTACGATCAAAAAGGAGGTGCACAATTACACGTTTTAGCAGATTTCCCTTAAGGGAAATCAGCTATTAAGGCCGTACAAATGATGCTATTTTCGAAATTTTACATCAAATGTCCACCTATCCAACTTAGGAGATGACGAAAATGAGGTCCGTTCAAAACTATCTATTTATATATATATATATATATATATATATATATATATATACACACACACACATACATACATACATATACTTGTCTGTTACCTCTCTAGCGGTCGCAATTATTGTTTAATCGTTACGAAACACGATATTTAGTCGTTTTATGTAAAAAGAAAGATCAAGTTCGTTAACAGCTGAAATTGGACCAGGGTGAGGTAGGGTTTAGAGGGAGAGAATTTTGTAAATTCGAAATATCTCCGTTACTAAAAGTCGGATTGCAAAATTGTATAGAATCCATCTTATAGAAAATTTAATGTACTATAAATATTGTTATATACATTTATTCCCTATCTTGAATATTAACCGAGATATTTGCATTTTTCAGTTTTCAGCCTTCAGTAAACCCCCTCTTCTATTCGTGTTACGTAAACAATACTCTGTTATATAATAAACCACATCATTCGAAGCTTAAATACCGAATATTGCTTTCAAGAGACATTTATTATACGAGATACAGGCAAATATGTTCTGGCGACCCCCCCCCCTTCCTAAGTTTTTGGACTACATAATTTTGATTGTTTGAGATAAACTTGTTCTGATTCATTATTAAATACAGTGCTAGATAAGTAAATAGTTTTCAATCAAATTAATACTTTATATTCAGATATATTACAGTAATTGTTTTTCTTTCCGGTAAGAAGTAGGCAGAACTGTTTGTTTACATTTCAGATGCTTTCTTATTATCGTTCTTAGGAGGTTTCTTATTATCGTTTGTATCTATTCACTTACGGTGGTGTTGTGTTACCAGCATGTAGATTTATCTATTGTTAAACTTCAAGAGGGAAAACTGCTTAGTTTACGCAGCCTCTGCGTTACGGGCTTTTTTTGTTATGCGAGATAAGTATGCTCAGATGTCACGCTGAAACTAGCCAAAATAGGTTAAGGATGGGTCAAAACGGATAATTACGAAAAAAAAAAACTTATATTCAAAAATATTCATTCTAAAACTGCAATTGTGACTCGAATAATATCGGAGTCATTAGAGTGGATTGAACATTCAGGTGTCTATTCCTACTCGTGTAATTCTTATAATAGTTTATTACTATACTCTGCCTCAAATAAAATCAGGTATTATTGAAAAAGCAGTTTGATGATGACTCAGAGCAGCGTGTGAGAAATCAATCAAATGTGCACGAGAGTAATGTGGGTTGTTTAGGCAGAATTTGAGTGCATACTTTTAGCAAATTTCACATAAGTGAAATCAGCTATTGAGGTTGTACTCATTACACGACATTCGAAAACATTCTTTAAATGTCCATTGATCCTACCTTGGAGATGACGAAATGAGGTCTTACAAATTTATAATATATGTATTCATTAAAAATGACTGTCCTTAAACAAATTTATCGTGATATCTAAGATGCATTGTTGATTAACGCCAAGGAAGAATAAAAGCTGTTTTTAGATGGCCCTTTCGTTACGGTGGAAGGAAGCAGTTATTTCTATACAATGAGGATATTATAGAGGACGAGATGAGTAAAAATAATGTCTTTTGTTCGGCCTTAATAAAAAAAAACTTAACTAGCAAGACCAAATATTTTGTTAATAATGACAAGGGTAGCTGAGATTCTGTGAGGTCGATTAACTCTTGCCCATCCAAAAATGATGTACCAAGAAGGCTTGGGAAAGGTTCTCGAAGGGGATGTGATTAGGAACTTACCGTAGAGTAGCATAAACAAAAAAAAAATGAATGACAACAAAAATGAACTTTATACATTTTTACAACAGAGTGGGATGTCAACAAGAAGTTACTTACAAGTTATTGTAGTTCAACAAAATTCCTTCAAAGATCTTCCTTTAAGCGTTGGATACTCTAAACGTACTACACAGTATTTGGTATTTATGATATAAAATATTTTAGAAACGTTTTGAAAGCTAAAAAATACATATAAAATTAAATGCAGAAAAACGTGGTATTTCGAGCTAAAGAATACGTGTAAGCTTTCGATGTAGCAATAATAAACATACCTTATCGAATAATGTTGTTCTCTTCTTCTACAATGTACATTAATGAAATGGCTAAGAGTTTTTTATCTACGTTTTAGCTGCCCGGTTAAGTAAACATAACAAAATTGTTGACACATAAATACAAATATGCCACTTCCGGTATTAGGGAATTTCCCATGAATGTTAACAGATCGATACATATTTCTATTAGCTCCAGAACTTGTCAACAAAATGCGCTCCAATAAATGGCGTTCAAGTGGAATTTTATATAATTTTAATTCACAAATGCTGTACATTTTAACCAGAACGATATCAAAAGGTGCTAAAACAACTCACTAGACGGTACATAAAAACGAATTACACTATAACTCCGAATAATTCCAATTTAAGAGCTTGTGTGACTAAATACTATTCTATCAATGTGAACGACTTAACAAGGAAAGAAATGTTAGCATAAATTACAATCGATAAGAATAGTAATTAAAGCATATACATTAACCACGACGTACGGAGGTGGTTCATCCTGGTGGTCCAGGTCGTAGGTCATTATCAGCTGTAGAATGCCATGTCACTGCACTACACCACACACACACATGCACGCACCAACACAACCACTAACACTACAAGAGAGCACTAGGGGCAGACTGAAGCCCCCTCTAGCCCTACCACTTACGTAAGAGCCAGCTGCTCCCCACCCCTCGATAGGACCACGTGCCCATCCTCTCTCTCCCTCCCCCTGACAGCCTACTGTAACAATTGGCCGAATCATTCAACTGATCATACAGACTGACTTAGATAGGGGTCCAAACATACCTCCAACCGAGAAAAAAGGAGTCACTAAATGAAACCAGCATGTTTCATTCTAACTAATAACATTAATAAATGTATTTGGGTGAAGCGACCATGCAGTGCATCATAACAAACTGGATATTCTCATCATTGACGAACTCAATAAGACTGTAGATGACTGACATTATAATGAGTACCCTATGATGAGAATATTCGAAAATACTACACTCCAAAATAAAAAAGTCCGTTACGCAGGGGCTGTGTTAACTAAACAGATTTCCGAAGTGTGTCACGTATTTGCATTTATCTCAAAACGAAAAAGTTCAATGAGAACAATATTTGGTATTTAGGCTTCAAATAAAGTACATCATAATATAACAGTTTATTATTATTAGCTTATTAGCTTGTTAATATGAAATGAGTAGGAGTGGGGGTTTACTGAAGACCGAAAACTAAAATTGCAAATATCTTGGTAAGTAATCAAGGTATTGATAAATCATATATATCATCATTACATATCATATATATCATCATTACATATCATATAATCATTTATAGAGCATTACATTTGCAATAAGATTGATTCTATACTATTTTTCGATCCGACGCATAACAACGGAGATATTCGAATTTTCGAAATACTCCCCTTCTCACCCCTCCCCCCCCCATGGGGGATTTTAGCCGTCAACGAACATTATCTTCCTTTTTACAAAGAACGTTTAAACTTAAGACAAATGCATATAAAACAAACAATTTTGGTGGTGCAGAAGAAATAAAACCGACCATAAATATTAGAATTGGAAATATTATTCTTGAAAAAGTAATAGATCTTGCTAAACAGGCCTCCCATAACTAAAGGAATATTTTAACTACTAAGCATATAAGCATGGATACAAAGAAAAACAAATTCTTTTGTCATTCGTTTGGACTGTACTGGTTTAAGGGAGCGAAAGTTGGATTCTTCACAAAAGGGAATATGGCTGATTGTAAACATGGAACTTTGGATTTGGCGCACATCACCAGAATAAGATGGACTAAGAAAAATCCAACGCGGAAGTTCTAAACTAGATAGTGATTGTAAAAGTCTTATCAAGGACACGGCAAAAAGGAGGATGGTGAAACTTCTCGGGTATATCATAAGGCACAAGGATTTCATCATAAATATATTTGTAAGATCCTTGGACACAAGGGAAGTAGGAGGCCTAGAAGGAGGTTTTATTCAAGACATCAAACATCTTATAGATTTCGGAGCGTATACTAATATGAAAAGATCAGTTTCAAAAAGAACACAATGGCTACAACTACAAAGCTTAGTCTTTAAATCTAAAAATATGCATGAAATCAGCTTAACACTAATACGACAGGAGTAGCATTGTTGGTTTCACAATGATTGACGGAAACTTCGAAAATTCAAAATATCTCAGTTTTTATGAAAATGTTCGAAAAATTGTTAATCAATCTCGTTTCAAATTTAATTTTCTATAAATGGTATTCCGTAAATATTTGTTTTTCTGTAACCGTTGAATAATGGTAACATTACTAAACTGAAATGAGCGAAGAAAGTGAAACATTTTGCAATAGAGTGAAGAAAGTAATCACTTTCTTCACAAGTGAAGAAAGTGAATTGCCTTCTTAATTAGTAATAAGTATAAATTAAAAAATAATTTGAAGTTGGAAATTAAATGCTTTTAAATGTTTCTTAACATTGTAAGAATTTATTTTAACAAAATAAATTGAAATGTGAATGAATTATTGGTGGAAATAATCAATATATTTTAAAATTTAAATATAATAATAATTACCTTCCTTGTTTATAACCTGCACTTGTTTATAACTGCACTACTTCACAATCATCACTAGTTGTTTTATAACTATGCCTACCTTTCACAACCATGCTTATAACCTACCAACAACATACCATAATCTTCACAATATCCTAATTTTGTTCATATTCTGGCTAGATCTGATCATGTATTACACGATTACAGAAAAAAATTAATATTACACTCGTGACGAAAGTAGAATTTACAACTCTCGTGAAATTACCAAACTCGCTTCGCTCGTGTGGGTAAAAGTTTCACTCGAGTTGTAAAATGATCTACTTTCGTCACTTGTATAATAAATAACTTTTTTCTGTATCTCCAATATTAAAGGAGTTTTAATATTCAGCATTTTGTAAATCCCATGCGGAAATATGAAATACTGCTTTCATTGTACTTTTAATGTTAGATATACTTAAATATTAAAATGTGACTTCTTCTGTCAAGATGGGATGTTTTAGTCTAGGTGATTTTTTTTAGCGGATTTCCCTTAAAGGGGATCAGCTACTGAAGATCCAATCATGACACCAATTTCGAAAAACTGTTTTCAAATCGATTCGACCAAGTGGAAATGACAGATATGAAGTCCTTTCAAAAGTATATATATATATATATATATATATATATATATATATATATATATATATACACACACATATGTGTGTGTGTGTGTGCGTGCGTGCGTGCGTGTGTGTGTGTGTGTGCGCGCGCGCGCGTGTGTGTGTGTGTGTGTGTGTGTTTGTGTGTGTGTGTGTGTGTGTGTGTGTGTGCGTGCGTGCGTGCGTGCGCGCGCATTTGTGTGTGTGTCTGTATACGCTCTATCGGTCGCAATATTTGTTTGATTGTTACTAAACTCCATATTTAAGCGTTTTATAAAAAAAAAAACTAAAATACAGTCCATTAATGGCTGGAATAGGCAAGTCGAGAGGTGGGGTTCAGAGGAGGGAAATTGAAAATTTAAAATATCTCTGTTTTATAAGTCGGCGCAAAACATTTTATAGCACCAATCTTATTGTAAATTTAATTTTCTATAAATCCTGTTCTATACATTTATTCAATATTTAGCATATTATTTATTGGTTTATTTCATCCTGCTGTAAACCTCACCTTTTTAGTCAATATACTTAAAAATTTGAAATTTGCCAATATTCGTTAAGTATAAGTTGGGTGGCAGGCTAGGAGCTCAACCCTTGATGATAGCTCTAAAGATGACGCTGAGGAGTCGATGAAAGCGCCAAGTGCAAAAAATAAATATTGTGAATGATATTGACTTCTCGTTATTATCTCGTTAGTCAATCATGATTTCATGAAGGAAAAATGTCTTACATGAGCAAAGGTGCATGATATTACAGGATTTATGACAGCAATTGTTACGTAAAGGCTTTTTAAAAATTAAACTAGTGTCGTTATCAATGTGTAATATACAAACATCATTAACTACAAAGTGGTTAGGCAACATTAATCTCAATAAGGGATTTGATAATGAGCAGCTCTTTAAAAGATAAAAAATAATTCGAATTAATGTAAACTGTAGGAAAATAATAGTCTTTATTTATAGTTTGAAAAGTAATAATCTAAAACGCCAAATAAAAGTCCAACAGGCAGCACCTGCAGACGTCGTATGAGCAAGAATGGCACATGGTTGACGTAATAGTGAGCCATGCTACACAGATTAAGTCATCAACACATTTTATTCTCTAGTTCTCCACGTCATTGAACTATATGTAAATAATTTAATATAAGGTGAATATAAGTGTAAATTGAACTGCACAGCGTACCATTTTCCAGAGCTTCAGCTAATCTGATGGTTGTGGTAGATATACCCATGCCATAGACCGCAAGTACACCCTGAGCGTTTGTATGTATGTATATAATCAATCAAATCAAATAGCAAGCTGCCCCCATTTTGAGGGTACCCGTTTGGGTCATCCTCCTAATCAGCCCACCAGGGTATATAGGTAAAATAAAAATTATTGTTTTTAAATGTTTATATATATATACATATAAACCGGTTGTTCGCGTTGATTACCTGCCCCCTCCTTAAAATCTAGAATATTGGGAAATTTGAGGGAACCTATTGGGTAGCCTGAGGTTTGCTAGACTTCATAACCCAACGATGTTCTAGATGTGGAATTTCCAATGGGGTAATTTCTTTATGGGTCCTATAAGAAAATTATATCAAAATCTGTGGTGAATTAAAAGTACATTGAAATGGGTAAGTCAAAAAGTATTATTAAAATAAAAATATTTATTAGATAATTATTTACCTTATTTGTATTTATTATTCAATAATTAAAGCAATAAAAGTGATAGTAATAGTCAACCTATTAATATTTTTGAAAAATAAAATTTTTTGCTGTACTCATATTTATTCTTGTAACTTTAATATTCTGGAAATGGAAATAAGTTGACTCGCTTCTGAGTGACATTGATTCTATAAAAGTTTTACTTCGTTTGTTTGCTAACTGATCAAAACAGAGCCCGACAAGAATTCATCTTAAAATTGTATTAATGTTCAGTATTACTGCCCTATACGTAATTCCAGAGTTAGTCGTGGGAAGAATGCTGGTGAGTCAACAATATATTGTTGCGAAAATTAAAGAATTAGCAGAGAGTCGCGTATTTGGGAAGTGCGATAGAGATCAAAGAAGCCGACAGAGGGTCTAGCCCCTACTAGGCCCGTCCAGTCCAGCGTCGAACGACCCAGCCAATTCCCCTTTGATGTATGCCGACGACCTATATAAAGAGCCGGCCAGCCGCGAGCGAGTCAATTTCTTCTCAAGTGCTCATATGTGCGTTCGGTGCTACAGTGCGACTTAGTGCAGTGCGGTAAAGTGTTTTTATAAGAAGGACAGTGTTGTGCCGTGACTGTAAGAACGGCTTAGTGCCATGTTTAAGACAGTGGAGTGCCGCGAAGTAAAGGACAGTGCAGTGCCGTCTTTTTGCGTACTTCAGTGACCGTGAGTGAATTATTGGACTGTGTCATCTGGAGAACAGTGACGCTATCAGTGTATACTGTGAGTATTAATTAAGAATAATTACCAAGTGTATTGTGCATTGTGAAATAAATTGTGCAGTGATAAAAACTGTGAAACTTGTGAGTATTTAATTTTACAATCCAAAATAACTCTTATTAACAGCGTTTATTAATGGGGTTTGGTAATAAAAACGTAACAATATTCTAACTAACCAACGCTTACCACATTGTCATCACCCAAATTCTTATCTAGTATTTTTTATAAACTTTAGATGATTTAATTCTAAATATATTATATTAAAATATTCTTCACATACTATTATTTAGGGGAGGGGCGATATAATGATAATCAGAGCTCGAGGTTAGATTTTAAGGCTTCGCTACACACAATTCATACATTCCGCGTTTAGAAGCTTCACACATGCTTAAAAGTCTTACTTCGTAGTCCAGTATTAAGACGACCTTCTTGTCGGAGGATTTCTAATGAGGGAAATCAGCTATTGACTCATGACTTAATTTTCGAAAATGTTCTTCAAAAGTTCATCAATCCTATACCACATCTTCAGCTGTTTACCCCCCATTCCGGAAATTATTTATTTATCACCGAAAGGATAAGGATGTCATACACCTCCAATCTTAATATTAATAATATATAATTATTATTTTCATAATAATAATAATAATAATAATCAAGAGTGAAGCTGTTTGGCATCATCTTTCCGCTGATGATGGACCACCACCAGCCAGTCCGAGCCCCAAGTTGTTTATTTATTTTATTTTTACCTCTACGAAATTCGCTGAAGGTTTCTTCTCTCCACGAAGAGAGAGCGTTTACGGAAGGGTATTTAAAAAAATACTATATATCATATTCTGTTAATCCTGTTATTTTCTAGAATTTGTGTTCTATACAGTTTGCAATGTCATGAATATTGGCCATACGCTCATAGAATATGAATGTTTTAATTATTAGCCCTTCAGTAAATCACCACTCATATTTATCGAGATTTTCTCATTACGCTATAATACCAGAACTACTACTAAATTTTATTTTTTAATAAAAACAAAAAACCATTAGCCACCAACAAATTAGAAGAAGAATTGTGACTATGCTACATAAAACCTTTGGAGGAAATTTTCCGATGATCATTTAACACTTTTTGTGGTAAATTTTGATTGTCAATATTTTTGCTTTTTATTTTTATTATTTATTAACGTCCACTTTTTGCTACTATGGCTAATTGGGGTGGGTCATCTATAGGTTATCACTTTTTTCTAACTAGGGTGGAACTAAGGATTTTATTTAATAAGTTCGTCACTAAATATATTTCTATTGCCCAGGCGGGAATCGAACAGGTGAGGTTTACCATGTGAGATTAAAAACAACGCTTTAACTCACACGGCTAAAATGAGCCCCTATCGTTGCTTTGTTTAATGTTAGTTTAGTCTATTATAGCTATAGTAACGCAGTTCTGAGATTAGTTTCAATAGTAGAGATTAGTAAATGTAGGATAGGAAGGGATATGTATTGTAAATATCAAACAAAGGGTAATGTGGAGGGGGGCTTCATATTGTTTGTTCTTGAGTAATGGTGTAAGAAATGGTTTATTTTAAGGTTATAAGCACAATTTTTGTTATTTATTTGTTTACAGGAAACGAACAAAACCTAAGACTACGGCGAGGCAGATTCTGAAACATGGTGTAAGTTATTTTCTCAGATCCGGCAGAGGTTATTTATTGAGTATGTTAACTAAAAAAATTACCAGAAGATTCCCGGAAACCGTTACCGTAAGATTCTAATTTCAGAAATGTCCGCCTCCCTACTCATGAATGATGCCAAGGACAGTCAATAGTTCATTGAGTCCACCAGTTTCCCCAATGAATTACATTCGGTCTCCGGAGACCGGTATCAGACTTAATACAATTAATGGGATATTCATTGTCCAGCTTGCTAATATAATGTGTTATAACATGATTTTAATTTGTTCATATTTTATTCATAAAATTGACAAATTTTATGTATGAACAAAATCGCACTGTTGGGGAAAACTTCATAATAAATAAATAGCTCTTGATATATGCCAGTGGATATAATAATAAATAAAATACTAAATACCATTGGCAAAGAATCAAGATTTTCCCTCTATTTAATATTTTATTCTTCCTCTATTTAATAAAGAACTAAAAACTTTGGTCATTAGCATATTTCATTCAAAGATTCAAGAAATTTATACTATTTTTACTCACAATTCTATATACTGAATACGAATACATTTCAAGAAGTGTAGCAAAGGACTTTGCTTCTTCGTCTTCGATTGCCAGTGCTTCTTGAACTTAGAACGCAGAAACATATTGATTTTACAAAGGCAGTATCAAAACTGAATTCAAGTGATACG
The DNA here is from genome assembly GCA_019009955.1 of Riptortus pedestris. Classification (NCBI taxonomy): domain Eukaryota; kingdom Metazoa; phylum Arthropoda; class Insecta; order Hemiptera; family Alydidae; genus Riptortus; species Riptortus pedestris. The sequence continues at coordinate 197,571,274 of CM032228.1, read as the reverse complement.
TGTCTGCTTTGAAGAATTGCTATAGATAAGATCAGATAAAAAGTAATTATGTTTTTGGAACTGCCATGATTTTCTTCGACGTGGAGAGAAGAGCCACTTCAAACGGCATGTATGACTTTTAAACATACTATGGCATGTTTAAAAATCGCAATATTTGTTAGCATGTAAACATCTTAAACACACTAAAATAAAAACCTATAATTCGGTGATATATTCCATTAATCAAAGATAATTTCATTTCCATTATCGTATCTACAGGCTACACCTGGTAATTGATTGGTTGTATAGGTAAACCTTATTTTTATAGGAACAACTAGTAAGTAAATAGGAGGGCCACAAGGACAAGCAGTGGTTTCCCGTTGCCTTCAGCATCATACACAAAGTAAAATTCCATTCATATAAAAAATGAAAGAGTAGAAAAATTTACATTCAAGGCAAGAATTGTTAAAAAGCCATCCCTCCGTAGCTCGCAGCCAGCATAAGTTCACCGATTAATGATAGGCATTAGCCAGTATGATTAAGCACTTTAATGTACTCTCCGGCATTGCCGAACTTACAACTCTAAGTGAGAATTTAACGAAGGAGAAGACATTCGCAATGAAAAATTAAAGTTCCCCCTCCCCTATCATTTCTCTATGCTGAAATTTAGCTTACTGCTGTACACGAATTAATACATTTTGAATTCTCCTTAATTACGAAAGGCTAACCTTCAAAAGACTTCACCCTAGTCATTAAAGTACTGATTCCTGGTATAATTTCTCCTGGTATATCATTTTTCATTGACAATCTGACGGTTTTCATTCTTTCAACATATCCCAGCTACAGCAGTCAGCCCCTTTTGAAAGCAAAGATAATGTCAGGCTAGCTATAGAATTCCATCGGTTTGGTGTTGCTTCAGATACGCCAATTGTACTAGTGATTAACCTCTCTCGACATTTTTCGAAAGGTCTTTTTTTCAAAGACCGATCAGATGGTAACGTGATTCCATGTTTCACTGGCCAGTAGGGTAATATATGACAATGCACGCCAGTGATTTTCACATCATCAGTTACAATTAGAAAATAATATTTTCAATGTGTAGGTTTTAAATTCAATTTATATTATAAATTCATTAGCTAAATGGTTCATTCGAGTAAAGAAAAATGACTTTCACGAAGAAGAAAAGTCCCCCCTTAAGGCTATGGAGGTAGTATTCATGACACGATTTGAAAATGAAGTATGTTTAAATTGTATATTTTACTTCATGGTAGTCAGGATATTTAAAGGAATTTTCCGAAAATCGAGTAACCAGTACAACTTGAAATGTCTATGATTTCCACTTTTATTTAAGCCAATTTATTTAGTGGCAAACTTATTAAATAAAATCCTTCGTTCCAACCTGGCTAGAAAAGGGCGGTAACCTATAGATAACCCGCCACGATTAGCCACAGTAGCATAAAAGGAACGTAAATAAATAACCCAGTTTACATATTTTTATTTATGTACGGTCGTAATTTGTGTTTGACGGTTATCAAACTCCATATTTAAGTGCTTCAGAAAGAAAGATGAAGATAGTTTTATGGCTCAACTCCTTGAAGTGATAATCGGAAAAGTACACTTGCTATTATCATTCAGTCATCTTGCAATCCAAACGTGTCGTATTATTACAAGAAGGATTTCAGTTACCAATAGTCTTTTAACTCCATTGGTAAGTTAAATTTAATACTAGAAATAGGTTAGTATCCAAGAATGATTTTTTTTTTATTCAGATAAATAGAAGATTAAGGATGAACAAGGGGAAGGCGAAATACACATTCACAAATCAGTGAATGTTGGTTTACTCATTAAAAGTATAAACGAGTGTAAAAGACGTTACATAAATGTGTTAAACAGCAACTTGAAATTTAAATGAGCTATTTATAGACAAAAGACTAATAATTAATTCAACTAGCCTTAACGCACATAGAATGTAAAACAGTCTAACTTCGTTACCTGTATAATTAATCGAGGTTGAACAAGCATTCTTACCTGGAAAATAAAACAAAGACACATTTTAATTAAGATATATTAGTATTAATTATTATTATTTATTAACGTCCACTTTTTGCAACTGCGATTGGGACGGGTTATCTACAGGTTACCACCCTTTTCTAGACAGGGTGGGACTTAGGATGCTATTTAATGAATTTCGTCACTAAATAATTTCCTTTGCCCAGGCGGGAATTAACTCGCCACTCTAGGTTTACCATGTGAGATTATAAGGTCAACGCTTTAACTCACATGGCCAACCTGAGCCCCTATTAATATTAAGATTCTTTTAATATTTTTGTTTTTCAAAACATCAGGCAATGAAATAAACTTAAAATTAATTCTCAGTTTGTATATCCACATTTAAAATAATCATTCAGTATTTCTGAATTTTTAACTAGTTACGATTTCTTTAACGTTTATGTCTTCTTCAAAGTATATTTTAATATTTAACCATAGTGAAGTGTGTATTTAAATTTTCAAAAGGGTTAAAGTTTGTATTTATTAATAACAAAATTGGCAGACTGAGGCTAGGATAGCCCTTCTCATAACGGCATGTACAAAAATTAGATTTTAAAAAGTCACACAAACGAAGGATATTAAAGTCAATACGTGGCTAAACAAATGCGTGAAAAAAAAGGAAATAAACGTGCAATTATTGGACATGTTTTTCACTGTTCAGAGGAAACATCATCTGAAGCAAACGATTATTTCATAGAATTCAAAATATTTGTAAAAACATGTGGCCACAGGTGATTTTCTCTTCAGAATAACTGAAATAGCTCTTCAGTATTAAGGGCTTGAATGTCAATCAATCCATTCGGCATCTAATAATTAAGATATACAATAATATTATAAATGTGGAAGTTTGTGGATGACTCAACGGTGGCATGAACACAGTGGTCGTTAACATAGTGGTTTCTAATAAATTATCTTCAGTATTAAGCACAACATGGCCCATTAATAACCTTACGAAAGCATTCGGCTAAAATTAAAAATAAAAAAAAAACTTTAGGGAGCTTTTTTATTTCAACTCTTCATCGACGAGTATCAAAGCTAACTCCACTTATTTTAACCAGGATCAGGCAAATTTAATTTTTTAGGATAATGAAACTGAGGAAGAAATATAACATATTGAATGGTAATTGGAGTACTGCTAAAAGGGAAGAGTTTGCAGAGTAGAGTCAATGAGAGGTGCCTGCTGCGAGAGTATAATGGGGAGCTGTGAGATGATCCCCTCCTAATAATCTTACCTAACAGCCGCAAACAAACTTTCACTATCGCTGTGTCTCATTGATCTGATGCGGTTTCACACGGGTAACTACTTCTTGGCAATATCATCATCGTACTACTTACGACCGCAATTTCCTAATTCCGTAGCACTTATAGGTCAAAGGAAAAATAAATAAATAAATAGAATAATAATATTTTAAATTTGAATAGTTTTTTTTTTTCTTTTTTTGGCCGTGGGAGCCAAGGATTTAAAGACACAAGAATTGTATTAGTTGTGGGGAAATTGAAGAATCATTAATATTTTAATAATGGTAACGTATTTTAAATACGAAAGACGTTCCACGTTTTAGCAGGTTTCCTTAAGGGATATCAGCCATTTAGGTTGTACACATATCCATAGAGCCTACCTGCCAAAGAGATGACAGTTCAAAATTTTATACATATATATCTGTTACCAAGTATTTTTTGTTTGGCCGTTACCAAACTCGACATTTCAACTTTTTATGTAAAACTAAAGATCATGTTCTTTAACGGCTGGAATCAGAGCAGTGGGGGGGGGGAGAGTTAGAGGAGGGGAATTTTGAAAGTTTAAAATGCCTCCATTATTACGAATCGGATCGAAAAAATTTATAGAACCAATCTTATTAGAAATATTATTTTCTATAAATGTTGTTTTTAACATTTTCTCAATCTCGAATATTAACCGATATATGTGAATTTTGTAATTTACAGCCCTTAGTTAACCACCACTTTTAGTCATCCATGTTAACAATATGCCAATATTTAATGATAAGTCTATTTCAAGCCTAATTCAAGGAATGCGAAAATTCAAATTATCTCCGTTATTATGGGTTGGATCGAAAAGTCGTAGAAAGATAGAACCAATCTTATTAAGCTATTCGTGCTCTATTATTGATGTTCTTTACATTTTCTCGTAACTCGAATATTAAGCGAATTATTAGTACTTTCTTGTTTTCAGCCTTTAGTACACCCTCATCTACTCATCGAATTTTATTACTCATGTACAAAATAATAAATACAACTACATAGTAATTTCCGAAACCTCAACATATCATAAGTGAATGAAACAAATTAATAAATAACTTATTGGCACAACGATATGTGTCATACTAAGAGGAAAGAGTCAAATTAAGTAATATTCCAGAGGAAAATTAATAAGAGCGACGATACTTAATTTAGACTACAGAAGCGAAGTATCCATAGGAGGGGATGTCGAATCCTCCAACAAACCGAATCACTCTTTGAACGATGAAACTAAGTCCAAAAACATATCATGTTTAGTCATAATGAGACATTATCAATTATCTTTAATGCTGAATACTTTATTTCGATTGCGCTATACATAATTTCGCTGAGCAACTCGACATAAAGTATCAATGTGCTGAAGAATGGAAAGGAAAGGCAATATTGTGATTTTTATTCCTGATTGCCCTTAGACTCTACTTCATCTGCAAAAATATAAATATAGTCTAAAGTATAATCCGGGTTTCCAAAAATACCAATACCGAGGTCATTCTATTTTATTCTATTACTAAAGTGCCCTTTAACTATCAGAGCAAGCCATATATTTTTGAGGATGTATTGTTTATAGGTTGTAATTCCACAAAAAACAAATTGCCCAAGTAGTCTCCCATGCTCCGGAAAATACGCCTCAAAGTTTTCATATATTTGTTTTTAATGATAGTAAAAGGATTTATTCATTACTGTTTTTTAAACCTAACAGCCCGTAGGTTGTGTATAGTAAATACGGTTTTATTGAAAGTAGATATGTAGGGGAGAGTAGTGTAAAACCGGGTAGCCGGGAGCAAAGCGGGTACCTCCTCTTAGCCGTTGTGTGTACTGCAGTCGGGCTGATAACGGAGGAACTACAATCCACCTTTGAAGAAGAAGCAGCGGCCAAATCGTTAGTCGTGCTTGTTTTGTGTCAGTGGCAATAATTCAATTGTCGTGGAACCCTCTTATATTTTGGTGAAAAAGGTTTTTCATTGTGCGCTCCTATTCCAATTAGAATACAGGCACATGTGTTCCCTTAGCACAAGTTTTAATTACCTTTATTTTAGCACTAAGTAATTGTCTTTAGCGTTTGATTTGCCCGAATGACGCAATATTTTATTTAAACTTTACGCGCGGGGTAAAACCGGGTAGCAGCTATGCCACGATTCTCGAAACACGAAAAGTATAATTTTACCTTATTTTGTTTAATTATTTCACTGTAAAAGCATGTATAATGGCAAACAATATGATAAATCTGGCAACTATGAATTTAATTTGTGAAATACATAATTATTCTAAAATACCTAAAAAGATTAATGTTGTTATTTGTTCATATTTTTTCTTTATTTTTTTGTATTGTTCCCAAAAGGGGGGTTTGCTTTAATGCATATAACAACATTTTTTATTAACAAAAAAACATTATTTTGATTAAATATCTTTACATTTTTATTTTCCCATAAGAAAAACATAAGTACCCGGTTTTACCCTACTAGTGGGGTAAAACCAAGTAAAATGACTTAACAAAAAAAGTAGGGTAAAACGTCTTTAAAAATTTAGATTTTGTTTTTGAAATTGTAGTTACGTTAAAAGTAAGTAGACTTTATTTCAACAAAACTTTACTTATTTGTGGTAAAAATTGTGATTTCTGGAAGCCAAAACCTTAGGTACCCGGTTTTACCCCACTTTCCCCTACGTAGATAATAACAAAACTTCACAAACTATTAATTATTCTCTTATTGCGGTGATTAGCTAGAGTCTATTGGATATAGATAATGTTATAGATTAAGAAAAGTGTCCAAAGAGATAACATTATATGGTCCATAAGATACCCTCAATTACGAGAATAATATCCATGAAGGAAGAAATGTAGATTGAATGAATTTATATTTATAATAGTTGTTACCCGTTAATGGCAGTTTTGAATAGAAATGGTCTCAATATAAATATTGGATTAATTTAAGCACTATATAATTCATTCATTTTTATCACATAACAGTAATTTTACTGTGGTACGCGTGAAGCATGGGACGCGTGGACCTATTGGACGGATATTGGAACGAATGTACCCGTATGCACATTCGTGAGTCCAAATAAATATTGGTTTTGAAAAAAAATAAAACGATGATTTCATCTTCTTAGCAATAGAAAATCCTGCTCCGAATTATGTATAAGTAATTAAGTATTTTTGATACTCGCCGTTAGGGTTGAAATAATAATAGTTTAACATTAACTTCTGTAGAAGGCAACTATCAGGCCTCGAGCTAGGAGTGTGCTACATCTATTCTGAAGCGTCGTAACCACGACTGCTTTTATTAAGAACCTATTATCAGCGAGTTACAAAAAATTTCTAATAATTCAGAGAATACGAATGAGAGGTACAGATGACGGCATTCGCTAAATCATCAACTGTATTAATGACGAAACACGCATTCTAGACGGAATGAGTCATGCCCTTGGACTATGACGTCAGGTTCCGTCTCAGTTAATACTATCCAAGCTTGGGGAAAGGGTGAATCGATTCTATCTCTGGCGCGACACTCATCAAACATTCATATCATCAGCTGATATGGTAAACGAATTTCGGAATATTACTTATCTTGGGAATTCACAGAGATTATACACAAATAGATCAAATACTTTATTCTTATTCAGACAGGCTAACCTTTCACTCTTATCTTATAATGGAGTCTCAAAATAAACTCCCGTTAACAGAATTAACCCATTTGAGACCAACCCCTCCCACAGTTATGTCAGAGCATGGCGCATATATCACAACAACAATTAATACAAAATGAATTTAGGCAACTTGTCTTGAGAAACTCGCTTCCATTGATAGCCTTTTCTTTTTATTAACGAATGGAATAAGCATTAGATTAGAATTTAATATTGTGAGTAGTGTTGGAAGCGAAGGACGACGATTTGCCAGGTCAAATAAACCCCAAACAGCTAGCAACTCTCTCGCTATAAGCAGTACAGTACCTTTCAAGATGGAGGTCTTACTCTCCCAAAGCTCAAAGTGTTTATAAATAAAAATAAAACGGTGTGAAGGAGAATGACATTTATTTAACCTGGCAAATAAGATTAGAGCGAGATTAAATATGTGCATCAATCACGTTGATTACAAAAAACCGACATACAGGAAAAGAAATAGTGGTAGAATTAAACGCAGGTGTCATAATTTCACGTTCAACTCCCTATTTCCACCGCAATAAGGACCCTAGATAAACTGGACTTAATATTTAAGCTGTAAAAGAGATATTTAGAGTTCAAGTAACCCTAAGTGAACATTTCATCAGTAGGAGTGTGAGTAACTGGGGAGAAAAAAAAATACTAATAAATATTAAATTCCAGTTAGACAAAAATGTGTGGCTCAACATTAGTAGTAGTGCATTACTTAGTTAAAATAGCATAATTCAATCCAACTCATAATAACAGTCTTATAGAAGAGTGTAAACATTTTATTCCACCTTCAAACCCCGAATAATATTAGTGCGATTTTCGCCATTAGTGAGCAAAACATTAGCTTTACATGAAACGAACGGATAAAAACGGAGCGTGATCTAGATGATAAAAAAGTCCGTCACGCAGGAGCTGAGCAAACTAAGCAGATTTTCCCTGTTCTGGTATTAAACGATTGTGATCTCATCTCACCACATATTCTCTGTTTACATATAAAAAAAACCGATGAGTAGAAGAGGGGGGGGGTCATTGAAGGTAGAAAACTAAAAAGTACGAATAACTCGCTTAATACTGTAGGGATAAAAAATGCATCGAAAAATAATTGTAGACCATCAATACGTGTAGTTTAACAAGATTAGTTGTATACCATTTTACGATCCAAATCATAATAATGGAGATATTTCGAATTTTCGACTACCCTCTCCCAAAAAACACTATTCCTGGTCCGATTTAAGCCAATAACAAATATGATATTTAGTATCGACTGAAACGGTTAAATATCGGGCATGGTATAGATCAATTACATATTATCCATTAAAGAACAACAAATCTTAATTGATGACGTCTTCAAATAACGTATCACAAAGTAAAAGTTGTTATCAAAACCATATTTGTTGTAAAAAGCCATATTTGGTATTTAAACTATGAATGTTGTGGTTCATGATGTAACAGCTTACTGTTAATATGACATGAATAACTGTGGCGGTTTACTAATGGCTTGAAACTAAAATATGTAAATATCTCGGTTAATATTCAATATAAAGGAAATATGTACATAACAACATTTATAGAACATTACATTTGCAATAAGATTGGTTCCATTTTCGTTATCTCCAGGGTAAGATCGATTGACATTTGAAGAAAGTTTTCGAATAACGCGTCATGAGTACAACCTGCCTTATGAGAAATATGCTAAAAAATGAGGCCTCCAGAGGCAAGAATGTTCAATGACAAGGTCACATCCCTGTCCATGCATCTGACATTCTTTTATACTGATTGTGAGCTAGAGAAAAAATGTATACCACAACAACTGTAAAATAAAGATTGGCTGAATAATATTTTCGGATCCAACATAACTTCTCCTGGATAGATACCAATTATTAACGAGCTCAACCCATAGTTTATGCATGAGCTGGTTATATATCAAATAAGAATTAAAGTTTCAAAAGCAGGGATGTTAATTGATACGTCACAAATTTATCCATATATGTAACATAGGAAATGTCTGATGAAAAGAATACGCGGTATTTAAGCCAAAAATAAAATGGCATTTTGGGTTATTGCTAACATGAGATGATTAGGAGAGGGAGTTTACTGAAGGTCTCAGAGCCAGAGAAACATAAGGCCAATCATGGATTAAAAATGTATTTTAAATTGAAAGTAATAAATAAAGTAAGGAACCGTAAATTCTGTCAGACTTTCATGAATAAAGTACAATCAATCTTAGTTTTAGTAAATATTTTTCGTGTCTTTATTTCTTGACAGAAATGAGTCATTTCTTTCCTCGGGAAAAACAGTTGTTAATATTTGCATTGACATAATTGAGAAAACCAATGCTTTTCGGCCATATATGGTTCACGACAAAAAATAGAATAAAATGGTGGTAGCAGGTAGGGCTAGAGATATTTTTTTTTTAAAAAAAGCCAATGTCTTAATTATTGACTGAGATAAGTATGCTTGCATTTATGTTTACCAAGATAGGGTACATACTTATTAGAAATAAAAAATAATATTCGTTAACGTCCGCTTTATGCAACTACATCTAATAGGTGCGCACTATCCTTTTCGAGGGAACCTGGATAGGACTAAGGATTTTATTTATGGAGTACAACAGATAAATCAATTCTTATTTCTCCCGCAGGATGCGAACCTAGGTTTGCCAAGAGCGTTAACATCGACGCCTTGACACAAATGGTAACTATTATAAGATTACTATAAATAATGTTGTCTGTTTAGGATTAAGGGCAGCCAATAAAACCGCCTGTAGTTGCGTGTAATTAATCCCTTACAAACTGCAGTGGTAAAAGATACAATTTATGTATGATATTTAAGGTTAAAATAATACTACACAAGGTATGGAGTTACAAGGGAGTGAAAAATAGCCAATGTGTCCACCTTAATCCCTTTGATAACAAACGATTAGAAGCCTTATTGAGGTCTACCTTTCCGTCACGAAGCCTAAATAAACATCTAATGATACTTGCTCCCATTACATTTACTTATATATCTAAAACGACTTAAAATGTGTTGAACAGAACATTAAAAGGAAATGGGGAAAACTTAACTGAATTTGTTTGTCAAACCTCAATTAAAATACCTCGAAGCCTTTTAAAGGCAGGCCCATTACCCAGTCTCTAAAAATGGCTGTGTATTAAACTTATTAAAACTAAACTCCTTACCCTCTTCCTTGTCTAATTTTAGCCCTTATCGAATATGATCATTAGTTATTTATGAAAGGTTAATCATCGAGTATAATTTTGTTCATATAGAAATTGCCTAGCCTTTAAAAATGATTGTGTATAATTATGACTTTAAGGGGTTTAATTGGACTGCCTTGGAACAATAGCCGCCCAATGTACTTTTGTAAAGAATATAGTTTTCTTTAATCCGAACTGATATTTTGGACTAATAGCACTTGGGCATTTATAATGTTAACAGATAATAGTCACTCATAAAATCCTGCGTTTAGTAGTGCTATAGCTAATAAATGTTTCAGCAATGACCTACTTCATAGCGAAAAAAATGAATGGAGGGAAATGTAACTCTGCCAGAGAACGGATTCACGATTTAAAAAAGTTTAGGGGCACCTGAAAGTTTCATTTTTTTATTTAATAAAAGGCATAACAAAGGGAAGTTTATAAGTTCTGGATAACAAAAAAAATCCATATTCGGTCAAAAGGTGGCCAACCCAAACTCAGCAACAATGTTGGCTATTTTAAGTACAGAATTATGTTATCTCAATCCGTCAGAGAGACTGTCGCAATCTTACATACATACTTTGAAGAGTTCTAATAACAAAACGAAATTAGTGTCTAACGTATCCACCGGGCATTCATAAGTGCCACATTAACATAGAAAGATGGTATTTATTTCTTTTAGAGGTTGTTGATTAGTTACTCAAATACTGAATAAAATTATATTCATAACAGAGACAGGCCACCATTTAAAAGAATAAAGTGCCCAGATGAAAACTTTCTAATTTCATTTTCCTAATAAATTCTCGTATACTATAAGATAATAAGTGAAATAGGACAGGCGAAAGGAGGAATTAAGTGCTTAAAGGCAAAATGCTTTTACTAATAGAGACGTCGAAAAGCATTAATTAATCGGATAAGCTTTCTAGAAAGTAATATCAACCAAATCAGACTAATATTACGATAAGGATTAACTTAAGTATCTTTCTAAAATCAAAATCCCATTGTTTAGACGTTTCAATACTAAGATACTAAACAGTGAAATAGAGGCAAGATTTAAAATCTTTCACCAGGAAGTAATTGATTAGAATCATTTAAGAACAGCAATAAAACAAGATAAACACGGTGTTTATTGGTGGTAATGAAT